>CAWUFW010001925.1:1800000-2152500 GCA_963921515.1 Calotriton arnoldi | reverse complement strand
TTTTCTGTATAGAGATCCTTGTAGTACACAAGTAGAACATTATGCTTTCATTATATTTGTGTGCTGTATTGCATTTTGGAGTGTATTAAAGTAGATCTCTTTTTCCCAAAAAGGAACTAAGCTGCACAATAATTATTGTGTATATTGTTTAATGCTTATTTTCTGAGGCTCCACCTCCAGCCTACCTCCCTGAGAAGCCTTGGACTGCTTGCCTCATTACCACCGAGGGTCAGGTGCTTTAGGGTTTACTTTTGATTCAGTTTTCAGAACCATAGTATGTCAGGCCATGGAATGATAGAGCTAAATAGCGCTAAACTACCACAATTGGGGCCCACAAACTCATGCTTACCATGTGACCCCTTAAAATGGTTTTCCAGTGGTGGGTAGCATCGGGTCATAGGCGTTACTCTCCCACCCACTTGCCAGGTTGGATCTTGTTGGCTGATAACAGGAAATTCTGAATTTCATACACTGTAGCACATTCCTTGTTGCAAAATCCCAATTTCCAGGATGTGCAAATTAGAATTTCATGCTAATATATTTACCTGTGGAATAACTACATGCCTTGAACCACCACGAAGTTTGTGTGGGTTTCCTTCCCTGGCTCACCCTGGACAGGTAAGCACTCCAGTCTGTGGCAGGAGCAAATCTCCAGTTATTTACACGATGGGCAAGTGTCAGAAGGATGAATGTGAATGGTGACAAAATGGCATGTTTGTGGCATTTACATACTTTCATACTGTACTGTGTCTTGTAAGGCTCATTCCCAACGCATTGCATTGCATTTACTCCCGCATAATAATAGGCGTGGATTAAAATTCATTGGACTTGAAAGGAATTATAAGTCAATTTGAAAACACTTTGAACTCACAAATGTAGCCATTTCCAGTTGTTACTTGTATTTAGAGTTGCAAATGGCTTTGAGAATTGGACCCACTGTTTTCAGTCTGTGTTTGTATTCAAATGGCTACCTAACACTGAAGGTTTAGTAACACTCTGAAAGAGACTGTTATCTCATTTTGTGGGACTTGTTTCTGTAGTCTGCGATAGTAAGCGCATGATGCTGTATAGTAAATCAGTGTTGTTGAAAATAAGGCTAAGGCCTAGGATAACAACATGAATCCAAACTTTATTGAACTGGTCGTCTCTTTAGTTTTTACAACATTTAATCAAATCAATGGTTGGGCAGATGTCTCTGAGAATGTTAGTTTTACTTTCACTCAGTGAGGAGAAGGGCAAGACACTTTAGATTTCACATTTTAAAATTTGTAAATCTCTCAGAATGGGAAGGAAGAGATTCCCTCATGGTGTGTTTTTTTCAGTCACTGTGATGCTCAGCGCTGATGTTACAGTGATTGAAAGTGACTTTTTTCTCTTTGATCGGCGCTGGGGGTATAGCTCTGCCATCCGAGTAACAATCAAGATGGGAAAAGTAGCACTGGTGTTTGGCCAAAAGAGCAATTTAAAAATATCAGGAGGCAGAAATATCAGAAAATGAATATTGTGATACACAAAATAACGTTATGAACAAATATAATTGATTAGAATATTGTTTTTGAGGTAAGTAATATCGTTTTAAAAAATATAGATTTTGTTAATATTGTTTTCAATACATATAGTGGTTAAAATATTGTTTTTTAATTATTTAAATGTATTTAATTGTTATATACATTTTATGTGTTATCATTGTTTATGTAAAGGGTATTTGTTTTTAAATATAGACTGTAATTTTAAGCGATTTAGAATGTTTTATTTACTTTTTTATAGTAATTTATAGTGTTGCAGTGGGTTGTTGGGTTTATAGGGGACTGAGTGTGCAATTAATTAGTTAATAATAATCATGAATTGTTTAATACTTTTTTCCTAATTATATGATTGATATTTTTTGTGTAATATTGATTATTTTTGTTTTATGTTATTTACGGGCTTTTTGGTAGGGGTATAGCGTGGGAAGTTAATTAAGTAAAAATCATTAACAATAAATTTTTAATTGTTAATTGGTTATTTAATTGATTTTAATTATGTAATTTATGGAATACTTATTTCTTTCACTTATAATTTAGTTGAGGAGTGCTAGTTTTGTAAGGGTCTAGGGTGCACGGGAGAGGATCTAGACTTACAGCTAGAGCGGTCGACCTCGAAGCTGGGGAACCGGGTTCAAGTCTCTGCAACGACGCTCAACATCCTGTGATTCTGGGCAAATCACTTAATCTCCCCGAAGTGCGAGCTGACCTGACGGAGCTGACGGTGCAAGACGAAGAGCGAAGAGCGAGCAGGGCGGCGAGCGACAAGCCGGGGGGGCCATCGTCAGCCCTGTGTTTACCGGGATCACCGAGGTCACCGTTAGCCACTGTCACGCTCTGCCCCCCTCTGTTCTGTCTTCAATCCAGCGAGGCGTAGAGGTGCCGCACGGGCGCCGGAGCTCAGAGCCGCGGTTCCATCCGTCCTCGCAGAAGCGGGTGGCACTAGTCCAGTGCGGCTTGCGTGCCGGTGAGGCCACCCTCAGCCCGCCCGCCTCTCCTGTCCACATCGGGGGTGAGTGTTTGTCTGGCGTCAGTACCTGCTGCTCCATCACCCAACTCCCCTGTGCCTTTTCCTGACGTAGCACAGGGTGGGGTTCAAGGCAGGGGAGAAGCTGAGCTTGGCTACAGGAACAGCGAGAGGAAGAGTTGAAGCCTCGGAGCACCGAAGCTGCAGTCCTGCTGCCCACCTGATTGAACTCTGCTCGTCCACTCCTCCAACATCGATTGGCCCTATAGCTCGCTCAAGCCCACAGAGGCCCACAGAAGGAGTATCATCTGACTTCAGGTAGGCACAATTGTGTTTTTCTTTTTTTTTTTTTTTTTAAAGCTAAGAGAAGCTGGGCACACCCTGCGCGCAAGCTGCAATACGGCCCCAGTGTGCATCAGCAGAAAACAACTCAGACATAGCACGCAACTCGCAGCTGTTGGAAGCGCTGTGAGTGTCTGGAGCCGGAGCCGGGAGCCCAAGACCAAGAGACCAAGAGTTTTTCGTGTGTGACTCTTGACCACCATCATCTCATTCTACCCTAACCTGCCATAAATCTTGGACCCAGGAGGCACGGAGTGTAGGCAGTAAATAAACCTGCGGGCGGTTGTCACCTGGTGGCACTTGTCTCTGCAGAACAGCCTGGCACCTGGTGTGGCTTGTGGGCTGGTTAACAGCGCTGTTCTACTTGTTTGGTTTTCTTTTCCTTGGTTTTCGGATAGGGAGCAGGATTTGTGGAGTTGCCCAAGGACAACCAAAACCTCCTAGTGTCCCCAAGTGATCTACCAGTTGGCAATACATTAAGGAAGTAACTGGATGTGGCCTCCAGAAAGATCTCAGCTTAACGCCTTTAATCAACTAAGGTTGTAAGAGCAAGAGGCAGTAAGGAAGAAATAGCGGAGTTAAGCGAACTCAAATAGTAAAGGAAACCAGATAATTTAATAAATATGAGGTCGGGAGGTACCCGTAAACAAGTGACAGAAAAAACGGGAAAAAAAGCTATCAAGAAAATTAAGGAGGTATTGGACTCATTGGGAAAAAGCAGACAAGTATCTACAAGTACACTAATTTCACCAATATATTCGCTTTTTGGTAAAGGTCCACCTAGTAAAAAATGTATGTTCCTAAAGGATCCCACCACAGCAATTTACTCAGAAACAGGTGAAACAGAGGGATTACCAAATCCATTGCCACCACAAAAGATAGTAGCATCCAAACTTCAGGATTCTAACATTAAAATAATGCAAGATATGGAAAAGGATCAGACTGTCATAAGGTTTCTGCACATACACAGAGCTATGCACAGGATAATGGGACCCCGGAATACAGTGGTTTGCCTACCATATACCGTAGCACCCAAAAACCCCAACCCAACTAGCTTAGCATCCCATTAGCACCCAAGTACCAATGATTGGACAACCCAGAACACGGTATCTTTATCTCAGGACTCGCAGAAGCAAGAACACTCTTTCGTCACTCACTCGTACTTGTCCACAAGGTGCGTAGGAAGAGACACTGGATAGGTTAAAATGTTTATTCCAACTTACGTGCTCTAAGGTACAGTACACGTGTCAGTACTAATAGCATAATGCATATGAATAATATAAGCAGCATGGTTACAATTCCATAGAATACAAACGGGGAAAGCATTTCATAACTCAGTGGATAAATGTCTAAATAACATTACCACCCTCCCCGTGCAGTAAGATAGTTTATTATAGAAATAGAAGACCTCTGGGCTTTGACTAGCGAACCCCCATACCTCAGTCTCTAGATGCAGAATTACATCAGCAGGACATCATAGCTCTTCTCACTGAAAAGGATTTCTCCAAGTGTGTCCAGCGCCAGTAAAAACCCCAGTATTAAAGGCACACAAAGTTTCATGTCATTTGCGCCTAATGTTATGTCTGGGTGCGCGAGACTGGCCATATCAGGAAGAACCGAAATACATTGTTATGCGACCTTGTACATGTTGTGCAGTCTGAGCCCAAATCGAACAAGAGAAAAGGTGAAAGACAGAAAGTGCAGACAGCGCAAAAGAACTTGGCAAGAGCAAAGGGCGAGGGAGGGAGCCCTGGCTCAGTGTAACGTGCGCAAAGAAAAGCAGCATGGCAGCTAGTCCTAGGCCAACATAACAAGGCAGGCAACAAACCACAAGACAAGACAACTAGTAAGCTGACAACAATTCAAGCACAAATACATGTCCCGGACCGTTCGCACTCCACCCCAAAATTTTCAGTAAAAGAGGGATCTTCTAGTGCCTTGCAAAAACATGAGGAGCACCAATGTGATGTCTAAAACATTATTCATGGCCTAAAGGAAGATCATAACAAATCATGGCTTCATTCATTATCGTTTACAAATAATACTGATCTCCTTCAAGCATTGGAGGCAAAAACTATAAATCTATCAGACAAGCAGATAGAAGCCTCAAAGAGCATTATAATACATGAACACAGTCAGCTGATAATAGAAATATCTAGTACGCTGGAGCATTTTGCCCAAGTGGGTACAGGGAAAGAGAGTAAGCAAGAGGAAAATGACTATAAAGAAATTAAGGCGTCAACGGAGTTGTGTTCTAGTGCAAAGCAAACAAGCAAAATAGTGACAGAAACAACGGAAAAAATTCAGGAGAACGAAATACCAACGCAAGAATCCGTGGAGGACGGCCTCAAAAAAAAGGGAGAAACCAAAATAGAGGACTACACAGCTGTGTCTGCCTCGCTATTAAAATGCTAGAAACAGTAATAACCTCTTTTAACATGCAGTCAGACAAATATAGATATTCAGATCGATTTAATGAATATAATAGCCACTTACATTGCAGGAATAAATTCAAAATTGGAAAATCTTACAGATTTAATAACTGCTGAAAGAGGTCCGAAGGCAGTGGTGTCCAGCGAGTGTGCATGTGACCCAATAATTGACAAATTGAGCACCGTACCAGCAATTTTACAAAGTATCTCAATAGCAAGACAAACTAATGACCTGGAGCAGTCAAAAAATGTAATCCATAGAGATGAAGCGATTAAAGATACCCAGCGAGTTTCAATCTATGAGCAATCAAAACCACGGGAACTAAATGAAGCACTTAAGCCCTCCGATGGGGACCTAGAAGTTGAGAACAATAATACAAAACAAATAAATCAACAACAGGCTATGATAATTGTTCAAGATGATTCAAAGTCATGCAAACAAACAAAGAGACAAAAAAAACGGGCAAGGAATGCGAGGAAGAGCAATAACGGTGAAAAAAGATTGTTCCATATTTTTGATAAAAAGCAACTAGTTCAAATAAACGAATCTATAAACCATGTAAGGGAAGATGGGAAGGACATAATCAATGATCCACCCCCCTTGTGGAATTCAACAAGACATAGTACAAGTACAGAGGAGTCAATGATCTCAAGTCAAATCAATCAGGTGTCATTAAGTAAAAAATTACAAAAACCAAAAGGAAGAAGCTAACAAAACAAATAAATAATACAGATATCCTACGCAAATATGAGACGGCATTAGTAGAAAAAAAAGGGAAAAAATCAAAGTGTAAGACAAGTAGAGTCACAAGACAGTATAGAGACGGGACCGGCATTACGACAAGAACTAAGCCCGGAATCAAACATCTCTAAAGGCCAAACTCAATCAACTAATAGGGATAGGCCAGAACATACTAATGGCTCACGTACTTCCCTAGAGATAAGATCTACACAGACTGTAATAACCAACATTCCTCAGGACCTAAAAGAATCTGATGAAGTTCCCCAAAGGAATACACAAATGGAAGATTCGTTCAAAGAGCAAGTTCTAATTAAAGTTAATATACGAAACACAAATGAAGTAGGGGCAAACTCTAGAATGGTGAGGACAGCACCACAACACAAGTTAAATCATATGTCATCATAAATTGAGACAAATCAAGAGGATAGCTGGAGCAAGCAGATTATCCTAACGCCCAAATACACCTCACAGGGACAGCAAGACATCCTTCATAGAGGAAATATCATGCGACTACTGGCTGAAATTCAGACTCTAAAAAACTTGTCTCAATTTGACTTACTGTCCATCAAATTTATTCCTCATGAAGAAAAGAAACAGATGGAAAGAACGTATAATGAAAAGCAACAGATGGAAAGAACACTTGCGACATGGAGAAATGAGGAAATAGTGGAAGCTATTATGAATGCCACACAACAATTTGAAGCATGGGGTATCTTATTGGAAAAACCCTTAAGATCTTGTTACCCATCACCGTTACTGAAGATCTTGAAGAATTGTTCATCAGACACTGAAAAAAGCCAGGTGTTCTCGGTACTACAAAATGCTAGAGGTAAAAAGGGTGACATTAGTAATGGTAACAATACACATACACGGGGGCAGCATCCAATGCACTGGGGATGGTTAGCTGCAACTCTCAACGTTCCAACAAGGGAATGACTTGTCAACCAAGCTAACAGTCCTCATTATGATTGTTTAAAGCTTCTTTCTTTGAACATAGCGGGGGCTAAAAGTGAAATTCAGGGGATGTTCCACCAAAACACTGGAATAAATATGAAATCATTGCATTACAAGAGACCTGGTTGTTAGATCCGCAAGAAGTAGCTAATTATCAACTTCATCATGTCAACACTGTAAGAACACATCGGCAAGGGAGAGCAAAGGGAGGGCTAGCAGTACACATTTCAACGGCAATAGCCATAGGTTCGGAGCAACTTAGTGCAACAACTTCAGACATACAGGTTATCAAACTAGACAATTTGTTAAAACATGACTTAACAACAATAATATTAATAAATGTCTATTTGCAGCCAAATGTAGGGAAAAAACGACTACAGTTGGATAAATTACTCTCGATAATTACAGAATGCAGACTGACAAACCCAGAGTGGGAAATTATATTAACAGGTGATTTTAATACCAACCTCATTTACACCCCCGAGGAGGATGAATTAATAACTGCGCAAAATGTCTTCTGGTCTGTACTGGTACAAACACCCTCAATGGCAAAACGAAGGGACTTAATTGGACAAAAACCAGTCATGGCCTTGGAACATCTAGGGCTGAGAATATTAAATGGAAGAACTCAAGACGATATGCCTCCATGTTGGACATAACAAGGTATAAATTCCCAGTCAATAATAGACTTTACAATCTTGTCTTTACCTTTATTGAATCAAGTGAGGAAATTCATGATTAAATATACAACACAAAGAGATCATTCATATCAGCATTTGGAAATAAGAACTAATTTTTATAAGTACCAGGGAGCCCCCACAAAGATAGGCAACCTATCTACAACTAATCTGAAGCACATAAGATGCTCGGCTAGTAATCTACTAGAGCTAACAAAGTTAGCAAAGGAGGCACTAGGAATCAATATAGCTACAGAAAGCAATCAAGTAGAAAACTGGACAACTTTTACCACAAAGTTCATGAGGCTAGCACCCAAACAAGAGCATGTAAGACAGAAAAGAAGCAAGGAGACCGTGAAACTTTCAAACAAAGCGTCAGCATTAAGGAAAGAAATTAGGAAGGCGGTCAGAAAGAATAGGATAAATAATGATATGAGCACCTTGAATGATATAAAAAATCTCAAAAGAATATATAAAAAACAAATTTGGAAGGATCAAAAATCGAACCAGGAGCATTTCTGGACAAAGCTTCTTTTCTGCGCTAAACAATCGAACAATCAAGCGTTTTGGAAAATAATAAATGGAATATCTGGACCCTCGCAAATTATAAACAACGCATGTGTGACGGAGTCAGACTGGGTAAATTACTTGAGTAGCACCTTTAAAAAAGATACAGGTTGTGATAATAAAAACAGTTATATTGGCTCGGAATCTAAGTCTCCAGATACACCCAATGAACAGTCTAAAATCACGTATTGCCAAATAACGCTGGACTGCCAACTCCAGGTAGCTGATAGGATAATGGAAATAACAACAAAAAAAACAGGTCGAAGGGATGGGGCCCCGGGCCTAATGGAATACCTCAGGCCATTTTTTCAAGTGACCATGAATACTGGGCGATCCCGTTGTCAGGGCTCTTTATGGAGGCAAAATTATCGAATAATCTGCCCATGAGTTGGAAAGGTGCAATAATTAACCCAATATTCAAGGCCGGAGGCAGATCGGATCCTGCAAATTATAGGCTCATAGCACTAATGGATGTGGAAGCGAAATATTACGCTTCGTTAATCTTGGAGGACCTAGTGGAATGGTCTACTAAAAATAAGTTGATCCCTATGAACCAAACAGGATTTCGTAAGCGGTTTGGAACAACAACTAACATACTTGCTTTGACCATGATTGCAGAAAGGTATAAACATCTGAATTTAAAATTACAGCTCTGTTTTATTGATTTTAAAGCAGCGTTTGACAGCATAGAGCGAGGTCTACTGTGGTGTAAATTGAAGAAGATGGGTCTCCCAGAATTAATCTTGCGTACCATAATTCAATTGTATACTGGAACCTGGATACAAATACAATTCGCAGATGGTACGAGAATTTTAAGGGCAATCCACATGGCAATAGGGCTAAAGCAAGGCTGCGTACTAGCCCCCCACTTATTTAATCTCTTTATGGCGGACCTCTCAATAAGACTGAACGAGACAAATTCTGATCCACCGCGTCTGGGCCCATTGCCGATAACACATCTTTGTTACGCTGATTATATAGTTTTACTCAGCCTGACACGAGTTGGCTTACAAAGATCATTAAATGAGCTAGCAACATTTGCAAATGACAACGCCTTTGAAATCAACACAAAGAAAACGAAAACGATGACTATTGCAAAGCGGTCAGGACGCAATTTCCCTGTCAGGCTGGGAGAAATAACATTAGGGGTAGTTAATAACTACAAATATCTAGGGCTGTACATTGATGATCGTTTAAATTTCCAAAAACATAAACATTATCTGGAAACAAAAGGTAATGGCCTAATCTACGCATTTTGTGCCCTCTCAAAAAAGCTAAAGGGTCCATCTTTAAAGCCACTATTAGCCGTAATGGCTGCCAAATTGATGCCGACAGTAGAGTACGCAAGCATCGTTCTACACGGTACAGATGCTGTACTGTTAGACAAGATACAACTGACAGCACATAAAAGGGTTTTTAAGTTACCACAGAATGCGTCGACAGCGCAGGTGAGACTGGAATTTGGCCTTATTCATCAAGGGATTGGGAGAACCTACGCATATGTCAAAAGCTGTTACAAAATCTGGTTAAGTCGAGCTAATGACCTACACGATGCCTTGTGGTGGGCCCAGGAAGAAGATCAGCACTCTAGTTATGGCAAGTTTTTGAAATTGGCCTTGGAAGAAACAAAGTTCAAAGATCTCTGGGCACAGTCCCCCTCTTTTCCTGTTTTTCGTAAGGTGGCAAATAAAATGGCGAAACTACATTCATTAGTAGAGGACAAAAATAAATTTGCAAAGAGGTCTCATGCCTGGATGGTACTGCAGTCCTATACAAAATTACGACCGGCTGAATACCTGTACACAACATATTCATACTACCTAAAACGGAAACTCATGGCCACCAGGTTTGGGCTCCTACCAAGCTTAGCGGATCAGCCCAAATGGAGATACAATGGGCCTATATTATGCACACTATGTGGCGCAGAGAAGCCAGACCTCATTCATCTTATTTGCATATGTCCTTGTTTAAAGTTGACTCTGGCGTGATTTTTGAAAAAGTCATTTAATGAGAGAGGGATTAGGTCTTGTAGATCTGCAATAATCAAGGGTTTGGACGCAACGGATCCGCATTTAAACTGTAAGGTGATGAAATTTCTGATACAGTATGAACAGATAATAACGAAAATGGACAAAAAATTCACCATGCCATTGATTGTGTAGTAATTGCAAGTACCAATAAAATGTTAAGTCCATCGGCTAAGAACAAATAAGAAATGGTAGTAGGAATTGCACTATTGTCTCTAATATTGGGATGGAAATAAGTAGCAATGGAAGCTCAGTTTCTCGGCAAATATAAATTGGATCATGTATTTTGGTTTTATTATGTTAGGTAAGGTTCTTAGGTTTTAAAAGGATTCTATGGGGCCGATTCCGATCTCGGCCGGTAGGGCTCCGAATCGGATTCGGCATAACCGGATCCGATTCGGAGCCCTATTTCCCGACCGATTCGTACGCGCGTCTGGACGAGCGAGTACGATGCAAATTCGCCGACCGACTCGTTCGGGCGTCCCAACCGCTCTGACTGACTCGTTCCCGTGTCTAACCGCACCGACCGACTCACTCGGACACGACTCGCACCGCGCAATGGAGACGTTCCCCGGCCGGGTAAGTACGATGCGCGCCGCGAGCAGTCCGACCGACACGCGCCGTCCGGCTCGAAAGAGCAGTCGGAGCCGTACTTCGGGGGTCCGTGTCGGACCCCCCTGTGCGTGTACGGCGCGAGTCGCTTTGCCGCGTACCCGCTGTAGGGGGCGCCCTTGTTCGCCTCGCACCCATTGAGGCAATGGGAGCCCGCGTACGCGCTGTACGACCGGCTCCCATTGACTTCAATGGGAGTCCGACCGACTCAAGTACGATAGCATACGGACACATCGTACTCGTTCGGTCGGGCTGCACGGGTCCGATTCGGTCGGAAATCTCATCGGGTCCGGCACGGTCGGAGAGATTTCCAGCCCGAATCGGAATCGGCCCCTATGTCTTGTTTTTAGTTAGAAAGTCAGTAACACTGTATATTTTCTCATGAGATCACTTTTAAATAATTCTTTTATGAAATCTTTTGCAAAAAATCTTAAGATACAGATGGTATAAGTATTTTCGATGTTGTATGGTTTTTATTAACTGAAACAATAAAGATTTTTTGAATTTTTCACGACTTAATCTCCCTGTGTCTAAAAAAATAAATATGTACATCTGTAATGAAACTGGTGCTCATGTAAAGCGCTCTGATATCTTCAGGTCTAATTCGCGCTATATTAAACAAAAAACCCAAAAAGAATTAATAATTGAATTTATTGAATATTTAAATACTTTTTAATTATATGGAATACTGATTTATTTTACTGATATTTTAGTTGTGGGATGCTAGGTTTGATATATAATTAATTAATAATTGTCATTTGTAAATTAATTATTTCATTAAATATGAAGGGCCTGATTTGGATGTCGGTCGGTAAGCCCCTAGCAGGGCCCCCATCCCTTTGAGGCCTCCACACCTCGATTTATGGTGCCCCCCTGTAAATCCCTGCACTGTGTGGCAGGCACCATGAGGTGCCTGCCACACGGTGCAGGGATTTACAGAAACTCCCATTTATCTATGGGAGCTTGTGCCGCTGCAGGGTTCTGACACCCGCACAAGCTTCCTTAGAGAAATAGGAGTTTGTGTCTGCACCATGTGCGGTTGCATCGTAATTGCGTGTGCAGAACAGCCGACTCTGACCAACACCATAATTGAGGCCCGAAATATAAAAATTATGGAACACTTATTTAGTTTAATTATATCTTATTTGTGGGCTGCAATGTTTGTAGGGGTCTAGGCTGGGAAGTTAAGTAATAATTAATTAACAATTAATTATTGATTGATCATTTAATTCATTTTAAATATGTAAATGATGGAATAGTTATTTTTTAAGTTATATTTTAGTTGCGGGTTGCTAGGTTTGGAGGTGTATGAGGTGGGAAATTAACGGATTTATAATTGAATAATAATTATTTATTAATTGATAATTAATTATTTAATTTAATTGTACTCTACTCAAGAACAACTTCATTCAGAAAAATTCCATAAAAGTTACATTAATAACACTATATTTCAGGTCAGAATACCACCGACTTGTGCATACAAAATAATTCATCCAATACTAATATCTCAGGAAAAATATTTAAAATCACGTACACTAACATTTAAAGTCCGTTAATATCCAGAGAATTAAAACTTGCAAATATTAATCATTGCACTAATTCATACCTTTTCCTCTCAGCTAAAATTGTTCATACAAAATGTATAACTGCACATCTTACTTCATGTGTCTCAAGATGTTGCAGATATATATCATACATTGATTATAGCATCTAAGAGTAGGTCCCCGCAGGATTGGACTAAAAATCATTTCCGAATAGTGCTATATAAGATGCAAAATAATTTAATTATCTAATAGTAATTATATACATTGATTAATGCTTTTTATTTTTTATTACATTTATGTGTGCATATATATATATATATATATATATATATATATATATATATATATATATATATATATATATATATATATATATATATATATATATATATATATATATATATATATATATATATATATATATATATATATATATATATATATATTCACTGAAAAAATCACAGGTTTCAGGGACGTTATAGTTAGAAATTTGCATTTAAAACCTCAGATATTCAGTGAAAAAACCACAGGTATCAGGGACGTTATAGTAGTCTGACATTTCACTCGTACAAAACCAGAGAAATTCAGCCGTTATAGTTAGCTGAGCTAACTACAACTCATGCCCCCGCAATGAACTGCTGATGACGTCACATATTACATCACTCATGACATGGTCAGTGACATCACTGATGACATCACTGATGACATCTCAAATGACATCACTGCGGAAACAGGAAAAAAAGGCACAGAAAGAAGCAAGAGAAGTGCAGAAAGAGGCAAGAGAAGTGCAGAAAGAAGCAAGAGAGGTGCAAAAAGAAGCAAGAGAGGTACAGAAAGAAGAGAGTGAGGTGCAGAAAGAGGCAAGAGAGGTGCAGAAAGAGGCAAGAGAAGTGCAGAAAGAGGCAAGAGAGGTGCAGAAAGAGGCAAGAGTGGAGCAGAAAGGCAAGAGAGGTGCAGATAGAGGCAAGAGAGGTGCAGAAAGAGGCAAGAGAGGTACAGAAAGAGGCAATGAGGTGCAGAAGGAGGCAAGAGAGGTATAGAAAGAGGCACGAGAGGTGCATAAAGAGGCACGAGAGGTACAGAAAGAAGAGAGTGAGCTGCAGAAAGAGGCAAGAGAGGTGCAGAAAGAGGTGAAGAGAGGTGTAGAAAGAGGCAAGAGAGGTGCAAAAAGAGGAAGAAAGGTGCAGAAAGAGGCAAGTGCGGTGCAGAAAGAGGCAAGAGAACTGCAGAAAGAGGCAAGAGAGGTGCAGAAAGAGGCAAGAGAACTGCAGAAAGAGGCAAGAGAGGTACAGAAAGAGGCAAGAGAGGTGCAGAAAGAAGAAGTAAGGTGCAGAAAGAGGCAAGAGAGGTGCAGAAACAGGAAAAAGGCACAGAAAGAAGCAAGAGAGGTACAGAAAGAGGCAAGAGAGGTATATATATATGTATATATTCAATCTCCTCTCACTCATACAAGGAAGGAATCAGCACTCAGGTTGTAGTTTGGAAGTACTTAATCTGCAAAGGACACGATTCATGCGTTTCGGCTCGTCCGAACCTTGATCACGATACAAGACGTCATTGTAGCTTCTTTATTTAAATGTACAAATGCCTCCAGTTGCCAACAATAACAAAGGACTACATATTACATTAAACCAAAAAACTGTCGGCCATATTGGCCTGGTCACGATGGAAAAATTCAGGAATTCATACAATAAAGAAAAGAAAACAAGTGTTAATATGCACACAATGTCATTTCAGCATATCTTGCCCAGTGACTGCCATGCCTGTATGTTCGTCAACGTGACTTGTTCATAATAAACATACTTACAATTGCAAACATAAACAATGGACTACACATTACTTTAAAGTGAAAGGCTATCGGCCATATTGATCTGGGCACGTTCCGTATTATAGTGCTTCTTTTTTTTTTTTTCTCATTTGTGCAATAATTTACCAGAAAGCAAACAAGAGGGGCTTCGCACTTCCCTCCTAACGATAGAGTGGCGAAGCACGAATCCCCAGACTTCCTGTCCCTTGGAGTCCAAACGGAAAAGGACTTGGGGGCACCAGTCCTAAACCATATACCCGGGAGTTATCGCAGAAATTGCTTAATCATTGGACATTTGGATCAGCATTTGCATATTTAAATAACTTAATACACCCGTGAAAATAAACTAAACTGAGAAGTTCCGATCCCAAATATCCCAAAAATCAAGCTTCTTTATGCCCTCCCTGCTATCATCCAACATTCGCACCCTTCGTACCGAGTTCAACCACTCCCTCCTCGAAGGGGGGTGCTGAGTTATCCACTTAATGCAGATCTCACGCCTGGCTAACAGTAACAACATGAACAACAGGTTTCTCTGCTTCCTACCCAACCTAAACCCTGACTCCTCCTCCTCAATCAAAACCCCAAAGATACATAAACTCATGCTTACCTCCAGGTTTACACCCAATACTGTTGTGAGAACCAGGCTTACATCATGCCAAAACACCTGGAGACTGGGGCAGCGAAAAAACATATGAAGATCATCAGCTTCTTCCTCCCCACACTTAGGACAGCTCTTGACCACCTGCTTGTTCATCTTTGTCAGCTTTTTTGGTGACCAATATGCCCTATGTATCGTAAACAGATGGTTTTTTCTGAGAGAAGCAGCACTAACAACATACCACAACATAGACATCGATACTTGCCAGAGATTTTGTATGTCTCCCGACGGTAAATCTTTCCTCCAGATCTCTGTAGGAAGGATAAACTCCTCTTCTCCAACAAGCATAAACAGCCAGTACCACTCTGATACCTCTTTCTTTTGTAAAGGACCCTTTAGAAGTGTTCTCTCTAGGTCTCCATTTCCTGTCTCGTCCTTTGAAAGTGATTTTGTCCAGCTAACCAGCTGATAGTACTTAAATCTGGAGATGTTCCCATTCGACAAAGATGATAGTTGTTCCCAATCCACTAAGGTCTGTCCATTAAGTAACTGGTTCCATCTCGTTATCCCTGCTTCTGCTAACGGGGCTGAAAGTTTGTCCTTTAAACATTCAGGGGTTCCTGTAGAGGCCCATATTGGGGCATGGCTGCTATAATACGGGATTCAAACTGCCCTTCTAATTTGAAACCATAACTTACAAGCTGCATGAACAATCTTTAATTTCACCTTCTTAAAGTATTTCGGGTGCCCGAATTTATACATAAACCCATCCCCTCTGACTTCGTCATAGCTTGTAAATACAGAGGGTACTTCAGATGATCCTGCATTAGAATTCTCATTGCCTTAAATTGGAATGCCTTGCAGTACTGAAACATATCCGGGCTAGCAATTCCCCCCTGTAGTTTCCCCCTACAAAGTTTCTTCCACGCAATTCTGAAGGCCTTAGAGGCCCAGATAAAGCTAGTCAAATCTCCCTGTAATTTGTCAAACCAAGCCTTCTTAAATTCTAGAGGTATTGATGTGAATAGAAAAGTAAACTTAGGTAGTATTGACATCTTCTGGATATTTGACCTACCTAAAAAAGAGAGTGAAAGCCCTGCCCAGGATCTTAGTAACCTCTTAGTCTCGCTTGCCACCTTCTGAAAGTTCAAACGTGCCACATCTTCTAAATTCTTATACACCATGATTCCTAGGTATCTTATTGAGTCCCTTACCAGGGAATTGTTACTCTGGGAGTTCCATTCCATCACTTCTGATTTCTGCCAGTTTATCTGATAACCTGAAACCTCCCCAAACTTGCCCAAGATATCTGAGATTATTGGCAATGAGGGTGACAGATTAGTTGTAAACACCATTAAATCATCGGCACATAGGGCTACCCTCTTCTCCCAACCCTGAAATACAAATGGGAGGATTTTTTGACTAGCTCTGAGTTTATTTGCGAGGGGCTCAATATAGTTGTCAAAAAGAAGGGGAGAGAGAGGACATCTCTGTCTTGCACCTCTTGATAAGGCTAGCTTTTGGGAAAGGTTCCCATTCACCAATATCCTGGCGGAAGGGTTCTTGTAGATTGTTTTCAAAACCCTGCAAAAAGCTGGCCCCAGGCCACACTTCTCTGTAACCTTATGCAGAAAAGGCCAGCTGACCCTGTCAAACGCCTTTGCTGCATTAAAGGTAATAGTTGCCAGGGGAAGCCAGTTTTGAGTTGCTATGTCAATTGCCCCGAGTAACTCATGTGTTAACTCATGAATCTGCCTGCCCTTAATGAAACCCTTCTGATCCGGGTGTATTGCAACTTCTCCAAATCTCGCTTCCAAAATCTGAGTAAAGATCTTATAGTCACTGTTCAGCAATGAGATAGGTCTGTAAGACTCACAAAATCAGGATCTTTCCCCGCTTTATTTAAAAGACAGATGGTGGCTTCCTCCCAGGTTATCGGTATATCCAACCCCCCAAGAAATATCAAGTTAAAAAGGCCTGTCAAAAAAGGGGCGATCTCCTCTTTAAGGGACAGATAGATCTCATTTGGGAGAGCATCCGGGTCAGCCGCCTTCCCCCCTTTCAATTTTCCTATTGCCCCTACTACTTCTTCAATTGTTATTTCTGCATTTAACTACCCCCTTTGCTCCTCTGACAGTGATGGTGTTTGCAAATCCTCAAAATCCTTCTCGACTTGCTCCTCTGTAGCTCCTTCCTCTTCTGTGTATAGGGCTTGAAAAAACTCTGTGAAGGCCCCCTCTATCTCCCTGTCCTCGCACCTAAGTGCACTTTGTCCTTCTACCCTGATGGCTGGACTTTTATTCTGGCTTTGCTCTGTTTTTAATTTCCAGGCCAAAAGTTTGCCGCACCCCTCCCATATTCATAGTGCGCGAGCTTGCTTACCTCCCACTTCCTTCTAACTATTCCCCCCAACAAAAAAGATAACTCTTCCTTCCTTTCCCTCATTTCTTCCTCAAGCAGGCTGACACCCTGGGCCCCTTGTCCTTGATCCTGCTTCTTGACCAATCCTTCCAGTTGTTCCAACCTAACCTCTAAGGACCTTATTTTACTCTTGGTAGACTTGTGCTTAAATGCGGCAATACCAATCAGCCTCCCCCTTATGACAGCTTTATACGCATCCCAGATCATCTGTAGAGCAGTACTCATATCATTTATGTAAAAATATTCCCTTGTTATCTCCTTCAACTGCATCACCACTTGGTGGTCTAGTAGTAGAGCTCTATCCAACGTCCATCTTGGTGGGGGCGCTATCCCCCACCTTCAATTCCAGACGGACCGCCGGATGGTCTGACAAGTGAGCTGGCATATGTTCCACCGTATTAACCATCCTACTCTCTCCTTTTTCCACCAAAAAATAATCAATCCTTGAGGCATGGCTATGTCTCCTATTCTTAAAGGTATATTTTTGATCACCCACCCCCTTCTCTCTCCACACATCCAATAATCCAAAGTCCTGCATGCAACATCTGAGTGCTGACCTCATTTGAGGTAACTTCGACTCTATGGATGGCTTTATAATTGACCACCTATCCTTCCTAGGGTCTAATAATAAATTAAAATCACCGGCCAAGATTATGGGGGAAGTAAAATCCAACAATTAATTATACAGGGATTGTAACAGTAAGGGGTCATCCATATTCGGCCCATAATAACCAGCGATAACATATAGTTTCCCCTGGATCTTAGCTTTAACTGCCACCCATCTCCCTCTGGGATCTGAGTAGGCCTCCATTATTACTTCTTTCGCTGCTTTCATAAATATAATAGCCACCCCCTTGACACAGCAATTCTGGTTAGTGCATATCGAAACATCCACCCATTTTAGCTACTTTGTTGCCTCCTCCCATTCCAATTTTAACAAGTGTGTCTCCTGCAAGATAATATTCTCGCTATCTACCACTCGCAGATATTCCAGTATCTTCTGCCTCCTCATCCTTACCCTCAACCCGTTTACATTCCAGGATAATATTCTAATCGACATTGAGACTGGAAATGATGTGCTTCGGCGCCTGCTTTCTCACTCCGTCCACAATCACTCTAAACCACAAATTTTGACACATATTTTTTTTATTTCCCTATATGCTCCCAACACCTGTGTGAAAAAATGTGTGTTAAAAAATGTGTGAAAACCCCCCACCAGCCCCCCCTGGAGAACCCTCCCATCCTTCTTTGAGCAGAACATGTTCACCCTTCGAGGCCCTGCCTGCTCTGGTCCCTATCTCGCATCTTCTATTGCGATTTATTCTGATTTATAAATGACTCCACTTCTTGGGGGTCTCTAAAATTATGCATCTTGTTTTGCCACATAACTCTTAGGGATGCAGAGAAACGTAATTTGCGCCGTTGCCCCCAACAATTTCAACTCCTGAATGAATTTGCCTAGCTCCCATTGCGATCTTGGGTAACCCTGGAGATGTCGGAGTGGATCCTAAATGACCAATCATCTTTTTTGTATAGGGGAGAGGTGTTGGCCTAACAGCTAGGGCGGTCGACCTCGAATCTGGGGAACTGGTTTCGAGTCTCGGCAATGACGCTGAACATCCTGTGATTCTGGGCAAATCACTTAATCTCCCCGTGCCTAACAAAAATGAATGTGTGTCCTCATGTAACGTAACTGGTGCTATGTAAGGCGCTCTGATACCCGATTCGGGTCAAGTTCGGCTATATAAAACTCTGCCTCAGCTAAGATCCTCTCCTTTGGAGAATAGGACTGAAAGTTAATAAGAAACTTCCGCGGGTTTTTCCTTGCCCTAGTATTCCTAAATGGGTCTCTATGAGCCCTTTGTACATCTTTCTCCAGTACTGATGGTTCTAGACCAGGAATGAACTCACAGAGTAGATTCACTAAAAAAACTTTTAACATTTTCACCTTCCTTCCCCTCCGGGATATTTAATAATCTCAAGTTATTTCTTCGGGTATTGTTCTTCAAAGACTCCATCTTGTCCCTAAGATCCTTCTCCCTCAATTTTAGTGCCTTTATTTCATCCTGGTTTTCCTCGACTTCCTTGCCAAGATCCGTCAATGAGGCCTCAACTACTGCCACTCGATTCATCAAGGAGATCATTTTTTCCTCCAGTGCCTCGCAAGACTCCTGAGTCTTGCCCTGGTTTCTCTCCGAGATGGCGAACTTCTCTCTTATCTCTAAGATTATGGACTCCATCAGCTTTTCCACCCCAGGGTTTGATACAGCTTCCTTGGATATCTGTGGGTCGGTCTGCATACTGATTAAATTGCTGGGGTTAATGGGATTTTGGGTCTCATGCTGACTCCGGCCTTGGCTTTGCACGCCGTCCTGCCCCCCATGTAATTCCGGGGCAGTTGATTCTGCCTGAGTCACTTCCTGAGTCACTTCCTGATCGTTCATTGCTAGTACCTGAAACCTATTGCTGAGCGCAATACTTGTCTCTGCAGGTCCCCTGCGATTCTCTTCCAAGGCAGGGTTTTTTTCCAGAGTATTCGGTTTGCTAGCGTCAGACTCCGGAGAAGGAGAAGGTAGCCTGGCTTGCACCTTAAAAAAAGACCGTAAGGAGGGTGTGATTTTATGCTTGAGAGCCTTACCCTTCTCCCTGGATGGGGCAGATAACGGTGGGGCCAGAGGTTTAGCGTGTCTCCCCTTTTGTTTCTGGGAGGTATATACTGGTAGCAAAGCCACACTTTTAATTGGGGAGATAATGGTGGGGGGATGCCTAAATTCCTTGTCCCTAAACAGTAACTTATTCCCTGCTTCAGGCTCCCCTCCCTCTTTTGAGGGGTTGGTAACTTTTCCTCCCTCTCCTGGCTCCTCTGATCCCCTCCTTCCTTCCACTTGTCCAAATTTGAGGCTTGTGTGCTTTTTTTTTACCCCCCCGGGCACTTACCGAAGTCATGCGCGCTCTCCCTTCTGACCCAGCCCTACTCTGTAGTGCAAGATGATGCCTTTCCCCAACGTTGTTTCCACCTTCCACTGCCCTCTCTGTCAGGCTTCCGTGCTGGCTCTGATGTGTTTCTGCTCCAGCGAGGCTAATTGCTCCCCGGAAGCAAATCCTTCCCGCGGCTCTCCTACTCCGCCTTGCACTGATGGCTGCCTCCCCACACCGTAGAGAGCCTTCCGGGGTCCGCTCCTCCGTGACCCGCCTTCCCCAGCACTGTGTCTCCTGGGCTCCTCGCATCGACGCCAGGATACAGGTTACAGGTTAACCCACAGTGGTAAGTTTTTAAGCATTTCTGCCGCCGCCGCTATATTATAAAGATTTCCTTCATGTCCCCCACTAGAAACACCCCGTGGAGCGGAGTGTCAATCACTGCACACGTATCACGCTTAACCGCCAGAGCAGGCAGGGAACTCCGGACCGGACCTGCTAGCCGGCCGCCATGGTCTCAATCGCTTTTCGAGCCATTATAGTGGTTCTTACACGAAAGAAAAGAAAAAAAGGGGTGTTAATATACACACACTATCCCTAAATAAAGTTTTAGCGATTATAGTTCCATTCCATTCACAGCTCATTTGAGATGTCACGAGTGATGTCACTGACCATGTCATGAATAATGTAATGTCTGAGGTCATAAGCAGTACATTGCAGGGGTGTAAGTTATAGTTAGCTCAGGTAACTATAACTGCTGAATTCCCTGGTTTTCTACGAGTGAAATCTGAGTCTAACTAAAACTTCCCTGTAATCTTTGTTTTTTTCAGCGAATTTCTAGTTTTTTTTTAACGTTAAGTAAGATGCCTATCACAATGGATGGTGGGGGGTTGGAAGCAGGGCCTGGCCTGGCATTGTGCTGCCCCCACCCAAGCTTGCTACTCCTGCCTCCCCTCCTCCTTGCCATCCATTGTCCAAGTCCATGCCCCTGCTCCCTCATTACAGCCCTGTGTGGCCGTTGTTCTGCCACTGGCCTTCCCGTCTTCTCTGAACAGTTAGCTTGCTGCCCCATACACTTCCTCCCTATCCTCTGTTGTCTGAATCCATGCACTAGCCTCCTCCATCCTGCCATGCATGGTCTGATGTGCTGCCACTGCCCTCTATTTAGCATGATGTCGCAGTCCACTCCTCCTGCCCTCCATTGCCCAATTCTATGTCCCATCATTGCCCTCCTGCTTAGCCACTGTGCTTAGCTTGCTGCCCCTACTCTCCTTCCCCCTGCCCTCCGATGTCTGTGTGCATGCCCCTGATCCATCCTTGTTGCCCACCATGTTCCATGGACCTGCCCCTCCTACCTACTCTGAGTGTTCTGTTGAGCTATCACTCCCCTCCCACCTGCCTAGCATTGTCAGATGACTGTAACCTCTCCCTGCCACCTCCACCCTGCCTGTCCACGTTCCATGCCCCTATCCCTTCCTCCTATCCCCCATGGTCCATTTTACTGCCACACCCTTCTGCCCTCCCTGGTCTGTTGTGCTGCAACTGCTCCTCCTGCCTGCCCTGCGTGGTCTGTTGTGAGGCCCCTTCCCCTGAACTCTCTTGTCTGTGCCCAGCTCCTACCCCTCCCTTCTATCCTCTATGGTCCTTTGTGCATGCCCCTGCCCCCTTCTTCTTGCCCATCATTGCCATTGTGCTGCCACTAACCCTCTCGCTTGCCATGCATGGTCTTCTGTGCTGCCACAGCCCCTCCCACCTTCCCTGTGTGGTAAGCTAGCTGCCCCTGACCCCCTCCCACCTTCCCTCCATGGTCTGTGTGTATGCCATTATAGTCTCACTGTTGCCCTCCATGGTGTGCTGTGCTTCTAGTGCCCATCCTGCCTGACCTCCATGGTCAGCTTGCTGCTCCTGCCCTGCCCCCTTGCCCCCTGCCCTCCGTTTTCCATGTGCAGACCCCTATTCCCTCCCTCCTGGCTTGTCTGTTCCATTGTCATGCCCCTGATCCCTCCCCCCTGCCCTTTATGGTCCGTTATGCTGCAGCTTTATCTCCTGTCTGTCCAGTATGGTCAGCTTGCTGCCATTACCTCTTTCCCCTCTGTTCTCTGTTGTCCATGTGCATGGTCTAGTCCCCTCCTTATTGCTTTCCATGGTTTGTTGTGCTGCACTGCCGTTCCGCATGCCCTGTGTGGTGTATTGTGCTGCCACATACCCTGATGCCTGTCCTGTAAGGTCAGTTTGGTGCACCTGTCCATGTCCCTCCTGTCCTCTGTTATCCGAGTCCATGTCCTTACCCCAATTCCTCCTGCCTTACATGATCCAATGTACCATACTTGCTAACATTTTGAACTTGGTAAGAGAGAGATTTTGAAAAAAAGGGAGAATTGATTTTCCCCATTGACTTACATTGAAAAAGAGGAGATTGTAAACAAGAGACAGATAAAATAAAGCCCTTTTGGGCTTAAAAACATTGTGCGTTTCCTGCCTGAATCGGCTCTGTTGGCATGTATGGTTGTACTACCACTGCCTCTTCCTTCTGCCCTCAATGGTCTATTATATTGCCACAGCCTCTCTTGCCTGACCTGCATTGTTGGATTGTTGCCCGTGCCCCCCTTTCCACTGCCCTCCATGTTGTGCTGCCACTGCCCTTCCTGCCTGCCCAGTGTGGTCAAATTGTTGCCTCTGCACCCTCCTACCTGCCTTCAATTTTCCGAGTCCGTGCCCCTGACCTCTGCCTCCCAACAGTATCCTAATGAACAAAAAGATTGCTAACATTCTATATTTATTACAAAAGTGTGGCACGCCTGACGTCATCTTGATGTAATCAAAACTGTAATACCTAAAGCATTTCCTTTAGAAATTATAGAAATGAGAGGGTCTTATTTGCATAGAAATTATGGTTAGTGCTCTAAAAACCTAAAATCAGGACATATTTTCTGAGTTCTCAAATAGCGACAAAGCACTTTTAAATTATTTGTTATCTTTATTTTTTTTATCCAGTTGACCACTTGATTAAATGTTACGCTTAGGGGAGAGGATGTGGTGTTACTTCCAGGGCTGCAGACTTTGCAACTGGGGAACCAGGTTGGAGTTTCTGCTTCAGCTCGACATTCTGTGATTCTGGTCAAATCACTTAATCTCCCCATGCCTACAACCAAAATGAATTTGACCTTGTATGATGTAATCAATGCTCATGTAAAGCACTCCAATACCTCACCAGTCTGCACTATATAAAACTGCAAAAAACAAAGAATAAAAAGTGTTTTCCACACTTCTGCCATTGGGCTATACGTGGGCTACATCTGGGTGATATTTGTGCTACATTTGGGCTCCTTTTTCACTGGTGGCCATCTTGGGAGACTTCAATTTAATTCAATAAACTTTATTCGTTCTGATTTAGAAACATCGATCATAAAAGTGTACATAAAAACAGTAAATCCTCTTTCTTAATACAATACAATGAGAATTAATCAAAACCAGTAGGTAAAAACGGGTGTTACAAAGCCCGGCTCAGAGCAACTTCAGGTTAACAGAATAGTAAATTCAATGTTTCGCAAGATCAATCTCAAGTACTTCATGCAAAATATGCAATAAGGGGTCCAAGTAAGAGGCAATGCTCCAATACCTGACCAGTCTGCACTATATAAAACTGCAAAAAATAAAAAGTGTTTTGCACACTTCTGTCATTGGGCTATATGTGGGCTACGTCTGGGTGATATTTGTGCTACATTTGGGCTATTTTTTCTCTGATGGCCATCTTGGGAGACTTATTTGTTATGAAGTTTCCTAATTTCCTCATTTACTGTAGTCTCCTCAGTAGGAAATGCTTTCAGTTTTTTACTTTGATTCCATCAAGAAGGCATTCAGATGTGTCACACATTTGCCATAAATTCAGAATGTTAGCACTCTAGTTGCTCATTAGATCACTGTAGTAAAGCTACTGCTCACCCCGGAGTTAACTGGAAGTCTGCTGCTGGTATTGAAAGTGCATGTTTCAGTCTGCATGTCAGAATTTTTTAATGAAATAGAAAAGGATTTGAGAAGTCACTCAAAATGGCCCTAATTTTTCTTTCTGCAGCACTAATCATAATTTCTATGGCAAAATGAACCCCCTCATTTTGTTCAGTTTTAAATTAAATGGTTTAAGTGTTACCAGTTTATTCCAATCAAGTTGGCTTCAGGTGTACCATACTTTTGTCATAAGTAAGACTGTTAGCACTCTAGTTGTTCTTTAGAACACTACAGGAAGCTGCAGTAGAACACAAAGGAATCAACTGACAGTCTCTGCCCTTGTTGGATGTACATGTTTTACTCAGAATGTCAGACTTCATTCTCACAAGACTGAGAAAGATAATGTGAATTTACAGAAAATATGCTCTCATTTTAGCTTCTGGAGCACCTTCCAAACCTCTATGGGAAAAGCATGAGAAAGTAGTTTTCTCTCAAACATGATTCATGATATCCCAGCAGAAGGCTTTTTCACAGGGTAAAATCACCTTAGAACACACCACAATTCCTAAAATTAGTATGGTACCATCAACAAATGAATTATAATGTAACTAAAGTCTGTTATCACCCTTTATACGTTCTCCTTTTGGTGACCCTCAAAACCTTCTATTCACTGCAATGCATTTTAATGGGGTGCTATCATGTATATTGGTCCCAAGATGGCTGCCAGCACTTCTTGGATGAAGTGTTGACAGCCAATCAGATCTCACGATGAGATGTGTGGTTAGGCTCCGCCCAGATATCGATATTTATTTTTCCTTTAACCTTTCAAAAACTACTGAACGGATTTACATTATTTAAAGCAAAGAGTGCACTCTAGACCAAGAGCTACGTTTCTGCCAAATTTGGTGTAATTCCGTTCAGCAGTTTGGGCTGTAGCTGCGACAAAGGTTTCCTATGGAAATTAACATGGAGAAAATAAGTTTTGGGATCCCCTTTTTTCTCGGCCTCCGCTTGACGAATCACCCCGACAATATTCCTATCCTGTACAATTCAGCCCACTTGGGCAGGATAGGAATATTGTCTATAAATCATGTAATGATACACAAATGAAAATTATGGCCCACTGAGGCAGAATTATAATTGTAATACATGTTCCTTAAGTCCATGGAGGTGTTATTGGCTGATCGGATACACGATGATCTCAATTTGTAACTTCCCACATATGATTACAGTGTTTACAATGCAAGTGAACTAAAAGTATTATCATTGTTCTACTTTTGCAACTGTTACACTCAATAGATAAATTTGTTACATTGAGTAATGTGCATGTATATTCATGTATAATACCATTCCAAAATGGATGCCGTTTTTACCATGAATTTGAAAGTTATCAAGTAGTCCTATGTTTATGTTTATACTTTTGGTGCACTATATGTAATGGGTGAAATCAAATGTCTAGTTGACCCGTGAGAAAGGAACGGCTGTTCCGAAACGCGTCGGGCGTTTGTTTGTTATTTATTGAAGAAATAAACCACGTGTAAATTGGATACTGGGCTCGGCGCAATCTGTTGCATGTACGTGTAAGATTGGTGTTTTGATATATATATATATATATATCAACGCTCCAAATCTCCTTCACAATTGATTCAAAAGAGAATAGCACTCGCGGGAGAAAGTTTCAAAATGCTTTTTTAATGTCGCGCATTAAAAAGCATTTTGAAACTTTCTCCCGCGAGTGCTATTCTTTTGAATCAATTGTGAAGGAGATTTGGAGCGTTGATATTTACGTTGGGGCACCACCGCGTATAAAGCACCCGTCCACGAGTGATCCGACTTTCTGGTGCACAGGAGCAGTGATATATATATATATATATATATATATATATATATATATATATATATATATATATATATATATATATACACACACACAGACTGGAGTGAGATTAGTAAATTTTACCCCTCCAAAGTCTAAACTTTCCCTAATGTTGTGCTTACTGGAGTGGGATTAGTAGATTTCACCCCTTCGAAGTCCAGCGATTTCCTATTGTTGCACAGACTGGAGTAGGAATAGTAAATTTTACCCCTACAAAGTCCAATACTATTTGTAGCAGTGCATAAATTAGAGTGGGAATAGTATATTTCATATTCTCACACTCCAGTAGTTTTCATAATGTTGGCTAAACAGAGTTTATAGCATTAATTGTATGTTATATTTTACTTTATTTGTTGTCAATTGTACATTTATTTGAATGTTTAAGGTATTTTTTGTAAATTAGTTTTATGTAATTTTACATTTTTTATATTTTATTTATTGTCTACATTAATGAAAATATTTTTTCTTATTAAAGTTTTTCTTCATGGTGGTATTATTGTGTATGTTTTATATAGCTCTATATCTATATATCTATATCTATATCTATATATCACATACTGGCGGTTGCTAGTAGTTAGTTATAGTTAGGACCTACTTTCCATAGGAAAAGCATTTTTGACTTGCCTATAACTCTGTCAAAGTAGGTTCTGTGTTTCATGGAAAGTTTGGGGGAGATTCGTGCTGAGGGGACTGAGAAATAGGGGTGCAAAAAAAGGGTGCATTTGTAATGTTAATTACCATAGGAACGCACTGTCAAACCTACAGCTCGAACCCCTGGACGGAATTACACCAAATATGGTGCAAATCCGTCCAGTAGTTTTTGAGAAATTTAAGCTGAAATTTATAGATATCTCTCTGGCCATGGATATTTGCGGTGGTTTAGCGATTAATCGTGGATGCGTGTACCAATGGGAATGCTGTGATTGGCTGGACACAACTTGAACAGAAACTTGCGGCCACCATTTTATCATTCGCGAATGGTTCCCGGGACTGAAAATTTTTGTGAAAGCTAACATAAGGGGTCAGGGTGGAGATACTCTTACCCCATGTGTGAGAAATGGGTGTGTTAGTGACACAAGTTGTGTCCAAAATTTATTTTTTTCATCGCACACGATATTCATGACGACGACGCGACTGCCAGAGTGGCGCCCCATGTACCATCATGAATATCGCAAAGTCATTGTGAACATTAGTGAAAATATATTAAAATATATATATATATATATATATATTTGTACACACTCGCCGGTCACTGTCACACAATCATGTGCACACTCACAAACTCACTCAGACACTGATACACCCATTCACATACCCACTCACACACTTATACATCCAGTCACATATCCACTCAGATACTCATGCACTCACTCACACACCCATTCAGGTACTTATGCACCCATTTACAGACTTATTCGGAGAGAGATGCGCCCATGTTTAGACCCACTCAGAGACTCATGCACCTACTTAGAGACTCAGCCATAGACTCATGCGTACAGTCTCATACCTACTTAGAGACTCATACCCACTCGCAGAACCACCTGGGCACTCATGCACCCACTCACAGACCTACTCAGATACTCATGCACCCACTTACAGACTCACTTGGAGAGTCACGCACCCATGCACAGACCCACTCAGAGACTCGCACATCCACTTACAGACCCACTCATGCACTCAAGTATGTACTCACAGACCCACTGAGACACCCATACACCCACATACAGATCTACTCAGACACTCATACACCCACTCACACACCCATACAGTCACTCTCACACTCAGCCACAGACCCTCTCAGGGACTTATGGACTCAGTCACTCACTCATATACTCAGAAACGTACACACCCACTCACAAACTCACTCAGATATTCACACACCAACTCAGTCACCCACTCAAGGCTCATGCATCCACCCACTGACCCTCCCAGACACTTGCCCTCCCAGTCAAAGACCCACTCAGACAGCCCTGCATGTACCCATTCACTCACACACTCAAAGACTTCTGCTCTTACTCACAGACCCATTGAGACACTCATACACCCACTCACAGAGTCACTCAGACACTTATAAACCCACTCACAGACCCACTCACACACTCACACACCCATAGTCACTCACACATCCTCTCACAGACCCACTCAGAGACTTATGCACCAAGTCACTCATACACTCAGAGACTCATACTCCCACTCGCAGCCCCACTCAGAGACCCATGGACCCCCTCAGAGAATCACTCAGACACTCACGCTCCCAGTAAAGACCCAGTGAGAGACTCATGTACTTAGTCACAGACCCACTCAGACACTCATGCACCCACTCACTGACCCACTCAGACACCCACTTAGACACTCGTGTATCCACTCACAGATCCTGTCAGGCAGTTATATACTTACAAATGCACAAAGGCACTCATGCGCCTACTCACAGATTGACTGAGAGACATGCAATGAATCACAGACCCATTGAGACATTCATGCACCCACTCATAGATGCACTGAGACAGTCACGCAGTTTGTTACAGGAGCATTGATAGACTGATGTACCATCTTACAGATTCACTGAAATACATATACAGTGAATGAGAGACTTACTGATACAGTGATGCATGCAGTTATAGATTACACTGAAAAAGTTATGCACTGTGTTATAGAGATATTAAGGGAGTTGTACATGCTATTATACAGTTATTGAAATAGTAATGTGTTTAGTCTGTTGGTTATAATCCATTTTGCAGTTATAAGTTTTGAACGTGGTAGTGGCTATTGAATGTCGCATTTGTTTTGTCATTTCGTTACTTATTCGTGACGATCATGGCTACCGATATCATCCCGATATCACCGCAAAAAAGGAAAATCGGTTTAAATGGTTGTTTTTATACAACCTCCCTACAAAAATATGACTTTAAACAGTGCAGAAATAAACCCCTAGTGTCTAAAATACTGTTAAATGGGTGCATATATGTGTTTTGCACCCCTTAAAAAAGACGCAATCATTGCGGTAACCAGAGTCATCACGTCTCTCGGTGTAATTGCGAAAACGGGAAGTAGGGTTTAAACAGTTTCTTAAAAAACTTACTAGAAGGGGGCGTGGCTTGGCGCCCGTTACGGATGGCGGCGTCTCCGTGAGGCTCTGTGGGACGGCTCGGGGAAACCACTTGTTACGGCTTTGTTCTGTAACGAGGGTCACAGCTTTCAACGTCGGAACATGCCCTGATCAGCGAGGGCTGCTTTCCGACGTCTTTTGCTGCCTGTGGCTTTGATCTCTTCAAGTACCGCGCTCGGCACTTCAGTATCGCGGAGCGCGGCCGCCATTTTGCAGATGATGTTCCCTCTGAGGAGAATTTCCCGGTGAGCGCAATGCTACGCGAATTGGCATATGGTGCCTTTCCACATTTGTAACTTTATTTATCTTGCACTATCCCTTCGTATGGCCCCTTCTGCTGGACTTTTCTGGATTTTTTAATGAATTCTTTCTGCACAACAGCATTTTGTTTTTTTTTGCGCCTTCCTCATGTTTGTGAAAAATGCTTTGCCATGACGCCTTGATATCCTCATATTTTAAGCCTTACAGTCTTGAAATGGTGTCCTTCGCTGGGTACTCTTGAGGAACATTTTTTTTTCTTTCTTTTCTATTTTATCCGTGTATCTGAACCTTAAGGGACACTCTAATCCTGCTCACTGTTTGATCAGGTCTCTATACTGTCTTAAACTCTTTCAACAGCTGGGGGAAGACACAACAGTATCCGGTCTTAGCATATTGTAACTGTATCTTTCATATGGGAAGATTGAAAAAGTTGGAAAACTCTGCACCGCGTATGACTCATACGTTTATTAAAAATTCTAGGATTTTCTCTGAGTTTGCCAAGATGGAAACCTCGCTGAACCCAGTACCTAAGGCCTCTCCTCCTTCAAATGCGAGCAACTCTGCCACTAGTAAAGCCACTACTAAAAGGCTCAAAAAAGATCCTCCTTCCCCATCTAATGTCTCCTCGCCTGTTTCCTTGGAGGTTTTATTGGAAGAGATATGAGCGCTTCGCCCTTTTATGGAAGATACATCTAACAAGTTACAGTTTTTAACGGAGAACTGGTCCCAGATGAATGAACGTCTCACGACGGTGGAACTAAGCGTCTCCTCCTTCTCTCATACAAATGAGAAAGTCAATACTCTTCAATCTCAGGTTGTGTCTTTACAGCAACAACTTGAGGATTTGGAAAATAGGAATAGAAGAAACAACCTCCGCATTTATGGTCTGCCGGAAGGTTCAGAAGGCTCAAACCCTTTGGAGTTCTTCAAGTCCTTTCTTCCTAAGTTAACATACTACTCTTAACATTCAACGAGCACATAGACTTGGGCATCAACGCACTGCCACCTCCTCCTCTCAGAGACCGAGAGGGGTTATAATGTACTTTCTTGAATACACAGATCTACTTAAGGTACTTACGGCAGCCAAATCTATCCAACGCATTTCTTGGTCGGGTTCTACGTTGTTCTTCGCTCAGGACTATGCCAGATCCACAGCTAATCGACGCAAAGAGTTTCTGAATTTGAGGCTTGCTCTACGTGCCATGGGCGCCAGATATGGTCTCTTCCACCCTTGCCTCTTCACGGTTACTCACAATAACAAAACGACGACTTACGAAGACCCAGTCAAGTTGCGGAGATTTATTAACTCTAACCCAACCGTCTCTATGGACACTTCTGGAGCCTCATCATCTCACACAGTTTAACTGGTTTTCATGTTTATTGTATTGAATCTTCTTAATGTTTCTCACGGTTATAGATGTTAACATTTTTCACCTCCCTTTCAAATAATGGTTGTTTGTTCTTTGTCATGTGTTTAGTTGACTTTTTTTTTTTCCTCTTTCTCATCAAGTTATTTGCAAAGTTTGGTGTTCCCATTCTGTTGTCCTATTTCTTTTTGTCCTTTGCAGCAGTCATTATTGTTATTCTTTTCCTTGACAGAGTCCTAGCTGTTTGCAGTCATATGTGCCCTCACCCTCTTTGATTGGCTGTGGTTGTTCCCGCCCTCGCTTCGTTGAGTCTGGACGCGCCATCCGTCCCTCGTGGCTTCACCTCCCCCCACTCCTTTGTGATGTCTCTTGAATTCGGTATGTTGTCTCTCATTTTTGGTTCTTCTTTTTTCCCCTACCTCTCTTTTCCCTCCTCATTTTTTATCTTTGTGTTACACCTCTTTCTTTTACTCCCCTTTCTCACTCCCACTCTTTTTCGGTGGATCATTTTACTTACATACGAACATTTATTTTCTTTACCAATTTCTTCTCAGTGCCTCTTTGTCATAAGCACTTGCATGCCAATTTGCTTTCTCAACAGTCTGATGATGAAGGTAGATGGCTGTACACTAAACTTCAAGTGAGGGGTACACCGCTATCTTTGTTGAATGTTTATGCACCCACTAATGGTGACCCTCTGTTTTGGTCCTCTTTGTCTCAGCAACTTTCCTCCTGTATTGATGAGAATTTTATTCTCGCTGGAGATTGAAACCAAGTGTTGGATACTAAGGGGGGCGGAATTTGCGTAGTCGCGTTCCGCAAATCTCCGCGAAATTGCTAAAAAATTCCGCGAGCACGCGGAAATTCCGCGAAATCGCGGAATTGCTGGTCCCGCCCGTTCGCGATGTGTTTTTGCGTGCTCGCGGGGAAATATATCGCTAACTTGCCCATGCAGTCGTGGCCATCTTGTTTTCACTTGTCCCGCCCGCTTGCGATGGTATTTCCTGTTCCGGGTCGCGTATTGCATGCTCCCACCCGCTCGCGATGCTTATTTCCAGTTCCGGGTCGCGTATTGCATGCTCCCGCCCGTTCGCGATAAGGGTTTCCTGTTCGGGAACGCGCAATACGTGTTCGCGACGCTTTTTGCGTGCTCGGGGGGAAAATATCGCGCGAACTTGCCCATGTGGTCGCAATGGGCGCGGCCATCTTGTTTTTCACTCTATTGCTATGTTTCTGTGCCTGCTTTTCAATCCTCCCTCTATCTTTTCAATCCTTTGTTTCTGTAAACTTTTTTTTGGTCTTTTTTATTTATTATCTATCTCTCTATTTTCCTGATTCTATATTTTGAGTTTTTTTCTACTTTTTGTGTTTTTAACTACTTTTTCACACTTTTTCTATTACGTGCTTTTTCATTTCTTTTACTTACTTTTTTTAATTCCTACCTTTTCTTTTCCGCCCCCCGCCTACCCACGACCATGGCAAAGGGCCACAGCCACAGGGCTCGTAGTCAGAGCCGCGACCGCCTTCCTTGCGGAAGGCGGCGCCAAAGAGGGGTGCAAGCACGGGCCTTATTCAGTGAGGCGGAGGTGGCCGCACTGGGTTTTTTTGTTCAGCGCCACCTCCCCTTAACCCTGGCAGCAGGCCTGGGTCCGGGTCCGGGCTCCGGGAGCATCGGCAGCGGTGGGGCAAGGTGCGTCGGGCAGTGTTTCGCTGCTCTGGTGTCCGGCGCACCAATAATCAGCTGACGCACCGGTGGTCCGATATTCTGGACCGGGAGCAGGACCTGCTGGACCTGCTAGGAGTGGAGGTCCCGGGGCTTGGTGAGTAGCTATTTAATATTACTACTTTGTGTTCTTCTGCTCTGTGTTATATATTGCGAATATTTTTTTTTCCGACCAGCAAGAATGCTGCTGCTTACATTGCAGGTAAATTACGTTTAAAAATCTGTGATTGTTATGACACAGGCTCTCGGCGCTACTAATCTTACTTGTTTGCAACTTTGCGCTCGCTTGGCCTGATGATTATGTAAGAGTTTACTTTAGAGAACTTAAGTGACGTAATGCTAGAGAGAGTAGTCCTTCCTTTGTCCTCCTGCCACTAAGAAGGGATAGTGGTGGATTGATAGGTTTAGTTACTTATTAGTTGGTAATTTCTAAGTGGTGTGCGTGACGCATCCTCTGTCACGTCACGTGCTGCTGAGTGCTGCTTACCCCAGTCCTTAGTAGAACCTTTTGTAGTTTGTTTACTGAGTGTTAATAGGCTTATATCATCACTAGCAGAACATCAGCAGCAACCAGCCAACAATTTGGTGTATGCAAAAATGTATGCATGTGTCCTCCATCTATGCATTTTTGAGGACTAAAATAAATGGAAATTCAGACTTACTGAACAATTGGCCCGTCTGTATTGGAATAGGTGGACTAGGTCAGGTGGTAGTTAGGCTTGCTAGACGGTCCGTGAATCTTGCAATACTACCAGTCGATCAGATAGGTCAATTTTATTGCAATTGTTGTTACCAAAAATGTTCTTGGTGCGTATTTGAAAATATTTTATTTATTTCACACCAAACTTTAATTTTTGTCTCTTTCTTTATGAAATCTTACATGATCAGCAGCACCCAGGGGCAAGAAGACGGGGTCACAGGCGGCAGGCCAAGAAGATCTACTAGATGCCTCCCAGGGACAGGACCGCTCCTCTATCGAGGGCTCTGCTGCTGGCCCCAGTAAGTCCTCCAGTGGTTAATATTAATAATTATATTTCCCAAACTTTTCCTGCACCCTATTTTTTCCGAACTATTATTTTGGTATCCTAATTCTAATTTTTACAAATTCTTCTTTGATCTATACTATCTGTTTCTAAATTCTTGTTATCCCTGCCTCTAACTGCGTCTGCTATGACTCTCTGTACTACTACTATTAGTCTGTCTGTAGCTAAGCTTGCCCAGTTGCCCACTCTTTATTTAAAATATTTTAAATAAAACTCAGATTCACCAATAGCTATAGCCATTGAGTCCAGTCCTTTGGGTTGTCCTCTTCTACTACTTCTAGTCTTCTTATTCTTGAGGCTTTTCGACAATTCCCACCAAGAAAATGCCCAACCACATTTTACAATTTTTGATAGGATAGGACATACTACTAATGTTGTAGGGATTCTGCACATACAGAACTTTGCACAAGAAAATAGGACGTTGGTAATGGGAGGTTGGACCTTCCTCACACCTCAATCAGAAGCCACCACAATCCCCTGACCGACTAGTTATAGTGTCTCATTAGGTCTCCGAAACGCCCCCCACCCAAAATACCCAATGAGTAGCCAACCCAGAACATAACACTCCCGACCTCTGTCGCGGAAGCAATGCACACCCTTTTGCTCACTCTCTCGTGTAAGTCCACACCAAATACCACCGAGTCTATGTAAGTTCAAAAGGTTTATTTTTATTTCCAACTGACAAGCTCTGTACGTTGTTCTATAATGCAGCAGCAACAGCAAAATGCATAAGATTAAAACAATAAACATTGTTACACTTAGTTACACTTACAAGTTACTTACAACTACAAGTCCATAGAAGCCAAAGGCGAGATCATGATAACTGAACAGTGGTGGAAGAACCACCCTCCCTTGGTAGGAATCTAGTTTATATAAAATTATAAATGGAGATGTGAGAATTCTGGGGACCCCTCACCTTAGAAGAACCTAGTACTGGTTACATCATAAGCTCTGCAAAGCTATGGTTCTTCGTATAAGGGAATCTTCCGTCTGTTATGAGAAAAATGGTGCGCGTTAGTATAGTGCAAGCATTTCTCAGTCGTGCCAAAAAGTGCAGTTTTTTTATGGATAAGCATATGGACTAACACCAGAACTCCATAACAAAGTGGCTTGTTTTTCGACCTTGTACGCAGCGCTCAGACAGTAGCAGTATGAGCTCATGTGGGCTCAAAGGCGTCTTTCACGACAAGCTGCGAGGTAACTTGCGCAAAAATAAAAGACAGAGCTAAAATGGTTGCATGGCTCATGGTAACTTAGCAAAGACTAGAATGACCCTAGGGACCATATAACACTACTAGTGTCTACTCTACTACCTGATTTGTACTAGTGATGTATGTTGTATATGTATTATGTTTGTATTAACTTTTTTTCATTCTTGCTAGTGAAAAATAGGGGGAGGTGTATATGGCATCTGAAAAATGTGTAATGTTTTTTCTAGGCGTACTACCGACCACTAGTACCGGGGCCAGCGGCGAAGGTGACGCGGCCGCTGAGGGTGCAGGCGATGCGGCAGTTGTAGGAGGAGCTGCAGGGGGTGAGCCAGCAGCAGTGGCGGGCGGTGGTAAGTTATATTCCTAATCCGTACTTATTGACATTACACTCGCTGCAAGGGTGTAATGTATACTGTACTGTTGAGACTTAAGTAAGAAGTTGTTGTGGACGGTTGAAGAAGACACCCTTTACTTAGCATTAGCAATAGCATTAGCGACGGGAGTGTACTGAGTAACCAATGGCCTCTTCTATCGGACTTCAACTCAGCTGTGAAAGTTTTATGGAGAAGACTAAAAGTCAGATCAGATGACCTTGATGGATGGGTTGAACGAAAAGGGAAAGAAGGGTGGAAGGAGGAAGGACGGGCGAGATGTTATATTTATGACTGGCAGAGAAGGATACGTGGGATGCATGCATAGGTGTGTGATAGGAATCAGATGCATGGGTGGTGGAATGCCTGAAACTCCCACAAATGTTCGAGGCCGAGGTAGTGGGAGGATAGATACATACCACAAATGTTACGTACTGTGCTTGCTAGTGCTACTGTGCCACTATGTGTAGAATTAATTTGTCTGACTGCTTTGCTAAGAGTATATTTTACAATAGTCTTGTTTTTTCTTCTTGATATAGCTACTCCTTCCAAAGGTAAAGTCGACAGGAAGGAGTTGGCAGCCAAGTCCCGGCGCCGGAAGCTGGAGGCCATACAGGCGGAATACCAGTGGCTGGTTGTTCTAGAGGAGGAGGAGGAGGAGGAGGCGGCAGCAGCTGCAGCCTCCTCCAATGCCCCGGGCCCCAGCCACCCCCCTCCAGTGTTACGGCGCCACCGCCTGGCAGCCACCCGCCGCCACACTGCAAGAAGCACTGCTGCCCCCCCCTGTGGATGCAACTGCCGTGTGCTGAAGCGCCGCGTGGCCCGCCTAGAGGAGCGCATCCGTGGCCTGGAGAGGCGAGCCCGCTGAGACCCCGTTTATTTATTGCCCCTTTTTATAGCTTATTTTGGTGGGTGGGAATCGGGCGTTGGGTTTTGGACTATTGGACATTTGTTGGACTTTTTCGTTCCGGGACATGGACATTGGTTGGGGTTAGGGAGAGGGTGGGTCAGGTGTTGTGGGATTTTTTTACATAGTTTATTTTTGTTAGGGTATTAAATTACATATTTAGACTTTATATACGATGTTGTTAATGTTTTGTGGGTGGGGTTACTGTTTTACGTCACACTGTTTCCTTGCTGGTGCAGTGCCACAGCCAGTGTTTGATTTAAATAATTTGGCTGAGTTACTAAGACACAAACAGACAGATGCGGTACCCCTCACTGAGGGACTTGTCCTACTAGTACTGTCAGTCTCTCCTCGTAATCTATGCATTCTGCAACTGGACTCAAAGGGGTGTGTGAAATAGAATTAATGGAAAAAATTCCGTTATTAATTATGCCTCCCCCAAACTTCTTCTCTTACCTGTGCTTGATGTTTAACTTGGGCACGGCGATGGCTGCATGGTGATGATGGTTTTCTTTCCCAACATGCCATGGTTGTGGTGGTAGTAGTAGTAGACCCTGGCAGTAGCACTTGCAAATAAAAGAAATGAGACAGTCAGTCGCCTGAGAGAGACTGTGGGAGGAGTAGTAGAACGAAGTACAGTACGGAACTTACTGCCAAACAATAATATGCCAAAATACAAGGAAACATAATGGTTGCGGGGATAGCCTAGTACATAGAGTTACAAACTCTAGCTGTGTTGAGTCACTCGACTAGGCCTACAGTACACCGTGACTCGACACAAGCGTAACCGTTAGTGCTGTTTCGGAGGATGACAACAAATCCAATCTATGCCGGCAATTAATGCAGATGGATTAGGTTCCTTTGGTAAAAAAAGAGCAAATATACTGCTCATAGGACGGTGGGCAAGCAGAAGAAGATCCTCGCCCTGCCTTGAAAATGCATTTTTGTTGCTTTAGCCACATCCGCCCCAGCAAGCGTGTGATAAATTATTGGTGTACATTTAATTTAGTCACACCTCAATAAGTCACACAGCCCGGGGAAGAGGGTTAGGGTTTGATGAATGGTTGGGAAGGGGGTTTTGGGAAAGGTTTGACAAAGAAAAACAGTACGCATGGACAACAACAAAACACAATCTTGGCAGACAACCATATCCATAAATCTGTTAAGGGAGAAAAAGGAAATGCATGCATGATGATGATAACTTGATGGTTAATGATAGTACTTACTAACTACTACTACTAGACAATTAGACAGTACAGGGCAGCAGTATATTATGCAATTTGCCTTGCCTGTCTGCCCTCAGAGAGACCCGAATTACATACAGTTTCTGTTCTGTTGTACCGGCCCGGGCTTAAAGATAGCAAAGAAAAGTCAAAAATTGTTGTAGGGTTGAATTCAATTATAAGCAGAGAACAAACATAACAACAACAACACACAGTAGTAATGATTGAAGACAAAAAATGAATCAAATTTAAAAGATGATGAAAGTTGATACTGTTACTGTATGTTATCCTGGTCAAAATGGGGAGTTGCATCTCTGCATTCGTCTTGGTCCTCCCTTCCATGGACGCTCCGGCCATCAATCTTGGGTGACGCCACTGCCTGCCTGGCAGATGTAGATTCATTGGTAAGGTAAGTGAGAGTTGTTTTTCCCAGTGTAGCACAGGGTAAGGGCCGGCCTGTAATTGCAGATGGGAAAACAAAAGGGATATTGAAAAATCAAGTCGAAAAAAAATGCCTAAATTACGGTGGAGTGCAACAAGAACACTTTCAGAGGTGGCATGGATTTGGATACATCATGTCTACTCTAGTCTGTTTCCAGCATTAACCTCCAACAACAACAGGACAGAGCAGGCCCACGGCACCCGTGACACATCCTCCATTTAGCGTACCTTTTTTGACAGAGGCAGACAAAGCAGATATACAGCAACATAGCATTTTACAAATTAAGTGACTAAATCAATGCCCCGCTGTCAGTCATACCACCACACTCGACTCCACCACTACACAGACATGTAGGTCTGCAGTGGTTGTTGTTGACTTGGTTACCTTTTAATGCACTCATGAAACGCACTGAGTTATTCCATTAATCATCTCGGATCGTACTGAGTGACTGCGAAGAGATAATGTCACTGTGGTCATCATCATGGTATGTTGTCCAACTCAGTGTGCAGTAGTGTACAGATTGAGTCCCCTTTCCATATTCAAAATGCAATGGATCGGCCTGCAGTAGAAGTAGAAAATTGTTATTGAAAAACAAGAATGGAAACAAACATTGCATTGAGTTACTTTTAGTGTGTAGATTAGATAATAGTACACAATGAATTACCTTCATGCACTACAAACAACAACAACACAAATCACTCAGTCAGCGTCCAATGCATGTCATCATTCATTACCTGTTCCTTCTCATCTTCAGTTAATGGGCAGTCTGTATCGGCTCGGAAAGGAGGATAGCTATAGTAGTCATCATCATGTTCCACTTCTTTTGGAGAGACTCAACGAGGCAAGATTTTAGTTTTTCTTCGATTATGCTACATCCAATCATCATCTGGCTTGAGGGCAATAGATTTAGGTCGATTCAGGAGGATGGAGGAGCAGGACTCGGAGGAGTGGACTGAAATGCAGACAGCTGAAACTCATAAGGCAATAAAATACCAAGACGGTGGTGATGGATTTGTTGTGATTTGAAGTTTCCAAACAGAAAGACAGACACACAAATAGAAGTAAATAAGGGAGAACCACAGTAAGAAGTGGAAGCCTAGTTGTCAGGGAAGTATAGCTCGTCCTCAAACTCTGGGGGTTCAACCAGAAGTAGGTAATCAGCATCCAACACGCTACTTCCGTCACCTGAGCCGCTGTCCTCATCTTCCTGCGTTGATTCATGTATTGTGTAAGTCGGTGGTATAAATTGCTGATTCATTTTGATCATGGTTAACCTCTCCACGTTTTTGGGTGAGAGACTGGTCCTTTTCACTGTTACAATGGAACCAGCAGCACTGAAAACACGTTCAGAAGAGACACTTGCGACAGTACAAGCCAGATAGTTTATCGCCAGCCTGCTGAGCACTGGCCATTGGCCCCTTTTGCCATACCAATACCGCAATGGGTTTTGATCAATGTAGACCTCTGTTGGGTCATCCAGGTAGGCCTAGACCATTCGGTCAATGTTCAGGGGTGCTACACTTTGTGCGGCCTCTTTTGTCTTTGCATCAGCACTGGACCTGGCAAGTCCTTGCTGTAAATACCAATCCTGTGCCATTTGTACTGGGGCTGATGATCCGGTTCTTGCTGTTGTCGATAGTGTTGGTGACAGCTGTGAACCAAATGCACTGCCCACAGGCTCTGAAGTTGAACTTGACGCCGGATGCCCTGCTGCAGTACTTGATGTGGGTTTGAGGCCTTTAATTACCAGCCGTTCATTTTCCAATGTAATGGCTGCCTCAGCTATCCAAGTTTTGTACCGGGCAACATCCACTTCTGAAAAAGGGAGTAATGTCTTACTGTGCAGTGCCGATTTGTACCGTGGATCCAGAATTGTGGCACAAATGTAATGTTTTTGTGACAGAATCTTATTTTGCACCCTTGCATTTTCACTTAAGCGACATGATAAGCTCGCCACCAACTCATATGCTTCTTTTTTTCCTCCACACCTATGTACGCTTCACACACCTCCTTCAGCTGTTGCTCTAGCATGTGCAACAATGGGATAGCTTGGCCCATAGTACAGTCCTCCTTGCTGACTTCACGTGTGAAGACCTCGAAAGGAAGAAGCATCTCTGTAAGAGATTTAACTAGGCACCATTGGTCCATCTGAAGGGTCATGCCTTTCACAGTAGCATCCGCCCTTCGCATGACATATTCATTGATTGGTCTGTACTGCTCAAACAGACGGTCAAGCATGTAATACGTTGAGTTCCAACGTGTTGCCACCTCCTGGATGAGTGCTTTGACTATCATTCTATAGTCATGTTGAATGATCCTCAGCTGCTTCCGGGCTTTAAAAGAATGGCTGAAATGCGTGCATATTCTGCGGCAGCTGGTCAGTAAGTTGCTGACTATGGGTTCTTTTTTCAGAAAGTCTTGAACTATAATGTTAATGCAGTGCGCCAAACACGGGACCCTGAAATACTCACCAAGCGCCATGGCCTTAAGTATATTACTGCCATTATCCGTGGCAACAAAACCAATGTGAAGCCCTCTGTGGCGCAGCCATTCAAAGACCTTGCTGTTAAACTTTTCCAAAATGTTTTCAGCAGTATGAGATTTCTCCATGGCGAACATGGCTACAGTTGCATGTTTCCGAGAAGCATTAAAAATCTCAGCTGTGTCAACAGCACCTACTTCAGATAGCTTTTCTCTAACCCCCACAAAAGAGACCCAGTGTGCAGTGATGCACATGTAATCAGTGGCTTGGCAACTGGTCCACATGTCTGTTGTTAGGTGGATTTTGTGAACAGCACTCTGCTGCAAAGCTTGTCCAACCAATTCCAGCACATCGTGATGTAGTGCTGGAACAGCAACTTGGGCGAAATTGGACCGGCTGGGAACCTTCCATTTAGGGCAGATGGCTGACACAAATTCAAGGAAACCCACCCCTTCCACAAATGAAAAAGGGAGAAGGTCCAGCGCTAACATTTTAGCCAGCTTCGCATTGTACAACCGTGCCGTTGGGTGGTTGCGTTGGTACTGCCCCTCCGACCTAAGCATGCTGTCAATGGTAGGCTGGAATATTTTCCTTTGTGGTGCACCTTTCTTCTTGAACCCAGCTAGGCTCAACGACGCTGCACTTTTGCTCATTGCAGTGCCCGGTTGCCTTGGTGTCTCATGTTGACTCTTACTACGGTGCCACTGAGATGTTGCTGAGGATGTGGGCGTTACCACTACGCTGCTGGGGGTAGGGCTAGAAATGTCTCCCTCTTGTTGACCTTCCACCGCGATCATATCTTCCCCTACTTCTTCATCCCCAACAACAGCAATGGGTCCAGTTTTACTTTTTGCTAAGTGAAGGAGGTGAGCCTCCCACTTGATACTGTGGTGCTTTTTGAGATGACTTGTTTGTCCTCCGGTACCATAGTTTGTACCAAGCTTACCCCACCTAACAGCCTGCCGACAAATTGAGCATATAGGAATGTTCTCCTCCTTACTGCTAACCGAAAAGAAGTCCCAAACTGGGGAGGAGAACTTTCTGGCGCTGCTGGAGGTGCCACTTTCAATACCTAATGAAATGGAGGGTGTGCCTGGAATTTGACTCTGTGCAATTACATTAGCACCACCTACTGAGGTGGTGGTTGAGCTGGATGTAGGTCCCTGCCGGGCCTTTGCAAAGGCAAATATGGAAGCTGGAGGTCGTGTTGGCGTTACCTGTGTTGGTGGTATCTGTGCTACATCCCTCGCAGCGATTTGGGATAGTCTAATAATGTTGGTCTCCATCTCCGCAGGCCCAGGAGTGATGTTCATGATGACTGGCTCTTCATCATCATCACCCCCCTCGTCTACATCTACCTCCATAACTGTAAGGCTTTCTGGAACCTTCCTTTTCACTAGCCTTGTCTTGTGGCGTGCATCACTCTCAGGCTGATTTCCTGAACTGCCCCTACTTCAGGTGGAACAACTACTATTGTGGGCTGTGGTTCCAGCTGTGGTTCCGGCTGTGGTTCCGGCTGCGGTTGCGGCTGTGGTTGCGGCTGTGCTTGCGGTTCCAGCTGCGGTTCCGGCTGCGGCTGGGGCTGCGGCTGGGGCTGGGGTTGTGGCTGGGGTTGCGGCTGGGGTTGCGGCTGGGGTTGCGGCTGGGGTTGCGGCTGCGGTTGCCCACTTATCTGCTGAGTTTCCGCCTGCGAGTGCGTGGATTGGGTACTACTTTGCGATAATGACATTTCAACATCACTGGTCGTTAGTAGACTGGCTACCTCTGCCACAGTCATGGGCTTGGGCCTAGGTTGCTGGGGTGGGCCCACTGATGCAGAGGTGCTGCTCCCAGCTTGGTCCCCGCCGGACACCGCTGCTGCAGGCGTACGTTTTTGCCAAAAACACATTGGCCGGCACACCAGTCTTGGCAAGTGCCACTTCCTTCTTCTGTCCCTTCTTCTCACTGGCAACTTTCTTGGTACTGGAGGACCTGGTACCTTTCTTTGGGGCCATCTTCTTCAGATGTTGCAGAGATGTCTGTGGTCACACATGGACGTGACGTGCAGCAGGACTTCTGCCTGGCAGTACAACGGGTGATGATGATGACACCTCCTCCTCTGTCTTTTTGTGCACCTAAAAGCAAAGAAGCCAGGAGAAGAACATCAGTGAAATGTTGCATTTGTTGTTGTGGTTCAATTACTAGTAGTACAAACAAACAAATAAAATATATAAATTAGTGTAGCCATTTGTGAGACTGTCAACAAGGGCTTTCATGGTATACTGTGTACACTGTCAGGAAGGATAGGAAAGAAGAGGAAAAACAACAAAAATACAAATGTAATAGAAGTGGACCCTGTTTGACATTAAATTATTTGCTCATCACATCATTCAGGGAGCTGCAGCTGACAAAGGGGATGGATGCAAGCAGTAAGCCAAGAGGAAAACCATGCAGGCCTAAATGGCAAAAGCAGCACACTTATAACTCCCACCAGAAATGGCCACCAGCCACATGGACACTCACAAATCACAAGCAACAAGCATGAGGCCTGGAAAACAATGTACTGAAAACAGGCCTACGATAGCCAGGCAAAGGCTGCATGGTAAACCACACTGCTTTGCCTGTAATGCAATAACATGCAAAAACGAAAATCCACAGGGCTAAACAAGGCCTGCAACACACCACACACAACTAAGGCATGTATTTAACACACAGGCCAAAAAAGTGAAATACACCCAAAAATACACATTTTGCAATTCAATCCAATGCCATCCATGTGCCCTAAATGATGTTTGAAATTAATAAATACATCACACAGCAATCCATGACCCATGACTAGCTCTGGACCTACTGGCTACCCACAACGATTTATTTTTAAAAATGATGAAAAGTACCCAAACTGCAATGCCCCAATCAAACAACACCAACTTACTTGTAAAATCTCAAATCTCAAAATCCTCAAATCCAATGATAATGATGCAGCAGACACAAAGAGTGATCCTTCCAGCTCAAATCCAAGTGAAAAATGAACAGGAGATGGACAAAGCACTGGGAGGAGCCTGCTGGACAGGAACAGGAAGTACCACTCCCTCTCCCCCCAAAAAAATTTGACCAAAAAGGACAGCCAAATATCAATCTGAGGTTTTTTTTTCATCCAAATCATCAATTTATAGAAGGTTTTATGCTGCTTGCGATGTTATTGTTTTCCAAATTGAAAATTTTGCGTGTTCGGGATCGCGAGCTGTACCAAAATATCGCCGGATGTCCGATGGCACGCCCGAATGACGTGTTCGCGGTCGCAATCTCTGTTGCGGTGCACGATGGCACGGCGAATGACGTGTTCGCGATCGCACACTCTCGCGTTGTCCGATGGCGCGGCGAATGACGTGTTCGCGATCGCAAACTCTCGCGGGATAACGCGGCCGGCTACCGAAATCTCGTGGCACACGCGAACGGATAGGAAAACCCGTCGGCAAACGCAGGAATCCCGGTAAGTCGCTATCGCGCGCGCTTGAACGCATTTTAAAGCGCGAACACGAAAATAATTCCGCTACGCCGCGGATCACGGAATTGTTGGCAATTCCGCGTTCTCCGCGGAACGCAAAATTGCCTAAATTCCGCAAATTCCGCAAGCGGAGCGGAATTGGATGCCCAGGGTTATTGGATACCTTCACAGACCGAAGTTCATTGGTTTCCTTCAAACCACATAAAGCCCATAAATTATTTGTCCAACTTATCCAACAATATAAATTTATCGATGCCTGGAGAATTTGCAATCCCACTACTAGAGAATTTACGTTTTTTCCCCAGTTCACCACACCCAATCCAGATTGGATTATTTTTTTGTTTCTCATAATATCTCTCAATCCTTACGAAGTGCTGATATTGGCTCTATATTATTCTCAGACCACACCCCTATTTCCATTCAATTTGACATACTCCCAAAAGCTACCTCACCCAGAAGATGGAGATTTAATAACTCTTTTCTTCTTGATGCAAATTTTCATTCCTCTTTTGTTTCCTTTTTTAACGAATATTTTTCAATCAATCAGACTGATATCCTTCCCTTTTCTGTGGTTTGGGATGCTTTTAAAGCAGCCGCCATGGATTTCATAATTGGCTTTGTTGATAGAAAGCGCAAAAATGTCCGTCAGGTTAGCAAGGATCTTTTGGCTGAGATAAAGAGGCTAGAACATGCTTATTATTCTTCAAAATCTAAGAATTGCCTCTCACAACTTATTGACAAAAAACTTCAATTTAATAAGACTTCCACCGATAACGCCTCGTTATATCTGTTGAAATCCAGTGCAAAGTACTATGGTGGCCAAAATGAGGCCGGCAAGCTTTTAGCCAATTATTTAAAAATTAAACACAATAAGTTTGATATTGAAGCTATTTTTGATGATCATAATACCTTACACACTAAAGTGTAGTGTGGATTGTGGCCTAATTGTCTACATTGGTAAGTTAGCTTAGGCCTGGCTGCCATGATGCCTTTTTTGCACACGTTACTCTGTGACTTTGTTTTTCCAGACTCTGCTTGTGCCCGGTTATATTAGAACTGTCTGCCTTTTTGCCTTTCACCTTTTCTCATGTTCCCTGTGGGTTTCGTCTTCACACCATGTACAAGGTCGAAAAACAACGTCCCTTGTTATTGCTGGTCTGGTCAGCCCCTCGCACTTAGACATAACACGAAATACAGCTGCATTGGAGAAATTCGTGTGCTTTTAATATTGTGATCTCCCTGTTGGTGGCACTTGGAGAAAAACCTTTCCAGGGAGAAGAGCTGAGCTTGTCTGATGATGTAAACCTTGCATCTAGATATTGAGGTATGGGGGTCCGCCTGACAAAGCCCAGAGGTCTTCTATTTTTATAATAAACTAGTTACTAGCACGGGGAGGGTGGTAAGGCAATTTAGCCCTATATCCACTGTCTTTATAAAATGCTGTCCCCGTTTGTATTCTATGGAATCGTAAACATGCTTACTATTTTATCGCTATGCATTATGCTGATAGTACTGGCACGTGTACTTTATCTTAGAGCACGATAGTTGAAATAAACATTTTAAACTATACTGTGTCTCTTATTACGCACGTTTGGACAAGTATGAGTGAGTTATGAAAGAGTGTTCTTGCTCCCGCGATTCCCGAGAGAGTCTATGTTCTGGGATGTCTAATCATTGGTAGCTTCGCTGTAGTACGGAGAACAAATGAGACGTTAAAGCTAGTCGGATTGGGATTGTGGGTACTAAGGTACATGGTTGGTACACCACTATACACCGAGGTCCTATTTTCCTGTGCATAGCTCTGTATATGTGCAGAATCCCCGCAACATGGCGCCACCAACGTGGTGGGCTTCTTATCTGCGAGACGCTTGAGTAGTGCTTGTGCTTGTCCACAATAACCTTCGCTTACGCTTCCGGAAACGTATGTGAGGGTGATACCTCCTATATTGATGTTTTTATAGGTTCTTTCAAGCTTGAAGTTATTAAAAGGTGTTTTCTTTTATGTTAACCCTATATTGCGCTGCCACGCTCTAGGTTGTTGATCATTCCTGGTCTTAATGGCCGCGAATGTAAATATACCGGCACATAGCCGCGCTGCGCTCCGGGCTCATTTACTGGCTTATGGAGTGCCTGACGCGGGTGTCGCTCTCATCTTTGTGGTGCAGGCTGATCCGGCTCACCACTTTGAGGTGTTTTACTCTTGGGTCACTTTTCCAGCGGTGGAAGGAGCTGACAATTTGTTTCATGTTTACGCTCCCACTGCCCTACCCAATGCTTATCGGCCTTATCAGGCTCTTGAAGTACCACTTACGGCATGGCCACACCGTATTTGGTTTAACCCGTTTACCGCGGCGGCAATTCCGACGCAGTGCGGGGCATTCCATTGAGTGGGCGGGGCCGCGTCGGCCAACGGACGTGCGCAGCACTACGGAGGTAGTGCTCGCAACGGCCGTTGGCCGACAGAAGCAGCGTAGGGGTTAATGGCGCCCTCCCACATCCGGTCACCCCGATTCGTTTAGGCCCCTTATCAATAGAGGGAGCCACATGGCCAGTTTTGGCCGGGTATACCCCACATCCGCGTTATTTGGTGCTTGCGGTTGATGAACTGCGCGTGTTGCATGCGTCTTTAATCCACGTGCACAGAGCTTTGGTACAATATGTTACAGGCAGCGTCCAGGGGGCCCCTCCTGGAGTTGCGGCGCATCCAGCTGGAACGGGCGGTGTAACCATAAGCCCCGTCATGGTTAATTCGGTGATGGGCAAGCACCCACAGAATAAGGATGATTTGCCTTATTGGCTTGCAGAAAAATTTGACCAGCTGGAGGCTGTTTTTCCGAATACTTCTCCTGTGGACAAACACAGGATTTTGATGATTAGTTTGCCGAAAGACTTAATTCCCGAGTTGACAGAATGCAACAACTGGGGCAAGGTATTCGCAGCAGTGTGTGCGAAGTATTTCGGCACTCCTTCCATGATGGTTCTCCCCTCTGTAATTAAATGGGTGCAGGATGAACATGGCCCTGAAGCGGCTGTGGAATTGGGGATGAGACTGGTGGGAGTGTTCGATGTGGTGGCTGATCTAATCCTTGCGAACGTCAAGGGTGACGCAGTCAACTTTCAAGTCGCTAATGCTTTGGCTTTGGTCCCAGAGCCGGACAAGCCACGCGAATTACCGAAAATTATTGCACAGGCTTATAAAACCATTGGCCGCAATAGTTTGGGGGTTAAGCCTTTTGCTAAAACGCAAACTCAATCACAACCACAACAAAAAACTCAGTCTGAGAAAGAAGAGAAGCCGTTCTTTTCTAAAAAGAACTGGAAGTTGAAGAAACAGGGTAAGCAACAGTCAAAACCAGGGTCGCGTGCTGCATCCCTGGTTTCCGTATCTTCTGAACGCACTTATGATTTGCGCGACAGAGCGAGAATTAAATCTCCAGATAGATTTCAAGTCCCTGACCCGCATTCTCCTCGTTCTCCACAGGCACCATCGACCTCCCAGACTGGTGGAGGAGATCGCCAGGATAGAGGCAGGGGTCGTGAGGCTCCACAGGGATGAGACCAACCTCAACAACCAGGCCGAGGGAAACCAGAAGAATTTCCAGGTTCTCGCCCACAGTTTCAGAAGAAAAAAGTTGCACCTTTAACAGTGAGGTATGCCACAGATGGTGAGAACGAGACTCCTGAATTGGACGTGGGCAGTGACGCTGCTAGACAGCGCCGCAGAAGTTACCATAGTGCGGGAGGCACTGCGTCCTCATGTGGAGGCGACAGCAACTGATACTTTCATTACTGTCGAGATAGCTGACACCCGAGTGGCACCCCCTGACAGACTATTTAATATTGTCATTCAAATTGAAGGTGACATTGAGCGTGTTATTAAAGGGATTTTTTGGGAAAATCTGACCTCCTCTTACGACATTTTGTTGGCAGAAGCAGATTGGCCGCCCCCATTCGTACTTGCTGCACCGAGAAGGGAGGAAGTAATCCTTCCGAGCTTTTTGCATCATGTCCCCAAGGACAAAGCGGAGGCGTTAGCAGCTGAATGGGCTGGGGCCCTGGCTCCGGCGCTATACGGTAACCACGTGGGCTGGGATGAGGATTCTTCCCCCCATGATAGACCCTTGCGGTCTCTGCCACAGCCCCAACCCCAATATCCCCTCCGGCGGGAAGCTAAAGGTCCCGTCTCAGACATTCTGACACAGTTAGAATATCAAGGAGTAATTGAAACATGCGTATCACCAATGACTAATCCCCTTTTTGCGGTTTCTAAACCCGATGGATCGTACCGTTTAGTTTTGGATTACCGACATTTGAACTCTCATTGTCGGTCCTTTGCGGTACAAAATACCCACAGTTCTGCGCTCGTAGACAGTCTTGTTCGCAAAAAATATAAAACGACACTTGACCTTTCCAATGGATTTTACACTCATAATTTGTCCCCGGAGTGCAGCCAATGGAGCGCTTTCACTTCCGGTGGAAAACAATTTAAATTTCGGCGTCTGCCCATGGGCTACAAGAACAGCCCGGGGGTCTTCGCCACCCATGTTGTCTCTTTGTTGGACAGCATAGACCCAGATGCGTATTCGTACGTCGACGATATCTATCTGACAGACGACGAATTATGGCCGCATATTTCCTGTGTGGACCACATTATTCTTGAATTTGCGGTCTTAGGATACAAATTTAATTTTGCCAAATCTCACAACGCAGAATTCACTGTTTTGTTTTTGGGCTATGAGCTCAACAATGAAGGTAGGGGCTTAGCTCCACATTTCTTGGAGAAGTGCGCACTTTTGCGCCCTCCAACGACCCTGAAGAAACTTCAGTCATTACTGGGATTTTTAAACTTCGGGCGTTCTTACATTCCCGAATATGCCCAGCGTATCAAGCCTCTTTATGCCTTGATACAACCTAACTTTTCGAAGTCATGCTGGCTTCCTCAGCATTCTTCTATACTGCACTCTTTGCAGTCTGATCTACTTGAATCTAAGTTCTTGTTGACTCGTGATAACCACATGAACCTGGTGATTAGAATTGTGCCAGGGGCAGTGGGTTTCACGTACTTGACGTTTAACGAAGGTGACACAGTACCTATTGCATACAAATCGCATCTTTACACTTCGGCGGAGTTGCGCTTTTCCACTGTGGAGAAAGTTTTGACTGCAGTGCAAATGGCGATTCTTAAGGAACGCGCACTGGCACAGGGAAAACGCATTTTGGTGGTAACACCATATCCTGCCCTTGAGGCAGTGACGAAGCAAGTGTACCAAACTCTAAGGCTTTGCACCCCCGTTGGATACAATGGACTACATCTCTGACGTCCCCAGATGTCCTTTTATTTTTGATTCCTCTCTTCAGACACAGGAGTTCTTGCAGTATGAATTTGTTCATCCTCCTCCTCTGTCTTTGCTGCCGCTTGAGGAGTACAAATGTATCATTTACACCGATGGTTCGGCGCAACCGGCCACGGGTTCTAAGCATGCTTATTCCGCAGCATGTGCTATTGTTGCAGGTACTATGGTGAACGGTGAGTTCAAATCGAGTGTGGTGCACACGCAGGCACTAGGAGACAGTACTGCACAACTGGCCGAGCTGCGTGCTTTGGTGCTCGCACTTGAGTTTGCGAATCCAGCCGTGATGACACTTATTGTATGCGATTCTTACTACTGTGTTCAATCCTTTAATGACAACTTATTCTTTTGTTCTCAAACCGACTATAGAGATGCTAAAGGCAGCACAATTAAGCATAAAATGCTTTGGGTTCGAGTGGCAGATCTTAAACAACGTCTCCCTCTCACACAAGTGATTCACACTCTTGGCCACCAGCGTGTGGGCGCACACGCGGTCGGTAACAGTTTGGCGGATGAAGCTGCCAAATCAGCAGTAGCCACGTGCTCAGTAGCAGCAGTTACAAGATCCATGACAAAAATAGATAATGAGATTTTGGCAGCTAATGCTGCAACAAAGGAAGGTGCTAATTACCCACGGGGTTTCCCTTCCAAGTACTCTTATCACTTAAGTCCCGAACAGGTTCCTTACGTAAGAATTCCAGACGTTGGTGATCGGCTGATTCCCAACGCGGACCGCAGAACTTCCTTGATAACGGCCGCACACGAAGGCTTGGCTTCAGCCCATGCTGGCGTGTCTGCGACTGTTTCCATCTTGCAGCAGCGTTACTGGTGGCGTGGTTTATATAAACAGACCTGTACTTATGTGCTTTCTTGTGACGTTTGTCAGCAAATTAAGCCTTCAACGGTTACACGACCACCACAAACACAGCTCTGCATTTCTAATAAACCTTTTGGGTGTGTTTACCTTGATCACTGCGGTCCATTTTCTTCTGACACTGCATATAAATACATCTTAGTTGCAGTAGATTCGTGCACACGTTTCATCTGGGTTTGGCCACAACGAAGTGCTGACGCTCGAAATGTCATAAGGGATATGCGTGTCTTTGTGGGAATTTTTGCCTGTGGCACCTTCCATTCCGACCAAGGTCCAGCGTTCGCCTCTAAGGCGTACAAAGACGCAATGCGGTCTATGGGGGTGCTGGTGCAATTTTCGTCTCCATATAGGCCCGAGGGCAACTCAATTGTGGAGCGAATGAACCGTGACTTAAAGCAATCCTTGACAGCTAGAGTCTTAGGTACTGGCAGGAACTGGCTTGCCCACTTGTATGGCCTGCAACGTGCACTTAATAATCTCCCTGGAAGATCTCTGGGTGGGCGGACCCCATACGAAATGCTCTTTGGCATACAAATGTTTGTGCCCGACCTTGATGGTCTAGACATGGCGGCGAATGCCGCAATATTTGACGTAGAAAATCATTCTACTATGTTGCAGGACTTACAAGAGACCCGTGACAAACTTGCAAATGAACACTTGCCTTCAGCCACTGACGCTGCGTTGCAGATTCCGGTTGCCGGCTGGCTTCCGAAGGTTGGAGATCTGGTCCGAGAGAAGGTAGAGAACAAAAAATAATTTGGCCCCTCTTATCATGCACCGGTTCCAGTTCTTGGCTTGAAGGGTACTCGTACAGTCATCTTACCACCGCTACCTGGTCGCAAAGACAACAGATACATCTCAGTGGACAATGTCAAGCTACAACATTTGGCCGATCCTGAATAGTGTGACACCTGCGGTATCATGTCCGGCCATTTCAAGGACTCCTGTTTGTGGCCCTTCAGCCTACACGGACACTGATGTTGCCATTGAGATGGTCGCTTTGCCTGATCGCCTGCTCAACTTCCCGGCTTCCTCCTGCAACGAGGAAACCGAGTATGCATACCCCGCCAACGAGTCGGTGGCTCATTTACCTACAACACCACTGAGCCCAACCCGTTTTTCCTTTGATTCGGCTTCCACCTCATCACTTATCCCGTCCAGCTTCAGTATTTTTATATCCTGGTTCAGAGACAATTTTTTGGTCCCACCATGGACATACATCTGGTTGGTACTATTCCTGATTTTCCTGTTCATGTCCATTGGCTTTGTGACAGTTTTTTTCTTGCTCATCAATGGTCACTATTTACCAGAACGCTCTGCGGTGAACTGTGTCGCTGGAACTTTGGCTCCGCATTCTTCATCTCACATCATGAAGCGTGACCACACACTTGTGAACATTTCCGCCTTCCCAGTCGCTGATGGCATCGTATGGGATGCTGTAAATTTCCAAATTCATGGACCAACCGAGATTATTAATGTACCGAATGTCCTTCGTGTTTCCATTGGTGATGTGGTAAAAAGGAATATTCATTCTGACGATTGAGATGTGCATGCCGTTGAATCGTTATTCTCTGATTTGAAATATTATGCTGCTTTTAATGCTGAAGATTTGTACTTAAATTCTGCAAATTGTGCTGATTTATATTGTTACCAGCATTGGGGCAACCATTTTCTGCATAAACCAAGTACACTTCGGGGTACTTTTAATTACACCCAATGGGAACATTGTCCGACCCCTCTACCAGGTAGCTCCCAAACACTTAAAAGTAAATTTACTTACTTTACAGACTTTGATAGATCAAACCCTGGGTCCTATTATTTTAAATTGAACATTTCGTCGAATCAAAAGGTCATGTTGACACACACCAAATTGCTATATTCCGGTTCCTTTCTGGACGCATTAACCGTGGGTGTTTATGAGCACTGGAAGGACACCATCGACTTAAAGTCTATCTGGGGCACGAAATCATGGCAGGTACGCGGTACGGAAGCCTTACACTGTGCTTGCCTAATCCCGGCCCAAATTTTATTTTTAAATAGTACGATCTATCAAACAACTTGTTGGGGTTTGGCTACTTCCAAACAATTGAATGCACCCTGCATTCCCGTATTGTCTTCAAATCCCAACAAGAGCTTGCATTTCAATATTTCCCTTGCAAATTTGCAAGCTTTGTTTCAAAATAATTCCTTTAATATTTCTACGATTGTTCAGTCACCCTGGTTGGCTTGGCCCATAGCATCAAATGCCTGCCAACTACGTTTTCATGACTCGGCTCCTGGTTACAAACAGGATAGGCCAGATCCAAGGTTTTCTGACTCTCGTACTGTTACAACATATTCTGTTGGTAAATTGTGTAAACAGTGGTTGCAGCACTCTTCATTAGATTCTGTAAAACAACATTTATCCCTCCTATCAGGCAACATTGATCTGTCCGATTTTGTTCTAGGGCCTCGAGGTCCTAGACCTAAAAGATTTATTTATGAGACTTGCAATGAACTCTGGAAGCTTTCGCAAATTGAAGCTGCTTCCCGTTTACGGGAAATCGATCAGGCAAATCTAGAAAAAGTGCTCGCTGTTGTTGACAATAGTATTAATACCCTGTCTTCCCGCATTTACACATTAGAGAATATTGTTTCATCTGTTGTTGTTATTGTACAAGACGATGTGTCTGTGTTATATCATGGTCAGAATCAATTGCGTTCAGTTATGCAGTTTGCGTGGACGTTGCAAACATTGAAAATGGGCAAAGTTCCATGGCATTTTTTAAACACGTCTGCCTTGTTCTTGCCATTTAATTTAACTGGAAAACAGCAATTCATGTCCATGAAAGATGCAACATACACTCTCTTACATATCGAAAAGATAGAGCCGTTACCATTCTCTGTGGCGGAGACTGACTCTGCAGTGTGGCTAGTTCACGGGGTTATCGCTTTGCCTTTTTCTTTATTTGAGTTCAGTTCATGCATGAAACATTATCCTGTTGGCCGTTTTCAGCCTTTAGGCAGTGCCTTCTTGCATGAACTTTGGTCCCTGCCTTTCATGTACAAATGCCTTAGGGACGGAAAGGAGGTCTTTCTCACAGGAGAGTCTTGCGATTCTACAGTGGGTCATTCCCTAATTTGTAAAAACATTAAATTGCACGGGGCTTGTAATGTTTCTGCTCCGCATCTTGCTTGTGTTTTGAAGGGCATTCCGGCACCTGTTATATCACCTACTTTCACTGTGATTGGCGTTCAATTTTAGTTTGTTGTTGTTCATCCATCCTGCGATGTCTTTTAAGCAGCCTTTGAAGCACTTAAAAGAGTCTTTGGTCTGATCATTAAATGCGAAAACCAGATGGGTGTCGTCGGCGTAGGAAATCGCCTTCACTCCCCAGTTGGCTATCAAGGTGAATAGAGGGGCCAGGTATATATTAAAAAGGAGCGGGCTGAGAGCCGACCCCTGAGGCACCCCGCACCATAAGTGCTTGCGGGTGGACTGATGCGGTTGTAAGGCCACCCTTTGAGTGCGCAGGTGGAGAAAAGACTTTAGCCAGGCCAGAGCTGTGCCGTTGACCCCGCTATCCTGAAGACGTTGCGACAGTATAACGTAGTCCACAGTATCGAATGCAGCAGAGAGATCCAGGAGCACCAGCATAGCTGAAGCTCCTAAGTCCAGTGCCATTCTAATTGAGTCCGCTACCTCAAGAAGCGCCGTCTCAGTGCTGAACCCCGCTCGGAAGCCGGATTGGGTGTCGTGCAGGATATTATTGTTTTCGATCAAATTAGCCAATTGTCGCTGCACTACCTTTTCCCGCATCTTAGCAGGGGCTGACAGCAACGAGATAGGTCTGTAATTGTTCAGTTCCCCTGAGTCCATGTTAGATTTCTTTTTAGGGGTAGTAGAGTGGCATGCTTCCATAGATCAGGAAGGTGCCGGAGGAAAGGGAGGCGTTCCAGATTTTGGCCAGCACCTCGTTCGTGGAATTAGCCAACTCTTTCCACAATTTGGGAGGGCAAGGATCTTCCGGTGAAGGCTGAGGTAAAGCCATCTGGGCCCGGGGATTTTGCCAGTTTTAACCGGGAGATTGCCGCAATAACCTCCTCAATCCGGATTTCACCGTCCAGGTGCTCAGTTTGCTCCGGGGTCAGTGTGATCGACTGCACGTCTAGCAAGTATCTGTCGCTCTCTGCAGTATCTAGTGTTTGGCCCTGGTAGAGGCATGCTTAATAATCCTGAAAGGCCTGGGCTATGTCAGTGTCTTCCGACAATAGGCCCCTATCCTGGTCGTGGATCACCTGGACATCTTGCCTCTGCCGGCTCTCACGTAGTTTGTATGCTAGAAGGCAGCCACATCTATTCCCCCCCTACGTAAAATGAATGACGGAGATGAAGGGCTGCGTACTCCGCCCAATCTAGATCGACCGCTCCTAATTGTGATCGCAGTGCCGAGAGTTGGCGCCATATTCTGGGAGTCCCCGTCTTCTGGTGAATGTGCTCTAGTTCTCGTATATGCTGGGAGAGGCCCTCTCTTTTCTCCTTCCGGAGTGCGTTATCTGCAGCGGATATCGCAATGAATTCGCCCTGTATAACAGTTTTAAGTGCCTCCAATAGTGTTGCCATGCGTATCTCTGGAGTGTCATTGTGTAGGAGATAGTCCCCTAAAACGTGATGGATTTGTGTCACCACCTCCGGGCATTGTAGAAGCGTGTCCCTTAAGCTCCACTGTCAAGAAGGGCGTTGCATAGGGTGAAACGACAGCGTGACCGCCACCGGAGCGTGATCTGAAAGCGTGGCTATGAGTATCTCTGTGTCCACTACAAGTGTATGGAAGTCTTTGGTGCCAATGAGGTAGTCGAGCCTGGCGTATCTTTTGTGTGCATTAGAGAAAAAGGAGTATTCCCTGGCTTGAGGGTGAGCAGTCCTCCAGAGGTCTATCAGGCCTAGTTCCCTCAATCAGGTTTGACCTTGTGTGAACAAGGCGCCAGCCCTTCCTTGTCGTTGCGCAGACCTGTCTTGGATATTGTTAAAAACCAAATTGAGGTTCCCCCAGTAGTATTTTACGTTCGTCCATCGCCATCGCCTCCGACAGTGCCATGTGGAGGAATTTCTCTTGTCCCTTGTTCGGTGCATATATCGACCCTATAATCAGTGCCTGAACCCCCAGTGTGAATCTGTAAGTGAGGAGCCTCCCTTTAATTTCGGCCTCTTTCTGTACCACTTTGCCCCTAAAGGTTCGGGACACCAAAATGGACACCCCGTGGTTTTGGTAGGGCATGAAGAGAATAATTGAATGGGAAACGCCTGTGGCAGTCTTTGGCTGGGAGGTGGGTTTCCTGCAAGAGACAGATGTCCACCTTTGTGTTTTCTAAGTATGATATTATCGCTCTGTGCTTTACCGGGTTATTAAGTCTCCTCACATTGAGGGTGAGATTTCTAAGATTAGCAGGATGCATTACTTAGGATAGGTGGCATGCCTGTTTAGTGGGCCCCTTGATTCTGGTTGCCCAGGCAGTTCTCTACCTTTTCGTAGTCCCCTGAGCCCCTGCATTGTGCCCTGTGGTGTAAATGTTAGGTGAATGGAGGACCCCAAGAGTAACCCCTAAAAACCCTATAACAAAAACAACTAGTGGAACTAATAAAATGTGCGAAATCAGTCCTTTGGCCATTCCTGGCCACCAGGAAGTACATTTTGGGTCCATATTGTGGCCAATCTGCCGATGCCCCCCGCCTAACGCCCACCCCCAGACTTTCTGTGGGACAGCTGCCCTCTTGTTAAGCTTATACCTCCTCAGTCTTTTCCAATGCCGCCAGGATAGACTCCAGTGCCTCCTGTTGGCCCTTCACAATCTCCGCTCAGTCCGGCTTCCTTGGTGTTCGTCTGGACCACTGTCGTTGCCATCTTGGTTGCTGCTCTCCCCGGCCTGGGGACGAGGCCCTTCCACCACTATTTCCCTGCAGCGGTTCTAGACCCAACAGTTGGCAGGCCTCAGAGAGGGAGCGCATCTGCTGGAGTTTGCCGCCCGACCAAAAAATAAGCCTGAAGTGATGGCTCCAGGAGTATGCAATATCTTGCTTGCGGAGGTGTGTAGTGACTGGACGGAACTCCCTTTATTTTTGTAGCGTGAGCAAGGCGAGGTCTTAATATAGTTTAGGGGTTTGGTCTCTGAACGTGATGGGATGCATTGTCCGTGCTTTGCGCAGTATCTCCTTTTTGGTTTAGAAGTTGTGCACGCAGACTAAAATGTCTGCTGGGAGTGCCTTGTCGGAGCAAGGCGGGCCCCCTCTGTGTGCTCTGTCCAGTTTGAGCTCTGTACAGAGAGGGTTACCAAGCATGTGATTGAAAAGATACCTCACAAAGCCGAAAATGTCTCCTCCCTCTGTTTTGGCTGCCACTCCTCGTATCCGAATGTTGTTCCTACGGGTCAGTTTTTTCAAGGTCTTCCAGGTGGGATTGCATGTCTATATGTTGGTCTTGGAGACGGAGGACCTCCTGCTGTAGGGCCTCCACCTCCATGTCCTGACTGTCCCCTTTATCTTCCAGAGCGGCAACTCTTTCCCCGAGAGCATCCACATCTCTTCTGGTCTCTTTGATCTCTTGTGTGAGGTCTTTCTTGACTGTCTGCAGGTCCTCTCGAAGCGTTGTGAAAAGCAACTCCAAGAATGCACGTGTCACTGGTTCTTCTGTTGGGATTTTGGTCTGTGTGCGGGGTGTTGCCCCCGACGCTGGGCCATCTGCTGTGCCCCTGTCGGTAGGCCACATGAGCATGTCTTTGAGAGATCAGTCCTTCTTTACTCGACTGGTGGACATAACTCTGTTTCTTATGGTTGCTTTTGCTATCTGCTCGGGGGGTTCACGCTCCCCGGTCACCAGGCCCGTCCTCTAGGGCCGTAACATTCTATGTGTTCTAGGGCTAGACTTCTGGGCTCCCCCGTGTCCGCGCGAGGGCACCGAACCTCCAGACATCCCCTTCTCTCTGCCCCGAGTGCCCTGGTAACAGTCTGCTCCTCAGGGCCAGTGGGGTGCTCCTCCGTGCACTGTTGATTCTGCTCTGTCCTCTTCCCAGGAACCCCGAGGCCCCGGCCTGTCGCAGGCCTCCCAGTCGTGGGGGGTTCTACTGCCGCCTTGACTTGGCATTTGCCGCTAGCGATGGCCGCTGCTCTTCACATCAAGTCAGCACAAGGGGTCGATGCAGGCCCCTATTTCTTCTTGTTGGTATATGTGGATGTCCCACTTCTGAGGTGCTGTTCACCACTGTGACAGCCGTGACTGTCGCAGGGTGGGGACATGCGCCGGCTTCGCTCCTGTCTACCAACCTTCTTCTGTCTGCGCTTAGCCTGAGGCCCAGACGAGGGCACCAGGCGTGCCTCTGCCCATTGTCCACTGTGTCCAGGGGAGGAGCCCCCTTTCTGGGATGTCAACCGCTGCCGGACCCACCACGGGGCGAGGCCATGCCGCAATCCCTCTCCTGCCCCTGCCTGATCCCCCACCAGCACCGCAGGTCCCGAGGCCTAGATGCGAAGGAGCGAAACCCCTCAGCCTCCTAGATCAGCTCGATAATGCTTCTCACCTCTGGGGGGGCGCAGGTCCGCGGCCCCAGCGCCAAATGCCAGCTCCGGTTGATTTCAGAGAGTGCTCCCGGGGCTCGTGCTAGGCTGCGAGACGTGAATGTTCATGGGGGCCCCCTGCCCAGGCCGCAGTGAGTCTCAGCCGCGCCTCCCTTCTCGTTCCCTTCTTCACCGTTGCTCGACCCTGCCGATTCACCCTGCTCGTTGTCGGATCCCAAGGTTCATCGCCGCCCGGCGGCTGCTCTCTGAGTAGAATGCTCAGGCCCGGGCTGCTGATGGCAGAGCCAGTCCCTGACCTCTTACATCACGGCCGCCATCTTCCTCTGGCCGTGCCTCCGTCGCCCTTTGCCTCCGTCCCGGGCTCTCACTGAGGGGCCGAGCTGCTCCGCTTTAGCCAGAATCACCTGGACCAAGGTTCCGGATGCTCCACGCCCGTTGTGGCATGTGAGTTCGTCTTGGATGTTGCTACAGGCCGGCGGCGGGCAGAAGCAACGGAGCAGAGTGTCCTACCTCGCCACCATCTTGGGCACGCCTCCTATTTTCACATTTAAGCAACTTTAAACATTCTGAATTCCCTTATTGGATTGTTGTCATATTCATGCAAGTAAATTTACTAATATTTACTAAAAGGTTTGCGATTTTTCTTGTGTTATGTTTTGCCAGCATAACATTTCTACCTGCCCCACTTTTAAATACTAGGCACCTTACTTTGTGGGTGACAAGTCCCACTTAGGGTTGACTTATTAATATTTAAAAGCAAGGTTTTCCCCCTGTCAAATGGGTTATTTTAATAAACTCAGACTGATGGTTTAAACTACAGCAGTCAGAGTACATTAGTAGGCCTAAAACCATGTTTTCCTTGGCACACTTGTGGATGACACAATAAGTACTACCGTCCACAGGTGATATTTAACTTTCCCTTACCATGGGTTTAGTTTCTACATCATGCCTTACAAGACTGTTAAATAGGCCAATAGGGTGTTAGCCGAATTTGACATGTTTTAACGGTCAAAGCATGTATACTAGGCACTTGACAGCATTGCCCCAGTATGCTGGGCCTAACAATCATGATTATAATTCAGCAAAAAACCTGGGTGACCATGCAAAAGGGGAATTTTATCACAGTCAATATGTTTTTCTTTATATAGTGTCAGACACAAACCAGCTGTGAGGCATACCTGGGTGGGTGATAGAGATTCAAGATCGAAGGGTATAGGTTTTTACATAGTCTAACACAGTGACTTCTGGGAACAAGCAGACCACAAAGGAGGTCAGGCTACATGGTGGAAAAGATATGTTCAATGGGAGTGAGACAAGGGCCGAATCCACTTCCAGGAAGAGACTTTGCCAACTGTAGCTCTCAAAACCTCTACTTCACCCACCTGCTCTATGTTGCCAATCTGTTTGAGTCCCCCCCCCACGGTGCATACTTTCAATCCTCAATGCACTGATAGAAACTGTTGGGTCCTGTCACATGCCGGTCTTCTCTACTCCACTGAGGGGGTACGGATGCAGGCCTCATAGTTCCCTGCGGTGATCTACATCAAATGTAAGTACAAGGTCTGTCTGCTCCTCAGTGAAGTTCTTCTTTCACTTGAGTGTGATAGATTGCACCCTGGAGCCTGGATTTTGTGTCTGGGGAAAAGGAAAGGAGCTCCGAGTGTGGGCTGAATTTATAGGCTTGTAGGGTTAATGTTAGTCAGGTATGTGGTGTAGGTCAGGTGAATGCTGTTTCCCTATTCTTTTCAAATCTGAGTACTCTAGCTGCAGGCAAAGGTTTCCTCCACCGCTACATCCATAGCAGTCTACAGGTGCAGGCCTGAAATCCAGCCTTGAAGTTACTAGTAGTAACTTTACAGTTTCGGATGTAAGAACCTCCACCCCCACAAGTATGAGAGTAGAGACTCATAATCCTAATACTGGGTGAAAAACTCTGCCCAAGAATATTCAGTGCCATCAATAAATAGATGACTGCCCAGGAATAGGCAAAAATCTACACTTGCAGAGATCTCTGCACAAATAATTCCCTATGTGAATAGGGTGACAAAGATTTTAAAGGTAAATTCAAATCAAGGGTGTAGACCTGTCAGGCATTTGTGTGGTCTTCTCCCAACATTTTTGCCTTTTCCCCTCCTTTTTGCTGAAATGTGTTTTTTAGGCTTTAGGACTTTGTGCACTTTATCCCTGCTAACCAGCACTAAAGTGTTTGTGCTCACTCTTTTAAACATGGTAAAATTGGCTGACACCCAATCTGTATAATTAATTTACTTATAAGTCCCTAGTAAAGTGATACTACAAGTACATGGGGCCTGGAAATTAAATGCTACTAGTGGGCCTGCAGCACTTATTGTTCCACCAACTTAAGTAACCCTTTAGAACATGACTCGGGCCTGTTATTGCAGCCTGTGTGCAATTTTACACTACGATTTCTGCCTGGCAAAATGAATCTTTGCCAGGCCTAAACCTTCCTTTTTAAGACATATATGTAACCACTAGGGTAGGCACTAAACAACCCTTAGGGCAGTGTGCAGTGTATTGTATTTGAAAAGATGTGTATGTACTTTTAAGTTTTATATGTCTTGGTAGTGAAAAACTCTTAAATTCATTTTTACTACTGCAAGGCCTGCCTCTCGCATCAGATAACATTGGGTTACCTTAATACATTTAATGTAAGTGATAACTTTTGTTTGGGAAGAGGTAGAAAAGTCTTGCTTGGCCTCTAATGAATTGTGTAATTTAAAATATTCTTTATTGGGAAAGTCAGATTTTAAGTCAATATCCCGAAAATGACACATTTAGAAAGTTGGCCTTTTCTTATCCTAACCATGTGATGGCTGCAACCTGTGTCCTGGGGCACATGACTAGGTGTAGTTGGCTGTTGGCTTTTGTGTAGTCCTCCCAGACATTGTACCAAAGGGGGACTATGTGTTGGCAGGATGGACCATCCTGTGAGAATGGTAGGGCAGAGCAGTTCCTTTCCCCACTTACACTTCAAAGTGGCTGCCTCAGCACATTCACAAAGAACTTGACACCAGGCTTTTGTCATTCCAGACATCTTGGGACCTAAGTAGAGAAAGGAAGATAATTCCAGAACCAGGTGTCGGGGGAAGTCTTGAAGTTTCTCCTTCTTCCAAGCTGGCACCAGGTATCAATATGGGAAACTCAGTCCAACTCTTCAGTACACTCCTGAACCTGTGGCCACTACAGAAGGACTGTCCTGCTGCCAGAGGACTGCCCTGCTGCTTAAGGCATACCCTGCTCTCCTAGAAGGAAGACTAGACCATCTCCTTTCATCCCATCCAGAATGAATCAAAGGGTCAGGTGGCTGACCTTCTGTTCTGAGCTAGAGGGATACAACAAGTTCCAGAGACTGCTGTGCAACTGCCTTGTTGATATGCTGCACTAGACCTGCCTCGACCTGCAACTGGACATGCCTGAACCTTGCTGGCCTCTGCTGGAGTGAGTTGTTGATCCCAAAGAGGTGCCTCCTCGGGTCCTGGACCCTGGGCTGACATCAGTTGAGCTCCTCCTATGAGGAAAAGGAGAAATCCTGAAGTTTTGTGCTATTTGGCATTGCAAACGGCCCGCTCGTGCTCAGATCTTCCTGCCTGCAATGACAGCCATTGCAAAGCTCTGGTGGACCCAACTCTTTGCACTACAGGGACCGCCAGTGACGGCCGGAAATGCGAGATCTGCACTTCGAGCTTCAGCGACGAGGGCCTGAGGTGACTGTCAGTCTGAAGCACCAGCATTGGCTGTCTGTGATGCCTGACAGGATCTTTGCACTACAGTTCTGACCGTCCATGATGACCAGCCTGCTCTTCGTGCTACAGTGACGACCATCCGCAATGCTCTACTTGCGGCCTCCTTCACCACAAACTGGACTCTTCGCGACGGACATTGAGAAGGTAACTTTTGCAGCTGGACTAACCTGGTCCCTATATATGGCCTGCAGACCATCGCAGTTGGCCTGAAGCTGTGACTTTCCCCCGGACTATCATGACCAGATGACCGCGAGTGGTGCTGTGTGCTTTTGAGTGCTATACTTATTAATAACTTTAAAATTGTATATCTCCAGTCCTACTAATTGAAGTTTTGTTGTTTTGGTCTCATTTTATTTATTTCTAAATTGGATTGGGATTTTTCTTGTGGTATGTTTCCACTTTATTACTGTTTAAGTACTGCATAAATACTTTACACATTGCCTCTAAGTTAACCCTGACTGTTTTTGTGTCAAGCCAGTGGCGTAACACAGGCCTCCGCAGCCCCCACGTTGCAGGGGGGCCTCCAAGCTCCTGGGGGCCCCCTCAGCACAATACTCTGGCTGGCGAGCTCCCGATTGAGTTCGAAGAGGGCCCCCTCCAAGTACCATGCAGGGAGGCCTCCTCATGCTTTGTTACGCCAGTGTGTCAAGCTACCAGAGGGTAAGCACAGGTTAATTTAGTGACTTTTGTGGTGCGCCCTGACAGGGATTATGGTTGTTGCTTGTGAATGGTCTTTTGCCCCCTCAATCAAAAACCCAATTTCTAACAAGGGGTTTGCATGCTTCCCTTAAAAAGCTGCCGAACCAAGTCACATGACATTTTCAACTTTATGGCCCTGAATCCAAGTTTTTCGGAACCAAGGTGCTTTTTATCACACTAGATAAATAACGATACCCTGGGGATGTTCTTTATCGGGTGTGATAAATAGCACCTATTATGATGTTATAGGGAATAACGTGCAGATTGAGGTGCTTACCGCACTAAACTCTGCATAGTTGGTAAATACAGTACATTATTCACCTGATAAATTCCAGCACGTTCCACCTGACGAGATGTAATGAGGGTGAGAAAGGGTGAGATAAATTACTGCATGTGGCAAATACCACAGAACTAGTAATAAAGGCCAGGTTTATATAAGAACGGAAAACCCCGGAAACTTGTGATACTGGCCTAACTGTTAATAAGGGATTTTCATGGGCAACCAATAGCAGATCCATTTATGTTAAAACCTCACTCAGGTTAAGTAGCATTTAAAAGAGAACCCCAAAAGGCTGTGATAAAGACTGTGCAGGATAAACAAACAAGGTGTTCAGACAAGCTTAAATAGTGTGGCATATAGTGGGGGTCGAGCATAACAGCTATGGGGACCACGTCACAGAAGTGACTGCAATTTAAATTTGCATTACTGCTTGTACTTCGTTACAGTCATAATATATGCTGCCTCACAAAAGTGATTGCTTTAGAGCTCACTATGGAAACGTGCATGTCATTTCCAGGCGTACGTATCAGTGAATTCAAATTCAACATTAAACATTTTCTATAAGAACACACACCATTTTCCGAAGGAAAATCTCCTTTTTATTTAAACAAACCGCTCGCATTACCTCAAACCTTTCTAGCAAAGTCAACCTCCAAACTCTGACCCTGCGACCTGTTTGGAAATTTGAACTGAGTCGCATCTGGCTGTCTCATTTCTGATGCAATTCCTCAGATTATTTTGAGTATTTGCATTTTTGTCAGAATACGAGGGCGTTATAATGGATTCTTCATCTAAATGATAATTAAAGAATTTCAATGTGTGGCTCCAAGGTCAATATGTCTGCTCATGCGACCTTCAATTCTGTGCTGCTGACATTTTAGCTCACAGAGCAAAACATTTGCAGCACAGATTGAGATGGCTTTTGGCCTCTGGATTGCTACTGCTGGTGTAGCGGGGATGCATATTAATGAATCCACCATCCTTCCCTAATGCTAAAATCTCTGATAATAAGATGAGGATTTCTGCAAGCGATGGATAGGTTACTTAGATACACAGCAGGTATGCAATTCTATGCTGCATTTGGAAAAACAGCAAACTGTCTGTTTTCAAAGACGATGCAGTGCTCATATTTGACTAACAGCTACTTACATATTTATTCTTCTTCTGCAGTGGAAACCGGATAGAAACATTGTACAAAATCAGACATGACAGCTAGCATACATTAGGATCATTAGCGTACACCGAAAGCATTAGAGACATTTGTATGTGGGTCTGTTTATCATGACATCAAAGAGAGAATAGGAATGGTTCTGAAATGCACAAATGTGTGCAGACGCTTCACATCTAAAAAGGGAGCATTTGTGTATTGCAGTAGTACACCCCCTTGAAAGACGTTGATTTGCAAATTATTAATATTTGGGCGAGTGAGCCTGGTACCCTTCACAAAAATAATAACATGTCATTATTTTTAAGTATAAAACTCACAGTAATACTTTTTGGGCCCATTACAAGTGTGTCGGAAAACGGCAATTCTGGGGACGGGATGAATTGTCCCATCCTAGAAAGGGAGTTACCCCTGGAATTGAGAACACTGCACCCAATTCCTACAGCAATTACCCATTTACCCGCCGAGTTTCTACTGGACATTTCGGCTTCTTTCAGTAGCCAAAATGTCCAGTAGAAAAACTCCGAACCTGCGGAGTTAGACTTAATTTCGTAATACAGGAGGGACTTGTACCTTACTATAAAAGTCTTTTGAAAATATTCTCAAATTTTAGAGAACATAACTGTTACCGTGTTGAGATCACACAATGAAACTCCACAGAAAGGTCAATTAATTTTTGTGGAAAGCACATGTTTTAAATAGCAACCTATAGGCTTTTTTTTTTTTGACTACTTATGGGTTATAATATTATGCAAAGAAACAAGAAGTTTCTTGCATTAATAAAAAGATTTGTATTGTTGTAGGCAATCATTACACGTGAAAATATCAGGTAAGATATTACCTCTTATAGAAGATTTAAACTATTAGCTGCTATTCAAATTTATTCTACGGTTATTGGGTTTTCAAAACAAAAATGTTTAGGCCCTCATTCTATGCCAAGTTAGGCAAAATTATTTTCCTTTTCCCTTTGGGTAAAAGACACAAATAGCGGTTCATTCAAACACCCACTTTGTGATTTAGGCATTATGGGGCTGAGTCCAAGAAGTAGTACTACAGGAGTACTCTTTTAAGTACATATATACATATGTCTTTGTGAATCAGCCCGCAATGTGCAAGTTTTCCTTAGTAAAAGTGCAAACAGTCCTTTCTATGGGCATTATTTAAAGTGGTGAACTGGATACTCCATCACAAACTTGGCATGCATTATAGCCTATTGCATTTGCAATATGACGGATATGACGGAATGTTCCACCTGCAGTACCCTAAAGAAGACCCTATTTGTTTTTTTTGCGCATGAATATTTCTATTTTATTCACAATCTATCCCCATTTTAGATATGTTGGGTCCAATTCACTAAGGCTTGTAAGAATATGCAAAAACGTACTGCAGGAGAACTACATTAGATGTTGAAAAATGCCTTTGTGAATAGGCTCCAATATTTTGGAACCTATGTCAAATAACATCAGTAGGTGAACTAATAATGTACAAATTAAAAAATTCCAATCTTTAGCTTTATAATCTAACCTAAGATGGGTGCATTTTATATTTTTGTACCTTAATTATCTTTTCTGTTGATTTATATCTCTCACACTTTATTCCTCATTGTGTCCCTCATCCATTTCCTTTACTTCCTATCTCCTCCGAGCATCTCTCTGATTTTGGCTCCAAGTGAGGCACCACAAAAAAGCTGTCAGTATTTCCACCTCAAGGAAAACACCACCTTCCGCTAAATATAGAATTCGAAATTCTTCACTTGGCCCCCACTCGTTACCCATTCTCATTCATTGTTCTTCCCAAGAGAAGAAATGGGATACAAAGCATAAATACGTGAAATTACGAACAGATTGTAAATCAACATCAATCTTTAGAGCAAAGTATGTTCATTGTGCTGCTTCACCTCATGCACTTCTTTGATTACTGCAGCCAAATGATTTAAGCAGCCATCAATGAAATAAATGTAGAACGATTTTCCTCTTACTTTCTTACTAAAATCACAGGCTTCACCATTGGCTCCACCCTCTCTCTCTCTACCCAGACACCAATAACATAGCAAAATTATAAATTCCGCTCACTGATATTAAGGGGCTTAAATTTACTATCCATTGTGTTCAGAATTACATTCAAGATTTTTTAGCTGACTTCCATAACATTTCATTTAAATAACCCTCCCTACTTGGAAAATGGGAACAATTGAGTTGTTGGGTGTGAGGGGGAGGGGGAAGGGGAAGGGGGTAAAACCCTACTCAAGCAACAGCCACAATCCTTGTCAATGTGAACCACAAAAAGTCACCAAATTAACCTGTGCTTAACTCTCTGGTAGATTGACACAAAAGCAGTCAGGCTTAACTTATTTATCTAGTTTGATAAAAAGCACCTTGGTTCCGAAAAACTTGGATTCAGGGCCATAAAGGTGAAAATGTCATGTGACTTGGTTCCGCAGCTTTGTAATGGAAGCATACAAACCCCTTGTTAGAAATTGGGTTTTTGATTGCGGGGGCAAAGACCATTCTCAAGCTATAACCACAATAATTGTCAGGGCGAACCACAAAAGTCACTAAATTGACCTGTGCTTAACCCTCCGGTAGTTTGGCACAAAAGCAGTCAGGCTTAACTTAGAGGCAATGTGTAATGTATTTATACAGCAATTAAACAGTAATAAAGTGAAAACACAACACAAGAAAAGTTCCACACCAATTTTAAGAAAATGAGTAAATTGTATTAAATTATTTGACACAAAATCAACAAAAATCAAATTAGTAGTACCGGATTATCAATTTTTAAATTTTAAAGTGTAAAATAGCACCTAAAAGATCGAAGTGCCAACTGCGGACATCTAGTCGCACAAGACCGGGGCAAAGTCGAACGTTATGGTTGACTGCGGTGGAGCATGGTTCAGACTCATGAAGTAGTTTGGGCCTGGTCTCTGCTCACTTTTGGACTTAGAAGAATTTTTAGGGAAAAATGTCTGAGAAGGTGAAGTTCAGTAGAGAAAGGCAACTGGCATTATCTGAGGATGAGGTGTAGTCATTGGGTTCCGCTGGACAAAGTTACGGTGAAGGTTTCTAAATTCGGAATCAGTCTCAATTTTGGAAGTCATAAATCTCCAGCGGGTGAAGCTGCAGGCTGTAGCCAGCGAGAGTTCCAGCAGGCTGGATATCCCTTCTGTGAAGAGCCGCTGAACAGGATTTGCTGCTGTGGAGAAGAACATAATGGGTGCAGCCACAAAGTCAGGTCCACCAGCAATGCACCTTCAGCAGATTGGCGAGCAGATCGGTCCCAGTCTTCTCTCAACTCTCAGAGCACTTTTTTGTCGAAAAGTTTCCAAGTCCAAAGTTTTAGATTTACAATATCTGGGCACCTTGAGAGCACCACTTCCAAGACTACAGGACTGTAGTGGCACCACTTGAAGGGTCAGGACTCCCGAAGGCTGGGTCCAAGTGTAGGTTCAAGATGGTTTGAGCCTTTTCTGTCACTGAAGCTCTGATCAGAAGGCCAGCCAACTAGCCCTTTGAGTCACTCTGGAAGTGTTGGGTTCAAGCAGGAAACCAGCTCCCCAGTAACAGGCCAATCCTCTGAGAACACAGAGCAGGATTTAGACAGCAGGGCAGTGTGCAGCAAGGCAGTCCTCTGAAGTACACAGCAGGCCAAAGGCAGCAGTGCAGTCCTCTCAGAGTCCTTCTGAAGGTCTAGAAGTGAGCTAAAGCGTGGATGTAAGGGTCCTGTGGAAGAAACATCTAGAGTTTTCCCCCCACTGAAGTGTCTGGAATTTCCTGTTTTCCTGCCCTAGACCCAGTCTGCTTGAGGCATAATAGGCCAGTGGGAAGTTCTTTGTGTGTGAGCTGAGGCAGGGTCTTTGAAGTGAAAGTAGGGCTGTGCACAACTATGCCCTCCTTCTGCTTGGATGGACCATCCTGCCAACACCCAGTATATCTATTGTGTTTCTGTCTGGGAGAAATAAACAACGGCCAACTGCCATCTACACCTAGGCATGTGACCTAGGAAACAGGTTACAGCCACCAAATGGTTAGGATAAGAAAATTACAACTTTCTAAAAGTGGCATTTTCAGAATTGTGACTTAAAACCTGACTTTACTCTTAAAGATTATTTAAAATTACAATTCCTTAGAAACAAAACATGGCATTTCTACCGCGCCCAAGCAAAAGTTATCACTTATCAAATGCAATAATGTACCCAAATCTTATCCTGTGTGAGAAGTAGGCCTCACAGTAGTGATACACAAATTTGTGAGTTGTCCACTACTAGGACATGTAAAGCTTGAAAGTACATGTTCAACCTTTTAAGTACAATGCACCCTGCCATATAGGATGTTTAGCGCCTACCCTAAAGGTGATTTGGATGTATTAAAAAGGGAGTTATAGGCTTGGCAATAGTTTTAATTAGCTGAGTCGAATTGGCAGTTTAAAGCTTGTCACAGGCTGAAATGGCAGTCCTGAGACATGTTTTAAGGGGCTATTTAAGTGGCTGGCACAATAAGTGCTAGTACTAGTAGTATTTAATTTACTATCCCTGGGTATATGGTGCACTAATTTACTAGGAACTTAGAGGTAAAGTAAATATGCCAATAAGCTGTAAGCCAATTTTACCTTGTTTTAGGGATTAAGCCCAAGCACCTGAGCACTGGTTAGCAGTGGTAAAGTGCACAGAGTCCTAAAGCAAACAAAAACTAATTGATCAAAGCTGGAGGAAAGAAGGTAAAATATTTGGGGGTAACCCTGCAGAGATGGTGAAGTCCAACAGTAAACCTGATCACTGTCTTAATTAGGAGCCAGAAGGAAAGAACCTGGGATAGGGAGAATATGTAGGAGGGGATGGACAGACAGCTGAAAAGAAGATCCTGGACTTGGGACAAATGTTTTGTCTAATGGGTCATTTCTAGGCCAGGTTCACAAAGCTATGTATATCAATCAAGCTGCATTCGTGATCAGATAGGGCTCCATTCATGCCTGTTAGCTGCTCATGAAAGGAAACCTGGCAGGCCTTTTTAAATCTACTATTGTGTAAATTTACACTGCAACTGCATCTAATTATCCAGTAGCAATTTCCACAAAAATGTTGTGGAGTGGAAGGTTGAAGGCATGCTTTGCATTGAGAGTTTGAGAGCACCAATAAACTTGTGAGTTGTTGGCATTCACAAACTCCTCTCTGACCCAGGCAACACTCTAAATCTCTGTAGTTGTGTAGGGTAAGGAGTTTCTCAAACAGAAGAATTGTTTTCTTTACAGAGAATAAAAGCAGACAGAAAATAAATGTGCATTTGCACATCAGACGTCCTTTGCCATTTGCAGAGTTACATCATCTTTATAACTCCATATCAAGAAAATAGCAAAGCCACGTGACATTCCTAGTAGTACACCTAGAAAGCTGAGGCTGGCACATTACCTGGAAATATTTGTGATTTTCCAGATGTTGTACGTTTACACCCATGTGACAGAGTATGTCTTCAGGGGTAAATGTAGACATTTTTCTATCAACCCCTCCATGAAGTCGAGGTCTTTGCTTATGTCAGATAGTGCAGTGGAGAGGGACGACAGTCTAGGCCTGGGACAAATGTACTTTTTGATTTTCAGTTTCTCTGTTTACTAGATCACTGTTGAAATGTATTCTGAACCATCTAATAGAGATCCGTTGGGAACCATGACCTCCCTTATCGAAGATTTGTTTTGGTATCCTGGAAAGCCTGCATCATAGTGAAGATTACAACTCTGTGAAATTACATGAGTATGAACCCTGAGTTCAAGTTTTATCTTCAGACATGAAGCTATATTTCCAAACAAGAGAATACTCTGAGAGATTACAACAAGTTCTAGAGTGCTGCTTAATACATTCAAGTGTCCTTTCGAGAAAACCTTCAGTTTGCCAAATATATTGAAAGAGCCTGTGCATCTTTATCCTCAATATTGAAATTGTCCCATTTGAAATGTATCATGATATAATGTTTGTTCCCACCAAGTTTGGTGTTGTTATTTCATTTTTACATTGCAAATGCATTTCTGGGATGTATCAAGCAGTTTTTGAATATCCTTGAAATTCTTGTTTATGTTACCTACTTATGTGCAATTGAATATTTTTTGAAGTGATTGAATTATATTATAAAATTGTTATTTCAATGTTATAATTCAATTTTAAGAAGTTTTCATTAATCACATTATGGTACACATTAATTAATGACTTATATTATTCCAATTTTTAAGTTATTGTTCATATGAAATGAGAACAAATGAACACATGAATACACGAATGGGCTCTCTACTATGGTCTTTTAACCCGAAGGATGTCCTGGGCCTAAACGATCTGTTCCTAACACTATAGGGAGTGAAGTCTGATTGAGGAGCTGCTGACTGTGTTTCTTTCTGATGTGTCCTTTGATGTGGTGTGGCCCTCTGCTCTTTCGTTTGAGGCTTGTGTGGCAGTACACCACAATCTGGTTTTGAAGGATTGGAAGACGGATTTTCTCAGAAGGCCTCTGCCCTGCGTTTGCCTATCCAAGGGACTATGATGTTTGGGGAAGAGCTGGAGGGCAAGCTGCACAACCTTTGTAAGGAGAAGAAGCATTCCTCTTCCTTGAAGCAGTCCCTGCTGATAAAGGGGCTTCAAAACCTAAATCCCCTTTTTGTCAGCCTTCTCGGAGGCAGTTTTCTAGGGGTGAGGGGAGGTTTTCTTTTGGCCAGGGATGGGACAGAAAAACAAAGTCTTCCCAGCCTAAACCTCATTCCCGACTATATGATGGAAGAATTGGAATTGTTGGTAGGAGGGCGGATTCAAAGCTTTCTTCCGGCCTGAGTGCAGTCTTCTTCAGTTGTGTGGGTGTTGGACATTGTGCACCAGGGGTGCCGCATTGATTCACGCTGCCTCCTCCGGATTCAGGGGTTCGTCCAACTCCATGGTCGTCCAGTCAGACGAAGTGGACCGAGTTGTCCCTAGGGATTGGTTCACTCCTGCGGAAAGGGGCACCTCAGGTGGGGCCTCCTCTGGAGAGGGTGATGGTATTTTAATCCATAATATTTCTGTAGACCAAGTTGACAGGGGGATTCCGTCAGGTGCTGGACTTGAAGGCTCCGAACAAGTTTGTTATCCGCCTGCTCTCAAAGATGGAGACTCTGCAGCGGGTTATCCTCTAGGTTCTCCCAGGTCATTTCATGTGCACCCTGGATCTGCAGGATATCATGTCCCAATACATCCCAGCTGACTCAGATTTCTGAGGTTTCGCATTCACAGAAGTCATTTTCAGTATTGTGTCCTGCCCTTTGGCCTTCGATTGGCCTGAAGTTTTTCACCAAGGTTGTGGCACCGTTAGTGGCTTCCTTGCATCACTGGGGTATCCTTCTCTGCCCTTATCCTTGTCGATTGGCTAATCCATGCTCCATCTCGGGATCAGCTGCTGATCGATCTAGGTATGTTGTGTTCTGCTTTGCGAGATCATGGGTTTCTGCTGAACCTTCCCAAGTCTCAACTGGTGCCCTTGCAGAACTTGAAATTTATAGGGGCCAGGTTTCGCACAGATCTGAACAGAGTGTCCTTGCCAGACCCCCGGCCTGTGATCTTGAGTTCTCTTGCTCGGAGGTTCTTGAGGGGGGTCTCATTTTGAGTTCGGCTCTGGTTGCGACTTCTGGAGCTCATGGCAGAAAAGGTGTTCATGGTGGCTTCGGCATGTTTTAATTTCTGGCCATGTGGGCCCATTTTCTGGCCTGTTGGGATCCCTTGTCTCGGGACCTCGACCTTCTGGTTCCTGTATCTCATCCCTCCTCCCTGCGCTGCGCTGGTGGACAGCGATGGGCAATCTTTCCCGGGGGATGCTGTTGCAGCCATCTCCTCCTGTGGTCCTGACTACGAATGCCAGGAGGGACAGTTGCAGCCTGATTACGGTTGCCAGGAGGGACAGTTGCAGCATAACAGACCATGAAGGGCAGGAGGGAGGGGGCAGGGGCACGACAACGGACCAGACAAGGCTGAAGAGAGGGGATAAGGGTCTGCACATGGAAAACAGAGGGTAGGGAGCAAGGGGGAAGGGCAGGAGCAGCAAGCTGACCATGAAAGGAAGGCGGGATGGGAACTGGAAGCACAACACACCATGGAAGACAATAGTGAGACTATAGCAGCATACACACAGAGAACAGATAGAAGAAGGGAGGGGGTCAGGGACAGCAAGCTGCCCGCACAGAGCATCTGGGAGGGGCTGTGGCAACACAGAAGACCATGCATGGCAAGCGGGAGGGTTAATGGCAGCACAACGGCCATAGTGGGCAACATGGAGGGAGCAGGGGCATGCACAAAGTACCAAGGAGGACAAAAGGAAGGGGTAGGGGCTTGACACAGGAAAGAGGGCAGGGGAAGGGGCTTCACAACAGACCATGCAGAGCAGACAGGAGGAACAGTTGCAGCACAACAGAGCATGGAGGACAGAAGCGAGTGGCAGCAAAATGGACCATGGAAGACAAGAGGGCAGGGATGGGGCATGGAACTTGGACAGGCAAGGTGGATGTGGCAGGGACAGGCGGCAGCCATCTGACCATGCTAGGCATGTGAGAGGGGCAGTGGCAGCTCAACAGAACACTCTGGGGTCGATTCCGATCTCGGCCAGTAGGGCACCTAACAGTATTCGTCCGGAAAAAATACAAGCCGAATGCGTGTTTCCCGACCGATTCGTACACTCGTCCGGACGAACAAGTACGATGCGTCTAACAACCCAGTTTCCGAGCGAGCCGTACTCACCCAATCCAGCTCCTGTTCCCCGCCCGAGCCGGATCCGTGATCGCCGAATCGAGCCGCACGGAAGCAAATACACAGCACCTTCCGGCCGGACTAGTACGATGCGCAATCCGTACGCGCCGAACCCGTCGCTACGTCCGGCACGTTTGAGCATCCGGGCGAGCCGTACATAAGCTCCGTTTCGAGCCACAAGACAATCCACGGCTACGAGACGAACAAGCCAGCGACGAGTACGAGTCGAAGACACAAGAAACCCGAACGAGACGATCCAAGCATGAATCCCATTGCGCAGGTCCTACCTATACTCTACATCTATTACCGGGACCGGCACGGACGCGTACGGCGCAGACGGTAAGTCAAACACCAACAATACAAACAAACTACACGTACACGAAATATATCACACACACATAGGGATGCACAAATAACGTACACTAGCAACAGCAGAACCATAGGGGTGGGATGGCCAACACCAATGCCATACACACCCATAGGGGGATGGATGCCTACCACCAACACCACCCTGCCACCACCCCTACTCATGGCTGCCTGGATGCCTGTCACTACTACCATCCCCACTCATGGGGGGATGGATGCCTACCACTACCACCATCACTACTCAGGGGGCTGGATGCCTACCACTACCACCACCCCTACTCAGGGGGCCTGGATGCCTGTCACTACTACCATCCCCACTCATGGGGGTATGGATGCCTACCACTACCACCACCCCCACTCAGGGGGGCTAGATGCCTGCCACCACCACCACCCCTACTCAGGGGGGCTGGATGCCTGTCACTACTACCATCCCCACTCATGGGGGAATGGATGCCTACCACTACCACCACCACTACTCATGGGTGCCTGGATGCCTGTCACTACTACCATCCCCACTCATGGGGGGATGGATGCCTACCACTACCACCACCCCCACTCAGGGGGAGCTAGATGCCTGCCACCACCACCACCCCTACTCAGGGGGGCTGGATGCCTGTCACTACTACCATCCCCACTCATGGGGGATGGATGCCTACCACTACCACCACCACTACTCATGGGTGCCTGGATGCCTGTCACTACTACCATCCCCACTCATGGGGGATGGATGCCTACCACTAACACCACCCCCACTCAGGGGGGGCTAGATGCCTGCCACCACCACCACCCCACTCAGGGGGGGCTGGATGCCTGTCACTACTACCATCCCCACCCTTAGGGGTATGGATGCCTACCACTACCACCACCCCCACTCAGGGGGGGCTAGATGCCTGCCACCACCACCACCCCTACTCAGGGGGGGCTGGATGCCTGTCACTACTACCATCCCCACTAATGGGGGGATGGATGCCTACCACTACCACCACCCCTACTCATGGGTGCCTGGATGCCTGCCACCACTACCATCCCCACCCTTACTGGTATGGATGCCTACCACTACCACCACCCCCACTCAGGGGGGGCTTGATGCCTGCCACCACCACCACCACTACTCATGGGTGCCTGGATGCCTGTCAGTACTACCATCCCCACTCATGGGGGGATGGATGCCTACTACTACCACCACCCCCACTCAGGGGGGCTAGATGCCTGCCACCACCACCACCCCTACTCAGGGGGCTGGATGCCTGTCACTACTACCATCCCCACTCATGGGGGATGGATGCCTACCACTACCACCACCACTACTCAGGGGGGCTGGATGCCTACCACTACCACCACCCCTACTCAGGGGGCCTGGATGCCTGTCACTACTACCATCCCCACTAATGGGGGATGGATGCCTACCACTACCACCACCCCTACTCATGGGTGCCTGGATGCCTGCCACCACTACCATCCCCACCCTTAGGGGTATGGATGCCTACCACTACCACCACCCCCACTCAGGGGGCTAGATGCCTGCCACCACCACCACCCCTACTCAGGGGGGCTGGATGCCTGTCACTACTACCATCCCCACTCATGGGGGGATGGATGCCTACCACTACCAGAAGCACTACTCATGGGTGCCTGGATGCCTGTCACTACTACCATCCCCACTCATGGGGGGATGGATGCCTACCACTAACACCACCCCCACTCAGGGGGGGCTAGATGCCTGCCACCACCACCACCCCACTCAGGGGGGGCTGGATGCCTGTCACTACTACCATCCCCACTCATGGGGGATGGATGCCTACCACTACCACCACCACTACTCATAGGACGGGTAATGCATGACACAACTAGCATACTCCCACATAAGGAATGACAGAAACTTACATCCCCCCCAACACCATGACAAGTGTGTGTAGTCTGTGCCAAATGCCTACAACACTGAACATGACATTGAACATACAATGTGACCCCCTAGCACATGTGTCACACATAAATGTGTGTGGCCTCCACAATGCAAGCAGACCATGGCCACTGTGGCAATGGGCTCAAACACCCCATCACCACAGTGACCAAAAGTTAAGTGTGCTGTCCATAGCTGATGCACATTTTGAACAGTGTGGCAATGTGGCCTAATGCCCCATCACCACAGTGACCAAAAGGGAAGTGTGGTGTCCATAGCTGATGCACATTTTGAACAGTGTGGCAATGTGGCCCAAAGCCCCATCACCACAGTGACCAAAAGGGAAGTGTGGTGTCGTTAGCTGATGCACATTTTGAACAGTGTCGCAATGGGGCCCAAAGCCCCATCACCACAGTGACCAAAAGGGAAGTGTGGTGTCCATAGCTGATGCACATTTTGAACAGTGTCGCAATGGGGCCCAAAGCCCCATCACCACAGTGACCAAAAGGGAAGTGTGGTGTCCATAGCTGATGCACATTTTGAACAGTGTGGCAATGGGGCCCAAAGCCCCATCACCACAGTGACCAAAAGGGAAGTGTGGTGTCCATAGCTGATGCACATTTTGAACAGTGTGGCAATGGGGCCTAAAGCCCCATCACCACAGTGACCAAAAGGGAAGTGTGGTGTCCATAGCTGATGCACATTTTGAACAGTGTGGCAATGGGGCCTAAAGCCCCATCACCACAGTGACCAAAAGGGAAGTGTGGTGTCCATAGCTGATGCACAATTTGAACAGTGTGGCAATGGGGCCTAAAGCCCCATCACCACAGTGACCAAAAGGGAAGTGTAGTCATGGTAAAAGCTGCCAAAGCCAAACTGCATGGATGAATCCTGGTCACACAACAACAAACACATCAGTGGCATAGTAGTGCTTGTGTCCCATAGCAACATAGATTGGTCGAGGCAAACAGTGCAGTGTCACTGAAACATCGTTTTGGCCATGTGCATACAAACATCACCCATGGGGGCCCACATTGTCAACATTCACAAATAACACAATGACAGAAGTGACTAACATAATGCTGACCCACATATCTGCACCAATGGACACACAAATGTAGATATCCTGTGGAGACTGTAGATGTCAGGTGAACAAATACCATACCATGGCATCAATGGGACATACAAACCATGATTATTGTGCTGACTGATGACCTAGGAGTCCCAGGGACAGCAGGGGAAAGCCACCAAACAGCATACAGACAATGGCACACTCAAGATATGCCAATGCAGTGGTGCAAAGGCACAAACACAAACAGGCAGACTCACACTGCATATCAAATACAACAGGTGATGGGGGGGTGTGCCAGTGTCCCAGGCAACCACACAACACATGAGGAGGCCTGAATTCCAATCACACAGATGTGTATACAGTGCCATACAAAAGTTACTCATGGATCGGATACCCCTGTGTGGGCAATCAGGCATTGTTAGATGAGAGGGAGCACAAATTACACATGTCACACAAGCTTGTAGGAACAGCAACTAACACAGCAAGAGACAGACCCACCACAGCACTACCCCCAGGGACCCCACATTGTGCTGACACTAGCCTGCATGATAATCCCACTGTGATGACAAAGGTAGATGTTGTTCACACTGTGAACCACAGCCATGTGTCCTGAGCAACAAACTACCATCACACCTACACAAGCTCCAATCAATCAGCACGACCTGCCAGCCAAGGCCAATATGGAGGTAGGGGTCTAGCCGTGCAACAACTCACTTTTGCACACACTCAACACCACACACCCTGATCTCCACCAATGTGCAGCAGTGAAGCTCACATGGACTGGTGACATTGGACATGCACCCATGACAATACCAGGGGTGGTGGTGGGAACTAAGGTGCAGAAACCCATCACACATGGCCAGTCAACAAGACTCGTGAATGTCTGACACACAGCACAGTATGCCGTACATGGGCATGATGTGAAATCCATCACAATCAATGGGATCCTGGCCATAGTCACACACCAACGAAGAAGCCAAGGTGACACACGAAGAACACACGTACACAACTTCCAACATTGCAGCTCTGACCCTGAGGAGTGGCAGCAGTCACACACAACGTGTCACAATCACTGAAAGCTAACACAAACTGAAAATCACATGACTTGTGTAAACAACAAGTGCCAAGGGGAATCCTGAATGTGTCCCATCTGCGTTTGCCCACATACCCAGCCCTGACAACAAAGACAACCTGGTATGACAACCTCATGAACATTAGTTTGCCATGCACCCACATCACGGAGAAACCAGGTCCAAGATGCTGGATGAACACAGAACAACTCAGCAAGCATCACAAACAGGAACATCCCTAGGGACACAGCCTGTGTAGGAAAAGGGAAGGGAACACGCACAGACATGCTTACACAACACACAACACAGGCCCACGCAATGTCACGGGATTACACACTGCCATGAGGGCACTCCACTCCTGTGGAAGGTCCGCTGTGCCAAACCTTGTCTGTGCATGACCCAAACATGTCAGCAGAACACTCCGTCAGTCAGTCAACAACCACAACACACAGAAGCCTCTGCTCACATCAGCCTGGGTACGGGAGTGTCACATCAGTCATCTGCATACACACAAAACACGTGTCAAGCAAGTTGCACTGTATACACAGATGTGTCCTTCGACATTGATGTGCAAAACTGCATGTCCAGTGGAGCTGGGCACACAGTCAGGGAAATCGGAACATTGAACAGTGGTAAGCCCACCAGCTGTGCATCAGTGTAAGACAAAGATGTTCATTTACAAATGCAAAGTGTACATCCCTGTGTCAAATGCTGAACATTACACCCTCAGACTGCAGCAAAGGATGCCATAGATCCAGACTACAACAGGACACATATCCCATGGACCACATGGAGTCCATCACAGCAACACAACATTTTCCTGATATGAACACTATTACAACTGCAAATGCAGGATGCTACTCATCCAAATCATGTACATCAAAAGGAAAGCCACAATTAAACAAAAAGAGGCTTTATTCAGCAAATGGCAAGGAAAACTCTGAAGTCCCAAAGAAACTAAGGCCAATGGCCAGTCCAAAATCACAGTCCCAACAGGGTGATAAGTGACAACTGGTCACCCATTGCTTGCCTGCACTTGTACGGACAGGGGACATCCCCCTTGGAGGGGCATACAAGGGGCAGGCCAGGCACCGCAGGGACAGGATCAGGGGATGGCAGAAGGAGGCAGTGAAGGGGTGGTGGGTGCAGGAGTGTCACCGGCAACTGCAGTGGAGGTGTCTGACTCAGGGGGGGCCGGCACCACTGTGGTACACAATCAGGTGGTATGGGTGCTGCAACCACTGCAGTGGGCTGGTCTGTTGTAGTGGACTGGGTCCCCACTGCAGTGCCCGAGTCAGACGGGGTGGTTGTGGACTCCAGTGCAGTACATGACTCCAAGGGAGTGGAAGGGGGGGCAGATGAGGTGGGCAGGACAGAGGGGGGACCCGGTCTCCACACCAGTGGCACTAACAGGCAGAGCGTCTGGGTTGGGGGTGGAAGAGCAAGTGGCAGGGGGAGGGCCTAAGCAGTCTGGGGATGCGGTATCGGTGTGTGGGGGAACCTGGGGCAGGGTGTGGCGGGGGAACGTGTGGAGTGGTGGCCTGGGGGATGGAGGAGAGAGACTGGGTGGTAGAGCTGCGTGGTGGTGGTAGTGGGGTCTTGCTCTTCCTGGTCCGGGGGACTTCTGAATGGGGTCCTGTGTCTGCCTGCGCCTGGGGGAGGGTGTCCGGGGGCGAGGGCACTCCCTCTGTGTGGGTGGACTTCCTCTTCCCCCGGTATGCTGGATCAGCAGGATTGGAGGGGAAGAGGCCGAGGTCACACAGGAAGATCTGCTGTGTAGGTGGGGTAGCAGGTGAGGCAAGGGAAGGGGTCTTGGAGGGAGAGGATTTGGAGGACTGCGGAGTGACTGTGGATGCCTGTGTGTGTGTCTGTTCCCCATCCCCTGTGTGTGTGGTATCAGTCCCCTGAGGATGCTTGTGTGCACGTCTTGCCTTTCTCTTGGGTGTGTCTGTGCTGCTCGTGTCTGTGTGCTTGGGTGATTGTGCTGGTGTGCATGTGCTTTGGACAGGTAGGGTGTCAGGAAGTGTGGATGGGGCAGAGGTGGGAGGGGTGAGGGACTGTTGGAGGAGGGACACTGCTGCCGTCAGGGAAGAGTCCATGGACTTATTGCTCCTCTGTAGGGCAGACATACCCGTCGAGATGCCCTCCATGAACGACACCAGCTGTGTCAACAGAGTGGTGTGTGCATGGAGGACACTCAGCATTGCTGTCTGCCCTACATGGAGCTGCCGAAGGAGGTACACAGACTCCTCACTCAGGGCAGCAGGGGACACAGGGGCAGGGGGTGCGGTGCCTGGCACGAAGGAGACATGCTCCCGAGCACGGGAGCCTCCACGGACCTCAGGAATGGGAGCCAATGGGAGGGCGGTGGTGGTGGTGGCGGGGCCAGACAGACTAGCTGGCCTTTGGTGGCTGCTGAGACTTGCCTCCACAAGGGAGTCATCCTCCGAGCTGCTGTGGTCCTCAGCTGAGGTGGATGGTGCTGAGGACTCGTCGGTGTGGCTCCCCTCGCCCTCCGTGCCACTGGGTCCCTCTGACCACTCGTCGGATGCTGACCCAGTCTGGCTCCGCTGCTCCTCCTGGTCTGTGGAGCTGTCCCCTCCTGTGGCCGTGGATGTATCTGCAAACAATTAGGGAAACAGACAAACATCAGTCACCTGCACTGACCGCACACACCACAGTAAGTACAGCACATCACAGAGCAAGCCCTGGCATCCTTAGTTGAACATTGCCTAAAGTCCTCACACAGATTCGGGAAGCCAATTGTCAGTCTGATGGTCAACCATGGGACTCACACCCCTCCTGCCCTTGCACCCATCTGTCTGGTGCCTGTCTGATGGTAAGACCCCAGTGTGGACACATGCAACACCTACACAGTTGTTGGACATTGCAGGGAACACGGTGAAGTATGTGAACATGCACACATCACATCTCTTGCCACTGAGTCAGTGCAGGTGTCCGGATGAAAGGGATGGCCAGAGTCTAAATAGAAATGCATGTGATGCATACCAGCACCAGACACCATGATGCACCCATGTCCGGATAGTCAATGCCACAATGGGGTGCATGTTGCACATGTCACTCCCCTGCAGGATCAGTCTCAGGAAGTTTAATGCCATGACACAGGAATGCGTGCAAAGTCATACATTACTGTCTCCAGTCACATGTCCATGGCAGCCAGCCAACAACAGTCTGCACTGTGTCACAATCCGAGGGCATGGGGAATGCAAGTTATGTGACTGACAAGTGCACATGTCCATCCCCCAAAAACAACATCATCTGTACTACTATTTGTCCACGTCATACCAACTGGACATATGGGGGACATGAAACACAACTCTCTGAACATGAGCACCTCACAGTGTGCTGTGAATGAAAAACAGCTGCCTGAAAGTCACAGTCGCAAACACCTGTGTGCACAGTCAAGTGATCAGACACCTATAAGTCACAGAAGTATCGTCTATCATGGTCACATCTCCGATGGAATGCTGAGCCCTAACCAATAAACATACCAGTAGTCCTGACAATGAAGACACAGCACAATGAGACAGAGGCAGACACCTGAGGGTACATTTCACTGATCACAACATGCCAGATGATACACAGGAGTGGGAGTACAGAGTGCATTGTATGCCCTGGAGTAGGCATGACTGTCCAGCTCCACCTGTAAGAGGGATGAGTCCTGGACAGTAGGCAGGTGGCTAAGCATGTGTGACACACTTGATACACATACTCCTGAGGCCCAAACATTGTTCCCACCAGCAGCATGGGTGTGTGCCAAATTCCACAGGGACATGTGGTGATTCAGATCAGCAAGTGGACCACATATCAAAGTTACACCCAGATTACATGTCAGAACTTAGGCATTGTGTAAGCAATTGACCCACCCATGAGTCGCACAACATAGTCACTGGAACAAATGCTATCCCCCACCTTGAGCAAAGCTAAATGCAATGACACAGTCCCCAAATGACACAATTTCCTGACTATAAGGGCCACACATATGCGTATCAGAGGAGAAGTGGGCATGTCACAAATGAGGGACATGGGTCCTGGACCACATGACTGATGTACTGTGGAAGTTTAACCAGGCCAGAGGAGGGCACATAGCATGTCAGACAAAGTGCACAGTGCAGTCATGGACTCACCCCCTCCTTGCTGCTGTCTGCCCTTCAGCTGCCCATCCAGGTCAGGGAAGACCGCCACCAGGATCCGGAGCATGTGGGGGGTCAGGGTCCGGTGTCCGCCCCTCCTGCAAGGAGGCGACAGCTTCAGCTGGACCCGTGCGATCCTCCGGGTCCAGCCTCGAAGGTCCTGCCACCTCTTCTGGCAGTTGCGGCTCCTGCGCCTGTAGTCCCCCACGGATCTTACTTCCCGGGCGATGGTCAGCCAGATTTCCTGCTTCTGGTGGGCATCAACCTGTGAGGATGACAAAGTGAAAAGGCCATTACTACACATGCAACATATACGTGCATCACACAGTTGGATATACATGTCTCAATCACAGGGGCATATGATTTCACACAGGCAGTGCAACAATGGCTATGAACAGTTTGCCAGCAGTCACTACATGGTATCATTGCATGGGAAGTAAACCTAGTTGGAATGCACTGTTACTGCACTGTACCAGTTCAGTGCATGTAACTACACACTTTGGGGTGTGAGAACTACTCAGTGAGCATGCTAGCCAGTGGTGTGCACACTGTAAGTCCTGCTAGTCAGACAACATGCACAATTAGTAAGGCAGTGGACAGCACACTCACCTGCTCCCCTGGTTTCCCATACAGCTTGCTGTACTGTGGAAGGAGGCTGTCCAGCAGGGCCTGGTTCTCCTCAAGGCTGAAGGATGGGGCTCTCTCCACAGTACGTGCCAGTGCAGTAGCCAGAGGATGCAGAAACAGCAGCAGTGTTGGTGGCAGATGTCGTCCTGGAGCATGTAGTGCATGCAAGTGAGCTCTCAGGGGAACAGCCAGCATTATATGTGTGCTGCAGAGGCAGATACTGTCCCATGTGTCCAAAGTGATAGGTCCAAGTCGTTTGCATCTTCTGAATCTGACCAATCCATGGAATAGCAGCACTAATACACGCCCAAAGCATCCTTCAAATCTTCAACTTCATGTCACCCATGATTTTGCAACATTGTTGTGGCTGGCCAACTGAATTCACTGCATCAGACTTGTTCGAGCTTCGAAAACGCGTCCATTGCCATGCCAGGCCCCAGCCAATGCGTGCACACCGATCGGTCCATTGCTGTACAACGCGTATTTCGGGATACAACGCGTACCCGCTCCCAACAGATGCAATGGGCTGGCCGGGCACACCGATCGGTCCATTGCTGTACAACGCGTACCCGCTCCCAACACATGCAATGGGCCGGCCGGGCACACCGATCGGTCCATTGCTGTACAACGCGTACCCGCTCCCAACACATGCAATGGGCCGGCCGGGCACACCGATCGGTCCATTGCTGTACAACGCGTACCCGCTCACAACAGATGCAATGGGCCGGCCGGGCACACCGATCGGTCCATTGCTGTACAACGCGTACTCGCTCCCAACACATGCAATGGGCCGGCCGGGCACACCGATCGGTCCATTGCTGTACAACGCGTACCCGCTCCCAACACATGCAATGGGCCGGCCGGTCACACCGATCGGTCCATTGCTGTACAACGCGTACCCGCTCACAACAGATGCAATGGGCCGGCTGGGCACACCGATCGTTCCATTGCTGTACAACGCGTACCCGCTCCCAACACATGTAATGGGCCGGCCGGCACACCGATTGGCCCATTGCTGTACAACGCGTATTTCGGGATACAACGCGTATCCGCTCCCAACAGATGCAATGGGCCGGCCGGGCACACCGATCGGTCCATTGCTGTACAACGCGTACCTGCTCCCAACAGATGCAATGGGCCGGCCGGGCACACCGATCGGTCCATTGCTGTACAACGCGTACCCGCTCACAACACATGCAATGGGCCGGCCGGGCACACCGATCGGTCCATTGCTGTACAACGCGTACCCGCTCACAACACATGCAATGGGCCGGCCGGGCACACCGATCGGTCCATTGCTGTACAACGCGTATTTCGGGATACAACGCGTACCCGCTCACAACACATGCAATGGGCCGGCCGGGCAGACCGATCGGTCCATTGCTGTACAACGCGTCCCTGTACAGGTCAGTCGCATATGTCACCATGCTTGTCACAGGTGAACGTATGCCAGCCACATATACCTGCCAGAGACCCAGGGGCACACCTACAACACCACACCCAGTCCACAATGTTTCCTAAGGCATGTAAGGCTGCATTTCCTTCTCTGTGTATGGGGGTTAACATGTGGTTTCTGTGGGGGCACTTGTGGGCAGCCACACCCAGGCTGTGCATGTGTTCATGGGGACAGGGTCCTTTGTGTGTTGTGCACATGACCACTGTGATGTGCAACAGTTCATTTTGGAGCATGTGGCATGGTCACATTTCCAGGTTGTGTATGTGTATGACATGTCACATACCCCCAGAGTCCCATGTGGGAAGGCATGTACGTCACAGGATGACCCATTGCCACAATAGTGATGTCCCTCCACAGTCTGTGTGCATGTTGTGTTTCCGATGTCTCTGATTCCATGTGCACAATGGGAGACAGTCTCCACATCAACGTTGTTTGTGCATGGACTTTGATGTTGTGCGTCACTGGCATCCATGTCTGTCCTGCGGATGCGACAGGGGCCACTACCTGTGGGAGTCATGTTTCATTTTCTGACGTGTACATGATACGCCATGCCATGCCAGTGTCCATGTGGCAAGACAGGGTCACTGGGAATCTACCTGTCAATGAACTGTGATGCCTGTGGCGCATCTGTCCAGACATGTCACTGTGGTGTGTGTGTGGAACGTGACAGCAGGAAATGGGTACAGTGACACAGCCTAATGGTTTCCCATAGCACAACCTGGTACCTGTTGTGCACACATGTTGTACTGAGAAGTTAGATGATGGCCATGTAGGTGCGAGTTATGTCCGACAGAACGGCACACACATCAAGTACTTGTGTCACGTAATGATGTTTCATGTGAAATTGTGTATGGTGAATGGCACATATGTGGGGTGACCTACAATCTTTTTTCCTTCAACCTATGCACTGCAGGGCTCCAGCTGTCCATAGACCATTCCCTGACCTGGCAACGATGGTGGAACGTGACAGCATCCGACGGTACCGCTTCACCAGGCAGCTGATTGAGGATTTGGCAGTGCGCTTGGCACCACATTTGCAACCTGGCCGGACGTACCCTACGGCGCTGACCCCCAAGGTGAAGGTAATGGCAGCCCTACACTTCTTTGCCACCTGTACCTTTCAACACACTGTTGCGACTGCCGGTGGGATGTCACAGACCATGTTCAGCCGTGTGCTACGCGATGTTTTGGAGGCAATGTTGAGATGCCTGAACCAGTACATCTATTTCCCTACACGTCAACAACTCACTGACGTCAAGAGTGACTTCTATGCCCTGGGGAGGATGCCACATGTCATTGGCTCCATTGATGGGACACATGTGGCTTTGATACCACCACAGGCACATGAGCAGGCATACCGGAACCGTAAACATTACCATTCGATCAATGCTCTGGTGGTATGTTTAGCAGATATGAGCATCACACATGTGTGTGCCCGTTTCCCTGGTTCAGCACACGATGCCTACGTGATGAGGAGTAGTCGCATCCCGAGGATGATGGCACAGATGCAGAACCAGCGTGCCTGGCTTGTCGGTGTGTACTGACTTTGTACCATTGTGTGTGTTCTGATCTGTAGTATTCCACCCACTTTTCCAAATCAGCTAATGTGCACTTGTCTATCCGTAGGTGACTCCGGATACCCCAACATGCCGTGGTTGCTGACACCCCTCAGGAACCCTGTGACACCAGCCCAGATGCGCTACAATGAGGCACATGGTCAGACCAGGAGAGTGATAGAGCGGACCTTTGGTCTCCTGAAGAGCCGCTTCCGCTGCCTGGACAAGACAGGAGGGGCCCTCCCATATGCCCCAGCAAAGGTGTGCAAGATTGTCATCGTCTTCTGCATGCTACACAATCTGGCAGTGCGGAAGGAGTTGCTTCTCATCCTGGATGACGATGACCAACGTCCGCCACCTGTGGAGGATCCTGGCCTGGACCATGATGCCAGTGATGATGATGATGATGATGGTGATGTCCGCACACAGCTCATCACCAACTTCTTCAGCTGAATGTGAGTATCCAGGGAGATGTAATGTGAATGACGTGAGTTTGCATGATATGTGTGGGTGGTGCTCTGGTGCTGTTTGAGTGTGGCCATGTGCTACTTGACTGGATGCGTGCAGCAATGTGTCCTTCCAGGTAGTCTGAACTCCCCAACAGTTCTGACATGCTAACTTGGTTTTGTGTAGTTGTCTTGTGACATGTATTGGGCATGAGTATTGCAGTACTGTCCTGTTCTACAGTGATTTTAACTGTGTGTCATGTCTGTCCTTCACAGGGTGCTTACTGTGTACTTTGGTCAACTTCGGATCCCCCGACACCATGATTCAGCTTTCAGGGTGGCAGCAGTAGTTTCCCTACAAGTGATGTGCCACACACCCCTGGACTTCATATCTTCTGCACTTGTTGACTGTGTGGCCACTGCCTCGTGGGTAAACCTTGCATTTGTAGTGGAAACAACATGTTGCTAATGTGTAATAAACCTGTGCTTCACTTTGGGATGTGCGTTGTCTGTGGTCACACATCTGACTGACATTTGCTTACTGCACCTGTGGGCTAGTTGACACAGACTCTGAATAGGTGTGGTGTCTGTGCATTCCACTGTATTTCCTGGCAACATCACTGTGGGCGATGAGTCCGATGGCCCTGGTGTCTGTGTTGTGTAGCCCTAGTGGTGTGTCTCCCTCATATGTGTCACGTCACCATGACTCACACAACGGTGTTGTACTTGCTGTAGCAGTTAGCATACACAGTGTAATTTGGCAGAACATCATCACCATAACAGTATCCACATTTGAATAACAACAGTGGCAAGTATGGTGTACTAGTGATTTTATTTACAGAAATGTGTGTGTGTATAGTGCACAGGATGGTGGGTGCTGTACATTGGGATTGTGATCCAAAGTTCCCAGATGAGTTGGAAGTCTTGGTAGCATAAATGTCCTGAGTGAAGTCCACAGTCATATGATACATAAGTCCAACTTGAACTCCCCATGTCATGTGGGAAAGTACTGTTGCATTCGACAGGGTGAAACGTTTGCACACAAAGGATGATTTCCGGAACAGGTGTTGTCTTCCTGGGGGATGTACGTGGCCATCAACCTCTCAGTTTTCCTTCCTCGGACGACCCCTCTTCTTTGGGGGGGGACCCTCACGTGCAGGCTGCTGCGCTGCAGGGAGTCTCCGCCAGAGTCCTCCTCCCTCCCTGTGGCGGTGTCAGTTGTTGCAGCACCAGATGTTGTGGGCACACAGGGAGGTGTGGCCATGTTGGTGCTAATCTGGCGGAGGCATGTCAATATGTCCCTATGCACCGCTGTGAGTTCTTGCAATGTGTCCCACTTGGACTCCATGCGAGACATGTGTGTCTCCACACGGGACATGTGGGAGTCCAAGCGGGCATGATGGGCAGCCTGCTGCTGTTGTATGTCCTTGAGGATCCCCACTACCTGTCTGACCTCTCCGGTGCTATCCTGGTACGCATCAGCGATGCGTGCCAGTTGTGGGTCATCATGCAGTCCAGATCCCTCTACAAGCAGCGACCTATGTCTACCACCCCTCCCACCACCCCTGGCGACACGTGCAGGACCTGCGGTGGCACGCACAGGTGACCCGAGGCCCACTTGGGGGTTGTTAGTGGTGTTGTCATCCGTTGCTCCACGGTGGGCCTGGGGCCCTGTGCTGTTGTCAGCGGTGGTCCTTGGTCTGGCCGTGTCGGCGGGGGTGGTCTGTATGTTGGCAGTTGTTGGACGGGTGGGTGCAGGGGTGCAGATGTTGGTCCAGCTGGTGCTGCATGATGACTCACACCGGAGGGGCCAGGTAGGTCTTCGCCATCCGAGGAGGGCAGAGGCTGTTCCACACCAGTGAGCTCTGTGTCCCCCGGAGCCTGGGACAGGGACTCCTCCTCGCCTGCTGCTGTGTCCCCATCAACGTCACCTGTATTTGGAAGAGACACACATTGTATGTAATGTTTCTATAGGCATCAATGGTTCACACACCTGACAGTTGTGACTGTACCTCTGGATGCGGGCATGTACATTGCATTGTCCTAAGTTGTCACAGTAAGAGGTTGATATTGGTGTAGCACATTGTCATGCATACCTGGGGCATTTCAATATGAATGTTGAGGTGTGTGCATGGCCAGCATTGGTTGTATTTGGTGGACATCCGGCCATCCTTCTCCACCTGGCCCAGTTATCCCACCATGAAGCATGCCACCCTTGCAGTGGGTTCAGGTTGACTCTCAGGATGTCATTCAGTGGTGTTGTGCTGTTTGTTGGTGCACAGTTCCCAGCAGGGCCTTGTGCTCCCCACAGCAATAGCCAGTGTCAGCCATCTTGTCAGTCCTTATCCACTCCCTGTGATGTGAGCATGGTTCAGAGTGGTGTTGATGGGCCAATTGTGAGGGTGAGCAGTATCTGTGACTCCAACTCCCATCATGCTATTGCCTACACCCCCTTCCCAGCATGCCCGTACTTCCTTCCTTTGGACTCTGCTTCCCTGTGGGGTAGTGTGCCTGTGCTGACAGGAAGGCTGACAGTGTTGTCCTTGCGTTTGTTTGGCTACAAGTCCCAGGTGTGTCCCTGTGCTTCACACAGCATTACCCAGGGTGGTGGTTCTTTGTGGGATCTTCATTTGGTATGTGAGGCATTGCATTCTCCCAGGTGGGTTATGTGGAGTTTGTGTTGAGGGGGTGTGTGAGGTGAGCTGCTTGTAACTATGGTCAGTGCTGTGAGTCCTCCTTCCCACCCAGCCAGATATCCCACCATGCAACGTGCTTGCATTGCAGAGAGTGCAAGTTGGCTTTCAGGATGTCAGGCAGTGGTGTTGTGCTGTTTGTTGGTGCACAGTTCCCAGCAGGGCTTTGTGCTCCCCACAGCAGTAGCCAGTGTCAGCCATCTTGTCAGTCCTTATCCACTCCCTGTGATGTGAGCATGGTTCAGAGTGGTGTTGATGGGCCAATTGTGAGGGTGAGCAGTATCTGTGACTCCAACTCCCATCATGCTATTGCCTACACCCCCTTCCCAGCATGCCCGTACTTCCTTCCTTTGGACTCTGCTTCCCTGTGGGGTAGTGTGCCTGTGCTGACAGGAAGGCTGACAGTGTTGTCCTTGCGTTTGTTTGGCTACAAGTCCCAGGTGTGTCCCTGTGCTTCACACAGCATTACCCAGGGTGGTGGTTCTTTGTGGGATCTTCATTTGGTATGTGAGGCATTATATTCTCCCAGGTGGGTTATGTGGAGTTTGTGTTGAGGGGGTGTGTGAGATGAGCTGCTTGTAACTATGGTCAGTGCTGTGAGTCCTCCTTCCCACCCAGCCAGATATCCCACCATGCAACGTGCTTGCATTGCAGAGAGTGCAAGTTGGCTTTCAGGATGTCAGGCAGTGGTGTTGTGCTGTTTGTTGGTGCACAGTTCCCAGCAGGGCTTTGTGCTCCCCACAGCAGTAGCCAGTGTCAGCCATCTTGTCAGTCCTTATCCACTCCCTGTGATGTGAGCATGGTTCAGAGTGGTGTTGATGGGCCAATTGTGAGGGTGAGCAGTATCTGTGACTCCAACTCCCATCATGCTATTGCCTACACCCCCTTCCCAGCATGCCCGTACTTCCTTCCTTTGGACTCTGCTTCCCTGTGGGGTAGTGTGCCTGTGCTGACAGGAAGGCTGACAGTGTTGTCCTTGCGTTTGTTTGGCTGCAAGTCCCAGGTGTGTCCCTGTGCTTCACACAGCATTACCCAGGGTGGTGGTTCTTTGTGGGATCTTCATTTGGTATGTGAGGCATTGCATTCTCCCAGGTGGGTTATGTGGAGTTTGTGTTGAGGGGGTATGTGAGGTGAGCTGCTTGTAACTATGGTCAGTGCTGTGAGTCCTCCTTCCCACCCAGCCAGATATCCCACCATGCAACGTGCTTGCATTGCAGAGAGTGCAAGTTGGCTTTCAGGATGTCAGGCAGTGGTGTTGTGCTGTTTGTTGGTGCACAGTTCCCAGCAGGGCTTTGTGCTCCCCACAGCAGTAGCCAGTGTCAGCCATCTTGTCAGTCCTTATCCACTCCCTGTGATGTGAGCATGGTTCAGAGTGGTGTTGATGGGCCAATTGTGAGGATGAGCAGTATCTGTGACTACAACTCCCATCATGCTATTGGCTACACTGACTTCACCAGCATACACAGAATTCCTTCCTTTAAGTGAGCTTCCCAGTGAGGTGGTGTTCTAGTGGTGGCAAAATATCAGGCAGTGTTTGTTGGTTATATTTGTGCCACTGCCTTGCTCTATTTGTTGTTAGGTTTGTACATGTCATGACACAGTTACATATCACTATGAGATGGCATGTATTGTGTTTATCTAAATGACATACACATCTTGGGATGATTATTTTTTGGTTGCTGTTGATTTGCTAGGGGTGGATGGTTTGACTGTCCCCTTGACAGTGATGTGTGTGTATTGGCACACAATATTGTGTATATTAGTTGTGTACTCACCAGGCTCTGGGATGTCTGTTAGTCCATATACGCTCACTGGTGGTAGGATGGCCCGCACCTTCTCCTCCCAGGGCCTGAGGTATACTGGTTTTGCAGGAGGGCCACTGCCGGTGTGCTGGCTCAGGAGGTAATCCTTCTTGAGTAGGTCTCTGACCCTCCTGTGCACATCATACCACCTGTTCTGGATGTCTTCCTTTGTGCGCAAACATGGTGATTGTGCGTTCACCCTGTCGACGATCCTCGCCCACATCTTGGTTTTCTGCGACATGGGGGTCTGTTGGACCAATGTGCCAAACAACTGTGGCTCTACCCTCAGGATCTCGACTACCATGACTTCCAATTCACTATCTAGGAACTTTGGATTCTTCTTTAGGGGCATGGTGATGGGTGGTGGTGGTGGTGATTGATGTGTGTGTGTGTGCAAGTGAGGGTGTGTGTGTGTAGGTTTTGCTGTGTGTGTGTGAGGGTGCTATTTGTTGAGGTGCTAATGGTGTGTGGCTTTTGTGTTGGATGAGCTGTGTGTGTGTCTGTGTTTGCTGTGTGATGGTGTTCTGTGCTGGCAGGTCAGTGGAATTTGCAAAGGATCATGGTAGGGATTTGTGGGCTTTATGTAGGTGGAGTTGGGGGGTGTCCTTGTTCCATTTTTTCACCCCTGTATTTATTGGCTTTGTCATTGCTTGCTTGGCCCTTTTTTTTTGCATTTTTTCATTTGTGATTATTGTGCATGTAGGAGTCGTTCTTCTAACCGAGTAGGACGTTGCAGTTGTCTCGTGCGCGCCTCTCCGGAGTCGTTCCCGCTGTGTTTCAGCTCAGTTTCATATGCGGCGTACGCGTCGGTCGCGAGTATTGTGTTTGTTCGGCTGGGTTTTGTATGCGTGTCGGTCGTACGGCTTGGGCTCCGTACTGAATCGGTCTGAATTTGCACCCATTGCATCGTACTGCGCGGGTCGGAGTTCGCGGGTACGTTTCGTTCGGGTTATTTCCTGATGCGTGTCGGTCGGTTCGATTCGCGTGGTTTCCCGGCCGGATAGCTTGTTTCCGTCCGGGTCGGTCGTTCGCCTTGTGTTCCGTACGAGTTTTCCATGCATTTCATCGTACTACCCGGGTCGGATGGCGCCGGTACGTCTCGGTCGGACTAAATTCCAGGACCGAGTCGGTCGCTATTTTTTCTGGCCCGAATCGGAATCGGCCCCTCAGAGTAGATAGGAGGGTGGCAGGTCCATGGAATATGGTGGGCAGAAAGGAAGAAGCAGGGGCATGCACACAGACATTGGAGAGCAAGGGGAAGGTGAGTAGGGGCAACACGCTAAACATAGAGGCTAAGCAGGAGGGCAATAATGAGCATAGAATTGGGCTACAGAGGGCAGGAGGAGTGGGCAGGGACATCAAGCTAAATGGAGGGCAGTGGCAGCACATCGGACCATGCAGGGAAGGAGGGAGGGGGCTGATGCATGTACTTGTACATCAGAGGGTAGGGAGGAGATGGATGGGGCAGCAAGCTAACTGTTTAGAGCAGGCGGGAAGGGCAGTGGCACAAACGGCTGTAATGAGGGAACAGAGTCATGGATTTGGACAATGGATGGCAAGGAGGAGGGGGGCAGGAGCAGCAAGCTTGGGTGGCGTGGCACAATGCCAGGCCAGGCCCTGCATTCAAACCCCTCCACTATGCATTGCGATGGGCATCTTACTTAACGTTAAACAAACCTTAGAAAGTCAATGAAATAAAGCAAAGGTTAGTTACAGGGACATTATAGTTAGGAAATAGAATTTTTAAGAAATTTTAAAGAAACCTTAGCAATTCACTGAAAAAAACAAAGGTTACAGGACGTTATAGTTAGGCTCAGATTTCACTCGTACAAATCCAGAGAAATTCAGTAGTTATAGTTACCTGAGCTATCTATAACTTACGCCCCACAATGCACTGTCTAAGACCACACATATCTGTTTTTTCCAGTAAATATGTATATATATATATATATATATATACATATATGTATATATATATATCAAACAATTTACATGATTATGAAATATTTAATCATTAATTATAAAATTAAAAAACAATGTTATTTATTTATTGCTTAATTAACTTCTCACACTATGCCCCTACAAACCTAGCAGCCCACACTTAAAATAAAACTAAAATGAATAGGTATATCGCAATTTATATAATTGACAACCAATTAAATAATCAACTAATGATTATTTGTTAATCAATGATTAATTAATTAACATCCCACCCTATACCCCTACAAACCTACAACCCACAACTAAAATATATCTAAAATATATCAGTATTGCGCAATGTACATAATTATCAATTTAAAAATTGATAACAAATGAATAATTAATTAATTGATTATTACTTGATCAACTTTCCACCCGATAGCCCTACAAACCCAAAAGCCCACGACTAAAATATAATTAAAATATAAAGTTATTACATTACACAATTTAATTCACATTATTAATATTTAATTACAAAATTCAATTACTATTCAATTAAATAATTAAAAATAAATTCATAAACAATTGTTAATTAATTATTATTCCATTAACTTCCCACCCTATGCTCCTACAAACCCAGCTGTCCACACCTAAAATATAGCTAAACATTTAATTATTACACAATTTACATAATTAGTAATCAATGAAATTATTAATAATACATTAATAATTAATTGTGAAATAATTATTACTTAATTACCTTCCCACCCTATACCCCCTCAAACCTAGCAGCAAGCTACAACATTATGAATTAATACTAACAATTAAATTGAAAATTATGTATCACTTAAAATTACAAACTATAATTAAAAATATTATTAACAAGTATTCAAACAATAACAACACATAAAATTAATATACAAACTAAAACACATTAAGATAATTTAAAAAACTATATTTTTACTACTATATTATTGAAAACAATATTAGCAACAACGATATTCTTAACAACGATATTCCTTACCTGAAATAGTATTTCTGCACTGCGTTATTTTTGTATTATTAGCTTTTTTTCCTAGTATTTCTGTCTCTCGATATTTAAAACTAGATATTTGGTTGAAATACCCTCTCATGTATTGCATGAAATTCAGATGGTGCTAGCGTTCTAGTAAATTTACTCAAAAGGCTGAATCAAAAACTACTTCTTCATGTAGTGTGGCCACTTGACCCTGAGCCATTCTGGCCGGTGATTAAATTGTATATCTGGTGTATATTGAACTCCATTAATTCACTAACGATACCCCCTTCCTGGTCTGAGTCGACCAGCATGGTCATCAGTGGTTTGAGTCTTGTGGCTAAAAAACAATATTTTGCTATCTATATTAATCATATTCTACCAAAATTTGAAGTTTATTATATTGACCTGTATTTGCATAAAACTGTACAACATTGTCTTCCAGCATATGATCTAGGCAAGTAGATATGGAGTTAAAAATAGTAATTCTATACTATATATGCTTATCTTGATCGACTTTCAGGAGTAGTTATGAGTGCAGGTCAACATTATTCACCTGAATATATAGGTCTAAATGAATCAAATTAATCAAAACCTTATTCAGTACAGGGAGAGTTTTAATACTCACCTCTCTAATGTGCTAGATCTCTTCGTCTTCATGACGTCTCATTGTAAACTTCCAAAAGCTTAGGTGTAAGGGTCGCTCTATGGGGTTTATAAAAAGCTGCACTTTTCCCATAACACTTTACCAGCTTTGAGTTAAGCAAATGCCTACTATAATGTCCTCCACAGTAATTAGAGAGTCCAAATGCACTTGAATGACCTCAAGTGTGATCAGTGTAAGACTTGAAAGGTGCATATTGATGGCATCAGTGCATATTGGAATGTTCTGAGCATATAGTTTACGGTAATATTCCAAAATGCTAAGTTAATATAACCATTGTCCCAATATCACATGCCAGAATCAATTGCTATTTTAAGAAACGTTGTGTATCTAATTTCATTTCTCGCCACAGCAGATAGTACCCATCCCAGTCTCACTGTACAATGTGGCAGGCTCTCATATTTTTAGTTTCATAAAATATTTACTTCTGTGACTGTCAAGTGCTGGTCTCCTGGACGACACATGCAGAGTCTTCTTATTTCTCAGAAAAGGCCTCTTATCTCCAGAAGCAGTATCAGACACCAGATTAGACAGAACGTCAAGCACTGCTCCAGAAAATAACCCAGCAAGAAGGAGAAAAACTAAGAGCCAGGAAAACCTTTTAGCTGGCCAGGTCAAGCAGCAGGCAAAAAACAGCAAAAGGGCAAGGAACTGGAGAAAGCAGAGAATCCACCGGGTTCAGTCACAGAGCAATGACTCAAGAACAACTGCGAAGCAACTGGACTTTGTAATGGACATTCTTTTATAGGGGAAAACAGGACATGACATAATTCAAAGGAGATTCGGCCATCTTGGATTGGGATGGAAAAAAAGTTATAAAAAACGTTTATACAAGCAATTTCCCAGAACATTAAGCAGCAAGTAGAAATAGGCTATAATTCCTTGTGATGTCTTGTACTATTAACTTTATGGCAATAAATTCTGCAAGATGCCTACATTAGTGTCTCTCCTGCATGCGACGTTTCATGCTGCTGACATCCAGGGAGACATGCCCCATAATCCACTGTGGGGTAGGTGACCCGACACGCACAGAGACACAAGATGTCGCTGGCTGAGGACGCCATTGCTTTCTTTTTTTTTTTGCAGATTTATATAGTGCGAACTCGACCCGCTTTACATGAGCACCATTTTTTTAATTTTTTTTATTGGTAGGCACAGGGAGATTAAGTGATTTGTCCAGAATCACAGGATGTGGAGTCGACCCCGAGGCTCGAACCTTGGTTTCCCAGCTCCAAAGTTGGCAGTCTAGCCGTGAGACCACATCTTCTCCCATCTCACATCCTCTTGAGACAAACTGAGCACTGCGGCATGCCTGCCCTGGAGGACGCTGCAGCGGCACTACCTTTGAGTGGCGGTAAGGTAAAGAAATGTTTATTTTAGTGACCTAACTTCACCCAGCACCCGTGGATATTTACCTGCATCATATTCCTTTTTAACGGCGGCAATGGACCATTCTATTTTCTCAACCTCTCCTTAAGCACCTTCAAAATGCTTCAATGTTTGCACTTTCTAAAAACAACCTTGAATGATGGAACCTCCTTCCATCACCTTGCATTACATCCCTGTATTCTAAGGCCCTCACACTCATCTTTGACATAATTTACACCTCTACTCACGCAATTGTCTTGTTAATCTAGTTTATTTGGTATATTTGATTTTACGGGTTATTGAGAAATATGTTTGTTTGTTAAGTCAAATAAGGTGAATGTTTCAAAGATAGAGAACCCTGCTTTCCTTACAAATAACTTTGTACTATGGAGAACAACAGATATCTTTTCAAACCATGCAGGTTGCTAGTTTGCATTACATAAATTGTGCAGATCTTCATTCTCTTTTGTTCTCCTGTCCCATTTAAGACTGTCTAACTTGTCGCTAAAATAATTCTAACACAATGCCAAATTATTTTAACATGTGTGTTGTATACTTTGCAGGAAAACTTTACGAAACATTGTACAACCCAAGCTACCTCACTAGTCCAAAGTGTGTGGTCATGCGCAGGCCACTGACTGTTTATACAAGCATTACAAAGAAAAATACATCAAAAAATAGTCTTTCAGTTTTTGGGAATTTCATGATAGGCCTTTTTATGGCCTGTCTAGTACTTTATGGGGCTAATTCACAAGCCCCTATAGCCACAGGAACGTCACTTTTATTGACGTTCCCGTGGCGATAGGGCCAGCGCCTTATTCTCAAGGCAGCGCTAACCCACTTAACGTGGCTTAAAGCCACGTTAAGTGGCTTAACGCTGCCTTGAGAATAGGGCCCCTTTCACGCTAAACTTAGCGTGAAAGGGGGCGTGCAGTGGGTGTTGCGGTGGGCCCATTGAGTTTGACACTACCGCCTATTATCAAGGTTGGCGATAATAGGTGGCAGCGCCAAACTTAAGACCTAGAAAAATCAGGTCTTAAGGGGCCAAACGAGGAGAAAAGCTTTATTTCTCCTCGTTTTTGCTTTTTCTAAAAGCAAACTGGCATTTTCGGTTTGTTAATGTACAGGAAAGGACACCTTCCTGTGCATTAACAAACCTCCTGCTCGCAGACACCCTTGCGCTCTGGTACAAGGGTGCCTGTTTTGGCGTTAAGTCGTGAGACTTAGCGCCGTCGCAGGGAAACGCCAGCCTGCACCACATTCTTGTGAATAGGGTGCAGCCTGGCGTTTACGAAGTGGCAGTGAAAGCCGTTAAGCCAAGGAGGCTGACGCCTCTCACCGCCACTGCTTTGTGAATATCCCCCTATGTTTTTAAGCTGAGACAGTAGCTTACTCAGCTCTGGCAACGGTGTACCTATACACTTTGCAGCTTTTTTCACTAGCAGTCTATAAAGACCTAGTGGTGCGGTGAAATGCACCCAGAGTAATCGCTAGTGGTTCAGATCGATTCAACAATTTCCATCCATCGATTTATTATGTGAAAAATGCACGTCAATCAAACAATCTATAAATATGCATTCGTTTAACGTGTCACTACTTTGATAGCACAAGTACTATATATTTTTTTTCAATTCAAATTTCTCCAACAAAAATTCATATACGACAAAGCCAGCCAAAATCAAAATAGAAATATACAATACAACAATGGAAATTGCAACTTATCCTAAAATTGAGTACTGCCTCAATCGAATATGCCACAAATAAACTGGACAGCTTTACATTACTTCTCGAAGATAAATATACTCTTTCATCAAATATAAATCAATTACGTCGTATAGCCTTGTTTCATTTTGTTGTTTAATAATTGGATAACAGGAAGAAAGCAAATTCTTATATTTTAAGACTTTGGTTGCTGGTTGGTCTCGTTTTTGACTTTTTAATCTGTGAAAAAGAAAAGTGAAAAATCTTAAACTCGCTGCACATAAGAGGTTATCCAGGGCTGGTAGCTGTCAATCAGAGCCTTCACTTTGTCTTGACTATTGTTCCAACGAGAACACCCTGAGTGTGCTAGATAAAAGCTTTAATTCCCAATTCCGCAGGCATTTGACTGAGAACAGTTGCCATTGTTCCTGGGGTGAGCTCTCTGCTTGGCAGAACCTCGTGTCAGACAGTGAAATAGATTTTATTTCTTGCATGCAAAAGACCTGCTTTGATATAGACCGTGAGTGGAACATTTTAACATTTGTCTGTGCATATTAATTTTAAAAGCTACAAAAATGATAGAAATTCCATTTATTACTTAATATGAAATACTTGGTATTTATTTGCACTTCAACACATTTTCTTAGCTACTCGAGTTTATTTGGGCAATTTAACAAAAATAAGCAAGTTAGTTAGCATGTCTCCTGAGATCTCTGTATTAAGCAGAGTTTCCTCTTCACGGTGAATGATCTACAGGCAAAACACCGTGACCCATAATTCTACTCTGTATGTTTCCTGTCAGGCATTTTGTTTGCAGTAAACATCTCTATATCTAAACACAATCTGCATTTACTAATTCTTTAACAGCAACTTAGATCACAATATAAACTCTCTCAAGCAACATTTATCATTCTTTCTAATCTGGACAAGTAGAATTTAATATTATAATACCAAATGCCTTCAATATTCCAATTTTTTATCAGCTTTTTTAATGCATGACGATAGTAATCAATAAAGCACAATAAAGACTCTCATATTAGATTCTGTGATGCTTAATTGGTCCGATTACTTACTGGTCCTGCTCTTTCCCGTCCCAGCCCTCAACAATGAAGGGTAACCTAACCCATCTGCAAGAACCAACCAAAACAATTTTTTGCAAAGCACATCCCCCTAAAGAGAGGGATATGATGCTAACACCGCGCAAAGCACATCCTGGTTCCCTGGCTTGTGTGGATATAGGCTTGGGTGCTGCAGTACCAGACCTTGGAGATAAGAGAGACACTAATCTTACCGCTTTTTTGTCTATGTTTATGTTAGGAGACACTGCTATACGAGTCCATTTCATCTTGCCTCGCTGGACTTGGGGAACTAATAATTCCTGGTTGCTTACTGGTAATCCGCAATACTTTGAGTCCAAGTCTTCCCCGATACAGTCCTTATCTGCAAGATTCCATCTCCATCCTGCAGAACGTGTGCTCTAGCTGATGTCAAAAAATCCTCCCAATATGGCTGCCATTATCCATCAGGCAGTAGAAAAGGGAGGAAATTCTACCTCACATCCCGTCAATTTTCAAGCATTATAAAACAAAAAACAAGATGAAATAATCAATCCCATTCTCAGGAGGGAGGGTGGGAATACAGGACTGTATCGGGGAAGATTTGGCTTCGGAGTAATGAAGATTACCATTATGTCATCGGGCATTATCTCCTTGTCCATCTTCCCCGCTACAGTCCCTACCTGCAAGAGCATACCCAAGCAGAAATCGATTGAATATGACTATAAACACAAAGGGGCCGATTCCGATCTCGGCCGGTAGGGCTCCGAATCATATTCGGCTTTACCGGATCCGATTGGGAGGCCTTTTTCCCGACCGATTCATACAGTCGTCCCAGCGAGCAAGTACGATGCGAGCGCATGCAAAATCGCCGACCGACTCGTTTCCGGGTCCGAACCGCTCCGACCGACTCGTACGGACACGGCTCGCACCATGCAATGGAGACGTTTCCCGACCGAGCAAGTACGATGCGCGCTCGAACAGCCCGACCGACTCGTAGCGTCCGGCTCCAAAGAGCTGTCAGAGCCGGACTTCGGGGTCCGTGTCGGACCCCCTGCAGGCGTAGCCGCACGAGTCGCACACAGGGGGGACCCAAGGGTCCCCCCTAAACATGCATGTACGGTGCGAGTCGCACCGATGCGTACCCACTGTAGGGGGCCCCCCTGTTCGCGACGAACCCATTCAGTAAATGGGAGCCCGTGTATGCGTTGTACGAACGGCTCCCATTGACTTCAATGGGAGTCCGACCGAATCGAGTCGGGCAGCATACGGCCGCATCGTACTCGCTCGGTCGGACTGCGGGAGTCCGGCTCAGTCGGAAATCTCTCCGGATCCGGCTCGGTCGGAGAGATTTCCGTCCCGAATCGGAATCGGCCCCAAAGAGTCAAAACTGCAACTCAAAATCTTTAATAACAGCATCTCTGTTTTACACCTGTTGAAAACTTTACAAGCTTGAAACAGCAGACAAAATAACATTTCCAAAAGAAGCAGAAAAACCCTCCCCTAACTGAACCTTGCAATGGAAGAGGAAAGGATGAGGGGTTTGCCATGTTGCAGCAGAGCAGATTTCTCTCAAAGAAGCCACCCTAAAGGAAGTTCAGGAGGCTGACAACTACATTATAGGACAGCAGGGTGAAGAGTTTGAGGCAACTCATAACACAGAATTATGGTAGACTTGATCCATTTAGATAGGGTTGAAGTTGAAGGACAAGATCCTTAATTTGGTAAACCAAAGGTAGCAAATAGAGCATCTACCCTATGAAATAGAGCAGTTCTGGCCAAATAGATAGAAAGTGCTCTATGCAAATCCAGAGTATGAAGAGCCTCCTTATCAGCAGAGAAACGCTCCAGAAAGATAGTGGAAGAACAACGTCCTGGGAACAGTGAAAAGATGAGGGAACGTTAGGGAAAAAAGAAGGGCTGGGACCAAGGACCACCTTGTTTGAAAATAAAACGAATAAAAGGAGACAATGACAGTCACTCAGCCATTGCCCTGAGCATATGGCAACCAAAAACACCACTTTTCACGTTAGTAACTTTAAATCCACTGACTCTAAAGGATCATATGGAAAAGCGATAGAGGGCGTAGAACCAAAGGGAGATCTCAGGGAGGTACTGCGGTATGAAAAGAAGGACATTGCTTGGCTATATATATATCCGCTGAAAAAATTAAAAAACCAAAGGTTACAGAGACATTATAGTTAGGCTCAGGTTTCACTCGTACAAAACCAGAGAAATTCAGCAGTTATAGTTAGATGAGCTAACTATAACTTGCACCACCGCAATGCACTGCTTAAGATCTCACATATTACATCACTCATGACATGGTCAGTGACATTACTCATGACATCTCCAAATGACATCACTGTTAACATCATCCGGTGACTGGGAGTGTTTCTAAAAAATGTATGAGTGTTAAATATAAATACACCAAGGTGTATTGATGAATCAGTGGGTGTATGAGTGCCTGTATGGATGATTTAGTGGGTAGGTGACTGACTGTATAAGTAAGTGATTATACATGTCTCAGTGAATTTATGGGTAAGTGACAAGGTTGTATGAATGTATCAGTCTGTCAGCTGGTGTGAAAGTGGCTGTATAGGTTGATAAGTGTGTCTATAAGGGACTGTATGGGTGAGTGAGTGTGCGTATGGCTGTGTCGGTGAGCGAATGAATGTGTCAGCAGTATATGGGTGAGTAATTGCATATGTGAAAGGCAGTATAGGTGAGTGTTGGAGTATATAAGTGACTGTATGTGTGAGTGACTGATTGTGAGAGTGGCTGTATGGGTGAATGTGTGCTTGTGTCAGTGACTGTATAGGTGAGTGAGTATGTGTTAGTATCTGTGTGAATAAGTGAGCTGGTGTGTGTATAACTGTATAGGTGAGTAAGTGGCTGTGTGATTGACTCTATGGGTGAGTAAGTAGGTGTGTGAGTAGCTCTTGGGTGACTGAGAGTGTGTGAGTGGCTGTATGAGGGGATATATCATGGGCTGTATTAGTGAGTGAGTTGAGGTATGAGGTTGAGGTATCAGTGCCTGCATGGGTGACCAACTGGGTGTGGGTGTGTGTGTAGATCTATGAATCAGTGAGTGGGTGTGTAAGTACTGGTATGGCTGTGTCAAGGGTTTTGAGAATGGTAGTGTGGAAGTTGGAGTGGGTAAATGAAAGGTTATATTGTGGTGTGAGTGGGTGTGTGAGAGATTCTGTGGATGGTGTCATCAGTGATGTCACTGACCATATCATGAGTGATGTAATATGTGGGGTCATAAGCAGTGCATTGCGGGGCGTGAGTTATAGTTTGCTCAGTTAACTATAACTGCTGGATTTCTCTGGTTTTATATGAGTGAAACTTGAGCCTAACTATGATGTCTCTGTAACCTTTGTTTTTTTCAGTGAATTTCCAAGGTTTTTTTAAAATGATAATTCCTAACTATAACGTCCCTCTAACCTTTGGTTTTTTCAGTGAATTTCTATGGTTTTTATAGTAGTAGTCAGGTTTGCAGAGTAGTGGAGAAAGGGGGCGGGGACTTCGACCAGCTCTCAGGAATTCCGCTGTGTAGGACTTACAGGAGGTACCAAGAGGGCTTTTTGGCCCCCAAGGTCGCTCTGGAGCCAAGGGGACTTCAACCCCCAACTAGTAGTGCACCAAGACTGGCACGTTTACAGAGTGGTGGAGAAAGGGGGCATGGCCTCTGATAAGTTCCCAGCAATCCTGCTATGTGGGTCTTACTGGAGGTAACAGGAGGGGTAGTTGGCCCCCCAAGGATGTCCTTGGAGGGCAACTACCCCTCCTATTACCTCCAGTAAGTCGCATACAGCAGGAGTGCTGAGAACTGATAGCAGGCTATGCCCCCTTTCTCCACCACTCTGCAAACGTGCTCCCTGGCACACTACTAGTAGGGGGATGAAGTCCCTTGACTATTGTGTGTCCTTGGGGGCCAACTACCACTCCTATTACCTCCAGTAAGTCCCAAACAGCAGGATTGCTGAGATCTGATAGCAAGCCATGCCCCCTTTCTCCACCACTCTGCAAATGCAGCTCCTGCCGCACTACTAGTAGGGGGATGAAGTCCCCTTGGCTCTTGAGGGTCCTTGGGGGCCAATTAGCCCTCCTGTTACCTCCAGTAATACCCACACAGCTGGATTTCTGAGAGGTCACCAGAGGTCACTCCTCCTTTTTCCACCACTCTGCAAAAGCACCTCCTGGCGCACTGCTGCATAGGGGAAGAAGTCCACTTTAGTCCTGAGGCCCTCAGGAGGCAAGGGGACATCATCCCCCGACCAGCAGTGTGCCAAGAGGCAAGTTTGCAGAATGGTGGAGAAAGGGGCATGTCCTCTGACCACCTCTCAGCAATCCCACTGTGTGGGGCTTACTGGAGGCAACAGGAGGTCTTCTTTAATAAGCTCTAGGAGGGTGTTCCTCCTTCCGCCCCTCCTATATATATTAACTGCCCCCAGAACCTGGCCCACCCAGGGGTTATTTTAAAGCAAGGGTGGAAGTCAGCCTTGCTTTTTTAAACATGTTTTTGCCACAAATTTGCGAATATCGCCAATTTTCGGCAGATTTTCTTTTTTTAAATGGTTTTATGCTGTGGCGGGGTACTACCCTGCCCCCTTTTCTTTATTGACACTTATTTTGGGGGGGACTCAGTGAAGATGGGTGCCAGCACTTCCTGGTTGAAGTGTTGACAGCCAATCAGAGCAGTGCATTTCCCTGCACGAGCTCTTCTTTGTTGACAAAGACTTCGCCACCAGAGATATCACTACAATTTTAAACTTAATTTTCTGAACGGATTTACACGAAATAAGCAAAAGGCGCTCCCTTGAACCAACATCTACCTCCCTGCCAAATTTGGTGCAAGTCCGTTCAGCGGTTCGGGCTGTAGGTGTGGCTGAAGGTTCCTATGGGAATTAACATTACAAACGCACCCTTATTTCACGCCCCAAATTCTGGGTCCCCACTGTACAATCACCCCCAAACTTTCCATGACAACCGGAACCTACCTTGACACTTCTTTTGGAAAATTTCATGAAGATTGGGCAAATGACGCCAAAGTTATAGCCAAGCCAAAACATGTTTTTCCTATGGAAACTAGGTCCTAACTATAACTGCCTACTGGCATATATATAGCCAAGAAAGAAGTGACTCAAACAGATGAACTCACCAAAGAAAAAAAGTATATTTCCACTGCGTTTCAACTACTGCCTTCCTCAGGTACAACAAGACGGTTTGCTCAGTGGCTGCACAGATAACACTGCTGAATTTTCAAAAAGCATCATCAGTGAATATTCCATTTGGAATGTGATATCAGTGCAGTCCTGAGATCTCTTGAGATATGCAGTAATCACGTGGTATTGTCAGTGGTGATCAGTCCATCTGGATGAAGTGTTTTTAAATGGTACATCCAGAAGTTTTCTCTGGAGTACAGTAATTCTTCCTCTAAGACTTGCTCCACAGGAAAATCTTCAAATCTGATAGTAAATGATCCACAAGGTTAAAAACATTGGCTACACGCTGGTCAAGTTTCTTATTAATTATTGCCGATTTGTGGTTCCTGAATCATGTACAGAGGTCATTCACTGTTTGGCCTATATATTGTTTTTACAGCTTTGGCGTTGGCATAGAATCACATAAATAATGCATGTTGAGCGACATGTATGATGCTGTCTTATTCCATAGGTCCTTCTCGTAAAAGAACTAGTTACTGATGATGTTTGTAAAATGTATTCACACGTGATGCACCTTTTAGAGTCAGAGCAATAAACCACTGCATTTGTTACAGCTTGCTTGAGTTCAGCTCTCACAATAAGAGATCATAAATTAGGAGTTCTGTGGTAAGCAATGACTGGCGGTTTTGAAAAAACCTTTTGCAATTTTTCACAAGTGGACAGTAAGGGAAATGTTTTTTGCATTATATTTCTGTAGGTGGGAGCTGATGGATGATAGACAACCACAAATGGAGTTCTGTCACTTTTGTTTATGCTGTTGGTATTCCAAATTAGTGCTTCCCTGGGTAATTGTTGCTGTATGATATGCAGAGGATAGCCTCACCTTTTATATAATGTAGCAATCTCCTATAGATGGTCTTTACAGGTGTCCCCATTGCTGCAGATGCGTCTTATTCTGAGTGCTTGGCTGTAAATTATGCTGAGTTTAGTGTGGTGTGGGTGACATGAAGTCTAGTTTTGATACATAATTATTTGTTCATGAATGGTGAGTAGCACATTTAGAATAGGGAGATTATGTTTCTGTTTAGTATTGCTGCTTTTGAATTTGATGGTTGGATGGCTACTGTTGATATAAGCTGTAAAATGCCCCAATGTTCTACTTCCTGCATTCCATATTATAAATATGTCATCAATGTATTGTAGCCATACCAGTGGCTTGATGCTAGAAATAGCAACTATATAGTTCTGTAGTTTGTCCATGAAGAAATGTGCATAGGATGGAGTCATCCAAGTGCCCATGGAAGTCCCTTGTATCTGCAGATAGTGTTTACCATTGAAGGTAAAATTGTTGGATTTAAGGATAACTCTCGCGAAGTTGATAAGCACATTTGCTGATGGCTTTTTCACAGTTCTTTTATTAAGAGCTTCAGATAACGCCAGAAGCCCATCCTCATGTGGTATATTGGTGTATAATGATGTAACATCAAATGTAGCAAGACAGACGGCAGACACTGCGTCCACGAGCGCAAAGAAAACAAGGTGCCAAAGACGCAACAAAAAGCGCTGAGAAAGACGGTGGAGCAGCAACAAGCGGAAAGCAGCCAGCCAAGAAACCAGGGAATGCCAGATGGAAAAGGAATTAGAGGACAAAAGGGTTAATATAGACTCAAACACCATAATCAATCTATCTGACGTGACTCTAAATATGGCAGAAAAGCAAATCTTGGCATTGGGCTTGTCATACAGTCCCGAGAGTAATTTTAATTACGCTGATACACGTATGGATGTGTACTGCTTCATTCGAAAGCTAAAATTACGAAAATACCAGCTACTCCATGGTACACGCAACAATGAGGAGATTATATCCACAGCTAGCAGCCTTCCAAGTCCAACAATATTGGTTGCAGGGGATGTGGATCTCTTACGCGACATGCAGAACTTGGCAAACGTCAACAGCAGCCAAACAATAGATCCATCTCAGATTGGCGAGTCTATTAAGACACCGTTCAAACCGAGATCTACTTTCCACCCAGTAATGTTACACGACAACCTGGACATATTCCATGATCAAGTAACTATAGAGTTAAAGAAACTCTATAAAGCAACCACATTTGCCCAACGTAACATCAGCCAGAAGAATAATCAATATGCCCAGCTTATGAAGAAACTGCAGGATGATGACAACATAATCATAAGGCAATCTGACAAAGGGGGCAATGTTGCGCTGTGGCCACGCAAGATGTATATGGATGAAGCCCTTGCCCAACTTAATGACAAGAACTGTTACAAAAGAGGCAACATGCAGTGTGTAAAACAAGCACAAAATGATTATTACTCTTCACTCCTAGCTTGGAAAAGTGCTGGTCTCTTAAGCACAGATGAATTAAAATTTTTGAAAAATGATTATCCGGAGATTGCAGTAATATATTTCATACCTAAAATTCATAAAAACCCCTGAGACCCCCGGCAGACCTATCATCTCTGCATGCAATAGTCTGTTGGAGAACACGTCAAAATATGTAGACTATTTTTTGCAGAGTCATGTGAAAAGTCTGCCATCGTATCTCCAAGATACTGGGGATTTTCTGAGGAAGATAAGCAATATGATCTGGGATACTGTATGCATTTTGATCACAATGGATGTTATGTCGCTATATACTAGCATACGGCATCAGGATGGGATCAAGGCCATCGAACATTATCTGAATGGGAGACCGATGTGCTTTTATATGCATCACAAAATGTTATTGTCAATGATCAAAATTTGCTTAGAAAACAACTACTTCCTTTTCCAGAATCAGGTGTACCAACAAACTAGGGGAGTGGCTATGGGGGCGTGCTTCTCCCCTAGTTATGCCTGCCTACACATGGGGCTCTGGGAAGAGCAGGTTCTTAAGATCAAATATGCAGAAATGATGAGTCACCATGTATGTTATTGGTATAGATATATTGATGACCTGTTCCTGATTTGGAGGGGCCCCGAACATCTGGCACTCCAGTTCATCGAACAGATCAACTGCAATGATCTCAATCTACATTTCTCTGCGCATTTAAGTAGACAAAAAGTGTTCTTTTTGGATGTTGAAGTGTATATTAGTGATAATAAAATCTCAACTAGGATGTACAGAAAACCAACAGCGGGCAACACAATATTACACGCCAGCAGCCACCATCCTAGACACCTCATTCAAAGCATACCCTATGTGGAAATGCTGCGAATTAAGCGCATATGCAGCACCCCTGATGAGTGTAAATTGGCCCAGCAAGAAAGCAAGGAACGGTTTATTTCCAGAGGTTACTCCTCCAAGGTAGTTGATAGAGTGATTACCAAGACCGGTAACATTCTAAGGGAGGATATGCTTTCTACAAAGGCTGTCCATCGGGATTCAACTCAAGATAACATCAACCCAGTTACACAAATGATTTTAACATATAATAAGCAACATCAAATCATTCGCAAAATATTCAATAAAAACTGGGGCCTAAAACGAAATGACCTGGTATTGGGGGAACATATATCTAGAACCCCGGATCTAACATTCAGGAAAGCACGGTCCATGAATGACATGTTGGTAAAAAGTAGTCCTGAAGTCACCAATACCAAGAATTAGTTGACCTCCCGAAAAGGATTTGTGAAGTGTTCTACATGCAAAGCATGTAAACATGCTAGCAGTATAACAACATACACTAGCCCATTTAGAGCTGAGGCAATACATATCAACTAACTGTTAACATGTAAAACAGAATATGCAATATATGTGCTGGAGTGTCCCTGTGGTCTGCGTTATATTGGTAGTACCAAATTGCAGGTCCACAAGAGGATACTCCAGCACATCAGGGCCATTAATAACTGTGACCCAGCATATCCTGACGTGAGACACTTCAAGGACACACATGGTAATAATCCTGACCACCTACAATACTATGTGATTGACACAATCCTACCTCTACGAAGGGGAGGCAACCGAGAAGCACGATTATGCCAACTGGAAACCAGGTATATCCTGGAGTTATTCAATTATCAAGGAGAGAGAGAGAGGACTAGATAGCTAGTCCGTATCCCCGGGTTTATTATATGTAATCAAAAGAGACTAGCCTATTAGTGACGGATACAGGACTCAGGACTGTATGGGGATGGGGAAAACTATTTAGTTTTTTTGTAAAGCCCTCACCCACCAACCTAGTTGGTGGCATGCTTCATCATCGGGCCCACCCAGTGACACCAAATGTGTCCCGGGTGTGCTTCAATGCCTGTGTTGCAGCGGAGCTGGTATATTGCTAAGTGTGCGATGTGGGATGACGTGAATGTGAAACTTTAAAAACTATACAGTGGTCCCAGTACCCAAGGGGGTTAACTTTTAATATCTGGGCCTCTGTTAGCATTAAAAGCAAGGCAATGGATGTGGGTGGAGCAAGTGTTAAGAACTCCTACATCCGGTGTGTGGTCTACATGTTTCAGCCAGGCCTTTCTTTAAAACTGGCTTTCCTCAGGACCGAAAGGTATGTGTAAGTGCGTTCTACACTTATAGTGAGTGTGTGGTTAAAAATGTGTTGCACGCACTAAGGTGCCCTATGTGTGGGAGGGGGATTCCCTCTCCAAGCATTAGCTAACGATTTGCAGCATATGCCCCTGTAGAGATAACCGGCAGAGGTTCTGACCGACTTTGCGGGTCAGGACCCTTGGGAAACCTGTTGTGCTGTCACGGAGATCCGCGACAGCACAACAGGCTTCCCAGAGTCCTGACCTGCAAGTCGGTCAGAACCTCTGCCGGATATCTCTACAGGGGCATATGCTGCAAATCGTCAGCTAATGCTTGGAGAGGAATCCCCTCACACATAGAGCACCTGCGCGTGCAACACATTTTTAACCACACACTCACTATAAGTGTAGAACGCACTTACACATACCTTTCGGTCCTGAGAAGCCAGTTGTAAAGAAGGCCTGGCTGAAACATGTAGACCACACACCGGATGTAGGAGTTCTTAACACTTGCTCCACCCATCCATTGCCTTGCTGCTAATGCTAACAGAGGCCAGATATTAAAAGTTAACCCCCTTGGGTACTGGGACCACTGTATAGTTTTTAAATTTTCAGATTCACGTCACTACATCGCACACTCAGCAATATACCGGCTCGCTGCAACACAGGCGATTAGCACACCGGGACACATTTGGTGTCACTGGGTGGGCCTGATGATGAAGCATGCCACCAACTAGGTTGGTGGGTGAAGACTTTACAAAAACTAAATAGTTCCATCCCCATACATCCTGAGTCCTGTATCAGTCACTAATAGGCTAGTCTCTTTGATTACATATATCCTGGAGTTAGACACAAAGTTTCCGTCAGGTCTGAACTCCAGTGAGGATTTTTATACCTGTTTATAATGAAAGCCAGCTCCATTTGCACTATTCTTCTGATTCGCTCCACACTTGCATACATTTTAAAGCAAATGTCTTATGTCTATGTTCAGCCTGTTTTAATTGTATAGATGCCTCCTCAAGCCCCTAATTTTAGTTATTAATTTTAACACTTAGCACTTTTTGAGCCGTGACCGGTTCGATTAGGTGGCACATTTAGCACTAGCCTTTAGGTTACAACTAAGTGAATTAGTTGACACAAGGCCCACTTTGGGCGTTATCAGACAAATAGGCACCAAATCAGTGTAGGACACACTGTGATAGAGCTCTATTTCTTCCAACCAGGTATATACCGGTATGTTTAGGACTATCATAAAAATGTTTACAGATGGCACGTTCACCTTAAAACTGTGAAATTATTTCCATTTATGGTTTTATCATGTACGTAATCATTTTATATATTTTTATAAACTTTTATGGAAATATATTCCGTACAAGCCGATTGACACAAAATGAAATGAATTGGCTAAACCTTCTTTTAACTATTATGGTTTTAGATGATTTTTAGTGATATGTCATTTCGTGCTGTAAATATGTATGTGTGTCCTAATTCCAAAGGGAATCGAGAATGGTTATTGTCAGTATCATGCCTTTGAACCAACTCTTCCATGTTTTTTTAAAACTGTCATGTGATTGGTCACGAGACTATGCACGAGCACTTTAAATTTTTGGGACACTTCGCATGCGCGTTATGTGAACAAGACCTCTTGAAGGTCGAAACGCATCGTGGCAGAAGTGCGAGGCAACAAATAAATATTTACGCACTGCAAATTGGGTCCATTTTCGTCCTTGTCCTTTCTAATGGATGTTGCATGGCGAAGTTCTGGGATATATATATATGATGTCATCAGTGATGTCATTAGTGATGTCACTGACCATGTCATGAGTAATGTAATATGTGACGTCATCAGCAGTGCATTGCGGGGGCGCGAGTTATAGTTAGCTCAGCTAACTATAACAGCCGAATTTCTCTGGTTTTGTACGAGTTAAATGTCCAACAAACTATAACGTCCCTGAAACCTATGTTTTTTTCTGTGAATTTCTAAGGTTCTTTAAATGCTCATTTCTAACTATAACGTTCCTGAAACCTATTGTTTTTTCAGTGAATTTCTAAGGTTTTTTAAATGCTAATTTCTAACTATAATGTCCCTGAAACCTATGGTTTTTTCAGTGAATTTCTAAGGTTCTTTTTAAATGCTAATTTTTAATGTAGTAGTAGCATTTGCAGAGTGCTGCAGAAATGGTCCTGGGCCTCTGACCAGCGCTCAGGAATTCCGCTGTGTAGGACTTACAGGAGGGCTACTTGGCCCCCAAAGTCCCTCAGGAGTAAAGTGGACTTCATCCCCAACCAGTAGAGTGCCAGGAGGTGCGTTTACAGAGTGGTGGACTAAGGGGGAGTGGCCTTCGAAGACCTCTTCGCAATCCCACTGTATGGGACCTACTGGAGATAACAGGAGGGGTAGTTGGCCCCCAAGGACATCCTTGGGGGCCAACTACCCTTCCTAATACCTCCAGCAAGTCCCACACAGCAGGATTGCTAAGTTCTCATAGCAGGCCATGCACCCTTTGCCCACAACTCTGCAAACGCGCTCCATGGCGCGCTCTTGGATGGGGATTGAAGTCCCCTTCATTGGTGAGGGTCCTAAGGGGCCAAATAGCCTACCTGTTACCTCCAGTGAGCCTCACACAGTGGGATTGCTGAGAGGTGGACACACTTTTCTCCACAACCCTGCAAACGCGCTTCCTGGCATGCTCTTGGTTGGGGGATGAAGTCCCCAGACCTCCTGAAGGTCCCTGGGGGTGAACTAGCCCTCCTGTTACCTCCAGTAAGCCCTATACAGCTGGATTGCTGAGAGTGGCCAGAGGCCACGCCCTTTTTTTTACACCACTCTGCAAATGTGCCTCCTGGTGCACTGCTGCTTGGGGGATGAAGTCCAATTTAGTCCTGGGGTCCTCAGGACACAAGGGGACCTCATCACTCCACCAGCAGTAAGCCAAGAGGCGCGTTTGCAGAGTCTTGTAAAAAGGGGCATGGCCTCAGACCACCTCTCAGCAATCCCACTGTGTGGGGCTTATTGGAGGTACCTGGTGTGCTAGTTGGCCCCTTAGGACCCTCACCAATGAAGGGGACTTCATCCCCCAACCCAGAACGCGGCAGGAGGCGCATTTGCAGAGTGGTGCAGGGAGGGGGTGGGGCCTCCAGCAAGCTGCCGGTTTCTTGTTGTTTTTTTTTAGGAATGGGGGCTGTGTGGCCCCCCTTCCCTTGTCCCTTTTGGGCCCCAGGGACCCCATCCCTGGGGCCTGACCCATTATTCTTTTTTTTTTTAAATAAAAAGGGAGGGGGGCATGTGGCCCCCCTCCCTAGGCTGATTTTGGCCCCGGGGACCCCATCCCCCGGGGCTAAGCCTTTCCTTTTCATATTATTTTTAAGGGAGGGGGCGTGCGGCCCCCCTCCCCAGGCTGATTTTGGCCCAAGGCCCAGCCATTTTCTTTCTTTCTTTTTTTTCTTTAAGGAAGGGAGGCCGCATGGCCCCTTCCCTGGGCCAGTTTTTCCCCAGGGACCCCATCCCCCGGGGCCTGCCCTGCCTTTTAAAAAAAATCTTTGGAGGGGGGCCCGGCCTTATTTATTTAAAATAATTAAACAAGGGAGGGGGGCCAAGTGGCCCTCTCCCTGGGCCACTTTTGACCCCGGGGACCCCATCCCCCAGGGCCTGGCCTTACGCAGGGAACTGCTGGGGGAGCCCCAATGCCCCCATGGTCCCTGCTGGCTCCCCACCTCCTGCAAGAGCCAGCATTGCTTTTGGGCAAAGGGAGCTGCTGACATGCAGCTCCCTTTGCCCAAAAGCAATCTGCTTTGCTTCATGGAAGCGAGAGCAGGTTTCCTGCAAAGCAGTGTTTGCTATGGCAGGGCGGGAGCCATGCTCCCGTCCTGCCATAGCAAACTGCAATGTCCCGGGGTAGGCACCCCGGGACATTGCTGGAGCCAGCATTGGGGGGTGGCGGACCCCAGGGCCATGGAGTGCTCCAGGAGGGAAGCCGAGGCCGTGCGGCCCCCCTCCTTCAAATTTAATGCCCCGGGGAGGTTGTGATCCCCGGGGCCAGTGGTCCGCTATGGACCCCGTATGTTATTTATTAAATGCCCCACACAATTAATTTTTTAATGATTGAAGCCTCGTGAAGGTGGCGGTCCCCAGGGCTTGGGGGAGTCCGCGAAGCCCCCCACACATAATAACAGCAATGCTCCAGGTAGGTGGCGGTCCCTGGGGCGGCATGGGGGGACAGAACCCCACGCCTTTAATTTAAACAAAAGTCCCGGGAGGTGGCGGTCCCTAGGGCTAATGATTAAAGCCCGGGGAGGTGGTGGTCCCTGGGGCTGCATGGGGGGCAAGAACTTCCTCCATGATTTTTTTTAAACAAGAAGCCCCGGGAAGGTGGCAGTCCCCAGGGCTGTGGGGGGGCCGCGTGCCCCCTGCAGTTCATGACTATCGCCCAGGGGAGGTGGCAGTCCCTGGGGGAGCAGGGTCCCACTTGGTCCCCCGCATGCTAATGTGGCATTGCCCCCGGGACCTGACACACCCAGGGGCTTAAAGAAACAAAGCGCGGGAGACCGCACTTCGTTTAAAAAAAAAAAGAATTCTGTCAGATTCGCATACCCAGTGCGAATCCCGCTGAAAGTTTTTAAATAATGTTTATTTGGCTCTAGGGTACCCTGTGGGACCCCCTGAGCAGGCCTAGGGGGTCAGGGTGTTTCTACCCTGCCCCCTTTTCTTGATGTTTATCCTTTTTTTACCTTTTTCTTGTGACTCAGTTCAACCGGGTCACAAGATGGCTGCCAACACTTCCTGGTTCGGAGTGTTGGCCCCCCTCCTTCAAATTTAATGCCCCGGGGAGGTTGTGATCCCCGGGGCCAGTGGTCCGCTATGGACCTTGTATGTTATTTATTAAATGCCCCACACACTTAATTTTTTAATGATTGAAGCCTCGTGAAGGTGGTGGTCCCCAGGGCTTGGGGGAGTCCGCGAAGCCCCCCACACATAATAACAGCAATGCTCCAGGTAGGTGGTGGTCCCTGGGGCGGCATGGGGGGACAGAACCCCACGCCTTTAATTTAAACAAAAGTCCCGGGAGGTGGCGGTCCCTAGGGCTAATGATTAAAGCCCGGGGAGGTGGTGGTCCCTGGGGCTGCATGGGGGGCAAGAACTTCCTCCATGATTTTTTTTAAACAAGAAGCCCCGGGAAGGTGGCAGTCCCCAGGGCTGTGGGGGGGCCGCATGCCCCCTGCAGTTCATGACTATCGCCCAGGGGAGGTGGCAGTCCCTGGGGGAGCGGGGTCCCACTTGGTCCCCCGCATGCTAATGTGGCATTGCCCCGGGACCTGACACACCCAGGGGCTTAAAGAAACAAAGCGCGGGAGACCGCACTTCGTTTAAAAAAAAAAAGAATTCTGTCAGATTCGCATACCCAGTGCGAATCCCACTGAAAGTTTTAAAAAAAATTGTTTTATTTGGCTCTAGGGTACCCTGTGGGACCCCCTGAGCAGGCCTAGGGGGTCAGGGTGTTTCTACCCTGCCCCCTTTTCTTGATGTTTATCCTTTTTTTACCTTTTTCTTGTGACTCAGTTCAACCGGGTCACAAGATGGCTGCCAACACTTTCTGGTTTGGAGTGTTGGCCCCCCTCCTTCAAATTTAATGCCCCGGGGAGGTTGTGATCCCCGGGGCCAGTGGTCTGCTATGGACCCCGTATGTTATTTATTAAATGCCCCACACAATTAATTTTTTAATGATTGAATCCTCGTGAAGGTGGCGGTCCCCAGGGCTTGGGGGAGTCCGCGAAGCCCCCCACACATAATAACAGCAATGCTCCAGGTAGGTGGTGGTCCCTGGGGTGGCATGGGGGGACAGAACCCCACGCCTTTAATTAATTTAAAAAAAGTCCTGGGAGGTGGCGGTCCCTAGGGCTAATGATTAAAGCCCCGGGGAGGTGGTGGTCCCTGGGGCTGCATGGGGGGCAAGAACTTCCTCCATGATTTTTTTTAAACAAGAAGCCCCGGGAAGGTGGCAGTCCCCAGGGCTGTGGGGGGGCCGCATGCCCCCTGCAGTTCATGACTATCGCCCAGGGGAGGTGGCAGTCCCTGGGGGAGCGGGGTCCCACTTGGTCCCCCGCATGCTAATGTGGCATTGCCCCCGGGACCTGACACACCCAGGGGCTTAAAGAAACAAAGCGCGGGGGACCGCGCTTCGTTTTAAAAAAAAAGAATTCTGTCAGATTCGCATACCCAGTGCGAATCCCGCTGAAAGTTTTTTAAAAAATGTTTTATTTGGCCCTAGGGTACCATGTGGGACCCCCTGAGCAGGCCTAGGGGGTCAGGGTGTTTCTACCCTGCCCCCTTTTCTTGATGTTTATCCTTTTTTTTACCTTTTTCTTGTGATTCAGTTCAACCGGGTCACAAGATGGCTGCCAACACTTCCTGGTTTGGAGTGTTGGCAGCCAATCAGTGCTCGGGAGGGTTCGTGGATCCACCATGGTCACCAGATATCAATATTTTTTATTTTTTGAATTTCTCAGGAACTACTGAACGGATTTACACCGTTTAACAAAAAGAATGCTTTCTGAACCAAGAGCTACCTTTTTGCCAAATTTGGTGTAATTCTGTTCAGCAGTTCGGACTGTAGCATTGTCTAAAATTTCCTATGGAAATTAACGTGGAGAAAACACGTTTTGGGACCCCCCTTTTTTCTTGGGCCCTGCTTGACCAATCACCCTGAAACTTTCAAGACAGGAGCTGACCAAACCGGGCCATTAGTTTTGAAAATTTCACGAAGATTCATCAAACAGCGCCAAAGATATTAACAAAAGAAAAAGCGCTTTTCCTGTGGAAACTAGGTCCTAACTATAACTACCTACTGGCAATCGCTAGTAGGTAATATATATATATATATATATATATATATATATATATATATATATATATATATATATATATATATATATATATATATATATATATATATATATATATATATATGTATATATATATATATATGTATATATATATATATATATGTATATATATATATATGTATATATTCACTGAAAAACTACAGGTTTCAGGGATGTTATAGTTAGTTGGACATTTCAATTGTACAAAACCAGAGAAATTCGGCCGTTATAGTTAATTGAGCTAACTATAACTCGCGCCCTACAATGCACTGCTAATGACATCACATATTACATCATTCATGACATGGTCAGTGACATCACTGATGACATCTCAAATGACATCACTGATGACATCATCCAGTGACTGTGTGTTTCTGTAAAGTTTAAATATGTTTTATATATAGATATGCCAAGGTGTATTGAAGAATGAGTGGGTGTATAAGTGTCTGAATGGATGATTTAGAAGGTGCGTGACTGACTGTATAAGTGAGTGAATAAACGTGTCTTACTGAATGCATGGGTTAGTGACTAATCTGTGTGAATGTGTGTATCAGTCTGTCAGTTGGTGTGTAAGTTGCTGCACGGGTTGGTGTGTAGCTGCATGAGTGTCTATATGGGTTGTTGATTGGTTGTCTGAGTATCTATGTGGGTGCCTGAATGTCTGTGTGGGTGGGTGGGGGTGTGTGACTCTGTGTATAGATGTGTGAGTGGGTGATTCACTGGGTCTATGGGGTCAAGGGCTGTATGGGTGGGTGAGTGTGTGTATGTGTGTGTTGGTGAGTGAATAGATATCTCAGTGGTACATGTGTGGGCAACTACATATGCGAAAGGCAATATATGTGAGTGTTGGAGCATATAAATGACTATATGTGAGAGTGAGTGATTGTGAGAGTAACTATATGGATAAGTTTGTGCTTGTATCAGTGATTGTATAAGAGAGTAAGTATGTGTTAGTATCTTTATGAATAAGTGAGGTGATGTGTGTATAACTGTGTAGGTGAGTAAATGGAAGTGTGATTGATTCTTTGCATGACTGACTAGGTGTGTGAGTAACTCTATAGATGAGTAGAGGCGTGTGAGTGTCTGAACAGATGTATGAGTGCAGATGATAGTGCTGTATTGATGAGTGACTGCATGTATGACTGACTGCATGGGTGAATGAGTGGATGTGTGTGTAGACCTAGGAATCAGTGAGTGGGTATGTTGTAACTGGTGTTGGTGTGACTATGGTTTCGAAAATGGTAGTCTGAATTTTAGAGTGGGTGTATCAAAGGTTATATTATGGTGTGAGGAGGTGCATCAGATTATCACGTGGATGAAGTCATCAGTGATGTAATTTGAGATGTCATCAGTGATGTCACTGACCATGTCATGAATGATGTATTATGCGACGTCATCAGCAGTGCATTGCGGGGGCGCAAGTTATAGTTAGCCCAACTAACTATAACGGCCAAATTTCTCTGGTTTTGTCCGAGTGAAGTATCCAGCTAACTATAACGTCCCTGAAACCTGTGGTTTTTTCAGTGAATTTCTATGGTTTTTTAAATGCTAATTTCTAACTACAACGTCCCTGAAACCTATGGTTTATTCAATGAATTTCAAAGGATTTTTAAATGCTAATTTCTAACTATAACGTCCCTGAAACCTATGGTTTTTTCAGTGAATTTCATAGGCTTTTTAAATGCTAATTTCTAACTATAATGTCCAAAAATACTTTTTCTTAATTTTTAAATTTTTATAAAAATAATGCGATGTTTCTCTTTTCTAAAATATGAATTTACATTTTTATTATTTTTTATTTATTTTTAAAAACAAAACTGGATTTGCGTACCGATTGTGTAATCATGGTGGCTGCTCGAATCCAAGAATTTTGCCGCCATATTGGTTAAGTCGTGTACACTGCACGTTTGGTATGTGAAGGGTGTGCGATTCTCAGCCCCGGGTAACGTCATGTACGTATTTCCGGGGGTCGCACCAGGTGCGAGAATCCACCGCAAATTTTTAAGTTTTAAAAGTATATGTATATAACTTTATTATATATATTATACCAAGAGATTATTTAACATAATTGTAAATATCATATTTGTAACTGCAATAAAGATATATTATTGTTAAATATAGTTTTCAGGAATCGCGTGGGGTGCGCGTCGGTTGCACGTCGGTTGCGTGCTGCTTGTGCGCGCCCGATGCGCGAATCTCATGTGACTTCAAAAGAAAGTATTTAATAGGTTAAGAAGCTTTTGATTCTAGAACTTGCAGGACCCCACCCAATTTTTTCATTCTTTCAACTGCATCTACAGAGACACAGCTCTTGTGTTTTTCTCTTCTTCTCTGGACTTTTTTGGTGTTTTTTTCTCATCAAAAAATAATGGATGCTTCAAATCCAGCGCAACAGCTTCCACCAGGAGAAGAAGAGTTGGAAGAACCTGTGAAAGTAAGGTATGAGAGCATTGTATGGGTGTTCTTCTCTATTCCAGCTGGGAAGAAGAAAGTAAATGCACGTAAGGTCACGTGCACAATTTGTGAGAAGGTCCTGTCACGTGGATCGGATAAAAAACATTCGTGCGGCCCCTCTTGGATGCTGAAACATCTTCAAACCATGCATCCACGGCGTCTCGCGAGAGAACAACAGCGTTGAGACCTACAAAGACAGGCAACTCAGGACGAAGGTACAGGGCCAAGCACATCATCTGGTTCTTCAACTAGTACCAGACCTCATATAATTCCTGAATTTGCTGGAGTGGATCAGCGTTGTGTCAAGTCCAAGAAAGTACTATGCTATGGTGAACAATCAGTGGATGCCATCGTGGTTGCTATTAAAAACCAGAATTGTTAATTTTTTTGTTTTTTTAATTTTTGCAATTACTTTCTAATCGCATAATGTTTACAAAGTTTTCACCGTTGATTTTGTTAATTTTTTAATTTAAAAAAAAAAAACACACCAAAAAAATACAAAAAAGAGTTGAAAAAATACAAAAAAATTATAAAAGAAAAAAAGAAGAAAAAAATGGTTCCTTTTAGAACCGCCTAGTTGGTTAAAAATAGACAACTTTGTATGTGTTGTATGAATTGTGGCAAGTGTAATATATGGGGAAGTGTATGGGTAGTGCAGGTGTGATTGCATGAATGCATGTGTAGTGCCTGAATGATTGGAGAAGTGCATGTGTACTACCTGAGTGATTGCAGTGAGTGCATGGGTAATGCCTGGGTGATTGTATGAATGCAGGGGTACTGGCTGGGTGATTGCATGAGTGCATGGGTAGTGCCTGCGTGATTAGACGAGTGCATAGGTAGTGCCTCGAGTGATTGAAGGAGTGCATGGGTAATGGCTTCGGTGATTGCAAGAGTGCATGAGTAGTGCCTGAGTGATTGGAGCAGTGCAAGGGTAGTGCCTGGGTGATTGCAGGAATCCATGGATAGTGCTTGGGTGATTGGAGGAATGCAAGGGTAGTGCCTGGGTGATTGGAGGAATGCATGGATAGTGCCTGGGTGATTGGAGGAGTGCAAGGGTAGTGCCTGGGTGATTGAAGGAGTGCATGGATAGTGCATGGGTGATTGGAGGAGTGCATGGGTAATGCCTAGGTGCATCGAGGAGTGCATCAGTAGTGCCTGTGTGATTGCATGAGTGCATATGTAGTGTCTGCATGATTTTATAAATGCATGAGGTACTGCCTGAGTGATTGATAGGAGTGCATGCACTACTGCCTGGGTTATTGCAAGACTGCAAGGGTAGTGTCAGGGTGATTGAAGGAGTGCATGTATAGTGCCTATGCTGATTGCATGAGTGCATGGGATAATGTCTGTGGTCATTGGAGGAGTGCATGTGCTAATGCCTAAGTGATTGCATGAGTGCAGGCGTAATGTCTGGGGGATTAGAGGAACGCATAGTTAATACCTCGGTAATTGCATGAGTGTAGGGGTAATGTCTTGCTGATTGCAAGAGTGTAGGGGTAGGGCCTGGGTGATTGGAGGAGTGCATAGGTAGTGCCTGAGTGATTTTAAAACTTGAAGGGTTCTGGCTGGGTGATTGGTTGGAGGAGTACAGGTGTAGTACCTGGGTGATTGGAGGACTGTATAAATAGAGCTTATGTGATTTTATAAGTGTATGTGTACTGCCTGAATGAATAGAGCATTGTATAGATACTGCCTGAATGATTGAAAGAGTGCAAGGGTAGTGTCTAGGTGATTGCATCAATGCAGGGATAATGTTTAGGGTATTGGAGAACTGTATAGGTACTACCTGAGTGATTGGAAGACATTACAGATAATTACTAGCTGATTGCATGAGTGTACAGATAGTTCCTGGGTGATTGGAAGAGTACATAGGTAGTTTCTGGGTGATATTATAACTGTATGGGTACAGGCTAGGTGATTGGAGAAATGCATGGATAGTGAATAGGTGATGGCAGGAGTGTGGGAATAGTGCCTAACTGTATAGATCAGTGCATGGGTAGTGTTTGAAAAAATGGATGAGTGCAATAAAAGTGACTGTAAACATTACTTCACATTATTATGCTTATTATATTATTTCATCTTACCTTCTTTATTAAAGAAGATACAAAACTCAGTGAAACTATTTTACAGTAGTTTTGTTGTAAACTGAATTTAAAATCTTTTCAAGCTTTAGTATTACTTTCTGTAATAAAGAAGAAGAAAAACTGTTATTACATATAATGTTATAGTTTTAAGAACACAACATCATTTTAGAATTACATAACATATTCAGTTTCCCTCTTTTGCTGTTCTCAGATTCTACTGAATTTCACCATACACAGTGATTTCAATGTAGATCATCATATAACAGCGGGAAAAAAATACAATTAATGAGATTGTAAAAAAAACAACAAATCTGCGTAGAAAATATTTACAAGTTCAACTATCTGTTTACCTACCTACAGTTTCTAAATTTAATCATTTATTTCTCTGAAGTACATTTTCTGAAATATACACTCCCATTTACATCACATATAATATAAAGATCAAATATATAAACTACTTCTTTCAAACACAATTTTGCAAATGCAATAAGAATTAGCACAAACAAAAATCCAAACAGTAATTCTTCACATCTTCCCAATAGGCCGAATAATGTTTCCAAATCCATTTGCATTGAAAATATCCAAAATAAACTCGTTAATTTGTGTTTACATCTTCCCAATAGGCCGAATGATGTTTTCAAAACTTTGGCAACAAAAATATCAGATATGAATCTGGTAATTCGAAAGGCAACCTAGATTTGAATTCCAAATGGGCATCATTGCAATGTGTCCATCCTTTATTGCACTTTAAATACACAGTATAGTGTCCAGATGTTGTAGTAGGTCCATCATGGAAAATAATAGCCACAGCTTTAAAAGTTCTTCCTGAAATTGATAGTTGACTTGCCACAAAATTTTTAATTTTGGTTTCCAATTTTCTTCCATTTGCTCTACAACGTTGTAGCATTAAAATGACATATTTTCCAAATCTTTCTATATATAATGTTGACAAAATTTCTGATTGACAGTGAGAGCATTTCATATCTTGATTAGCTGTTTTTACTAATTTGTTAAAAGACACTGATTTTCAATCTGGTATTGTCAAATATATGAATCGTTCAGTGTCTATTTCAGTGGTAGAAGAAAATGAACACTCTTCACATTTATGATCCCATCTGTAACTTAGTCCAAACAAATTTTCAATTTCTATTCCTTCATCTTCCAATACTGCAAGCATAAACATAAGAAATTCTTGTGCATCTTGTTGTATATTAAGTGTAAATTGCGAAGAACCAGTGCATATATCCAAAAGATGCCGAATACCAGAAGCAGTATGGATTTTAGTTCTATCAGTTACCAACTTATGAAAAATATATTGTAATAAAGAACAGAATCTTTTTTCTCGATTTTCCAAAATTTCATGATGAAGATCTTCTAGATAAAAGACAACCTTCACAATTACATTAGCATAGCAGTTGATACCTGAACTATTTTCTAACTGGTATCCTACAATATCATCAACAGTGTCCATTTTCATTTTCTTTGCAGCTTCATCATTCTCTTGAATTGTTTTATTTTTTAGAATCTCACTAGAATGTTTGTCATATTTCTGTTTTGGACATACTACACGTTTCTCATATATGGGATATTCACCTAAATTAGGAGCATAAAGTCTTCTTAACCGATTATACTCTCTTACACAATTTGCATCAGCACTGATCTTTTTCTTATCAAAATCAATCAAATACAAACCAGATAATGTTCTTACTCGAGACAATGCAACATATGCCATGCCCTCTTTAAACACTGTACTTCCAATATTTACCAAAGCACTGTCTACACTTAAACCTTGAGATTTATGAATGGTTACTGCATATGCTAAAGAAAGAGGAAACTGTTTTCTACGAGCATACAAGTCTTTTACAAGTACAAAACGAACAGCACAATGTCCAATCTGTTTTACCTCTTCAATCTGATCAAATTTAATCTACAAAAATTCAATTCCATCTCTGTTCTGATAATTAACAAAATCAACAACTTTTCTCATTGCTCCATTTACTAAACCTTTTTCTACATCCAAATTACACTGTAAAATTACTCGACAGTATACACATACATATAAAGTCTTTTCTAAACCAGCAGTCTTAGATACAGACTTCTCAAAAGAATCCAATTTTGACTGTAATTTCTCTGAGAGAAGGATAGTAACTCCTTCGTGTTCCATTTTTTCAATGGCTTCCATTTTTACTATTGGTTGTTCTTCCAGCTTCAAAAGTTCTTGATTGAATGTAGAACACTCTTGTAGTGTTGGCATTAGGCAAACTATAGACTTCTTTTCTCCAATTTTTTTGTACATTATTTAAGGTGCAATGTCTTCATTTGGAAACAAGTTCGTTAGTAGCCGACTTTGTAAAGCTTCTTTACCATATTTTGTCAAAACACCAATTCTTATATCTTGAAGAATGTTTCCATAAGGTTCATCACTTGCTTGTCGTATATTCTTAATAAATTCTTTATATTCAAAATGAGACCAAATGTTCACATTTTCAATACTTCCCAAAGATATCATAGTGTCTTCATGGACAAGTGTTTTAAAAACTGGTTGTCCTTTCACAGGAGTAAGTTGTAGTAGATCGCCGAATACAATTACATGTTTTCCTCCAAATAAAACATCATTATCTGTTTTTAAAATCTGTTGCATTCTTAAATGTACAAAAGCAAGCATTAAGTTTGAGACCATGCTCACCTCATCAATGATCAGAAGTTTCATTTTCTTCAGTACTCTTGAGACTTCATAACAAGCTTCTCCAGATAGCTTGTGATATTCCAACTTATTTTCATGTTCAACTGGTAGCATGAGTAAACGATGTAATGTAATCCCTTTAATGTTGTGTGCTGCTAACCCAGTTGGAGCGGTTACAATACAAGATAAATGTGATTCAGTGGTTTTGTGTAGATAACTGGTCAAAACTTTAATTAAGAAACTTTTTCCTGTTCCAGCTTGCCCACTGATATACATTCGAATAGGTTTAAATGATGTGCATTGGCATTCTTTTTTTCATGCAGTAAACCATGCTGTATCTGTTGTGTCACTTGCTGATATATTTATTTTTGTTCAATATTTAGTTTTTCTTCCAAGTTTCCCAACTCAATAATATCCTGTTGTGCTTGTTGCAAAGCCGTTTCTACTTCATTCATGGCTATTGCTGCTTCATTTTCAAGAATTGGTTGTCCTAGTGGATCTTGACTTAGTGGAGCAGAACTTTGACTATCTTGAGAACTGTCTCTAGCTATTTCAGCTGCAATAGTAGTTTCTTGTTCAATCTCTTCATTTAACATTTGTACATAATTTAGAAAAATTGTGCATTGAATGCTATCTTTACATGCATTAAAAGAATCTTCATAGCAGTCAAAATCTCCAAGTAATTCCATTTCACTACGCCAAGGCTTGAAGAGTTGCAGAAGTGCTAAATAGAAAAATTCCCTTTTATCTGGAGTTTCACAACTGAGTTTCCTGTGGTTAATAAGATTTCCTTTGGCATGTTTTACCAAACATCCATCACATCCAATTACTGCATATTTTTCTTCATTTATATTTTCTGTAACATTTCTCTTAAAACTGTAATGTTGCAGTACTTCATAGAGACATATGTTTTCCAGATGTGGACTTCTTTTAGGATAGTACGTATCCAACATATTAGTTTTAACAATATCTGTACTTTCTGGTTCATTCAATGCTAAGTATTCAATTTCTTGTACAGATTTCAATACTCGATTTCGTGTTGCAGCAAGACCTAGACTTACCCAAATGATTCCTCTTGGCTTTGAATATAAACTTGCAGAGGTCAACAGATCCGAACATTCGTAGGATCCAATCTCTCGATGGGAAAGCATCTTCAAACTAAAGCTGTACAATTCATTACTAAGAGTGTTCTCTTGTGAAATTTCTTACCACATTTCTTTTAACTGCGTCTTTTCAGATTTGGTTATATATGACGTAACATAGCGAGCAACAGCAATCGAATTATCTGCGACATACTGGATATCCATATTTGCATTCCACATGTCAAAATCACTGGATTGTAGTCATTAATATACTTTGATCTTCAGTTCTTTTTATGTTGTAAGTATTCTTTGGAGATTTTCGAGTTATAGTATGTCTTACTGCTGACATGAAACTGTTGACTCTTCCTTTTGAAATTACTGGACGTGGGAATCCAAAACGACATTTTGTATAAAACTTTCCCTTTGATGTGTATTTCCGTCGACAATATTTTCCACATCGATGACTTTGAAACTGTAAAACTTGGTGTCTCAAGTTGTTTTCTCCTCCTTTTGGAATGGCACAGGTAACATATTCTTCAATGAAAGACAAAACACTTTCATCAGTATCAGTTCCAAATTTTGGTGCATTCTTGATCCATAACAACATGTGTATATGAGGTGCACCTCTGGCTTGGTACTCCTTTCTCCAAAAGAAATCAATAACTTCTCCAAGAGGTGGATTATTTTTATTGCAGATAAAAGACATCATAGCTTGAAACCTATGATTAAAATATCTGCACACATTTACAGGATCCAAGGAACACAGTTCTCCAGCTGTCTTCAATTCAATGTTTTTTACATTTGAATTTGCTTGTCGTAGAAAATTCAAGTAAATCGTCCCATGCGTATTCAGCACAGCTAAGCGTAACAAACCATGTAGGGGTTCCTAAGTTCCTTAACATACATTTAAGTTCTCCGTGACGACGATACCAATACTCATTAGTACCACGTTGACACGCCATCAAATTAATTAACTGAGATTCTAAATGATCGTCTCTTTGTTGAACTTTGTCCAAAAATTCCTTTGCAGAAAGATGTGTAAGATGAACTCCTGTTTTTAATATGTGGTTCACTGCATATGAAAGTCCAGACAAGTCACTTTCAAACAGAAGATGAAATAAATATGGAATACACTGTCGAAATCTTGGATCTTCTGAGTACAATCTTGTTGTACGATATTCTGAAGCTGGAATCTGTACGGGTCATTCATCATATCGTCCACCTTTTCCAGTGGGGAACAGCTGTGGAAAACAACGAGCTTCCAAACTTTTTTCCCATACACTCATGGGAGTTCCCTTCACTTTCTTCATTTGGAATACTTCAATAGTGTTTCCTATCACTTCTTTTGAATGTAGAGGATGTATACTATAATGTTCATAAATTTCTTCACTCCTCGAGTTATCCACTTTTTCTATTTGGCCAGTTGAAATTTCTCTTTCATCTTCTAAAGATATTTTTCTTCTTCCACATATACATTTTTATAATAAATATTGTTTTGTACAAGATATAATGTAGCCTTTTGTAGTTTGGTGACATCTACTAACTCTTGCCATATTTTCCGACTCTTTGTTGGTACACCATTAACTAGAATAACTACAGGTTCACTTTCCTCTCTCTCTACACCAACAGTTTCAATATTTTTCTTAAAATCTAAAGGTAAATACACAACTCTTCCTTTTAAACCTCTTTGTAAATCTGTTGGAGGCAGCTTACCTGTTTTAGGCTCCCATACGATCTATAGCCTGAAACGGGTGCACAGATTGAATAAGAATGGACTCATACGTATTTAAATCTACCAGTTCCGGAGGAATAGCTACCAACTCTAGGTTATTATGTACAGCTCTAGCTGGCATTTTGTTCTCTTCTAACTTGTTGTAACAATATTTACAAATACGTTGATCACTATCCAACTCAAAACGACCTTCCACCAACAAATAAGCACCAAATTGCTCCCACTTATCATTGTTTTCCTTTTCACTTTTTAAATACACATCAACATTCCTAGTTTGACTTCTATAGTGAGTACGTCGACAACAAATACAAACATAGGGGCCTGAATACGATGACGGTCGGACTCCCGACCGCCATCGTTAGCAGTGACTGGGACCGCCCGCCTGTTAGGCGGCGAGATCACCGCACCGTCAGATTACGATGACCTGCGACCGAAACCACCATGGCGGTCGGATCGCAGGCTGTTTAACATTGCGACGGGTGCTGCTGCCTGCAGCACCGCCGCGATGCTGAAAGCAGCCATGTCCTGCATTTCCCTGCACTACGTGGCAGGTGCCACGCCGTGCCTGCCACCTAGTGCAGGGAAATGTAGGGACCGCATGGTGCACCCCAGTGCACCCCTAACACATGAGGGCCCGCAGCGGGCCCCCGGATGCAATCCACGCCATACCTGTGAATGGTGGTTCGACCACCGATGACACCGGCTGGCGAGGATGCAGCATCATAATGCTGGCGGACGGTGTCTGCTCAGGCACCGTCACCATTATACAGATGCTGATCCGCTCCGCCAGGCAGTCAGTGCGGATTGCAACCGGCGGTGAATGCATGGCGGTCAGTCTTTCGCCACCGCCACGGTCTGTTCCACCTGCCATCCTAATTTGACGGGGAAGGTTTGCTTGGTCGCGATCGCGGGCGGAGTCCACCGCCAGCTGGCGGCACCGGCTGGCTGGCGGTGGTACCCGTCCGCCATCGTAATGAGACCCCATAGGTTTGGTTTTTCACATGAAAGTATCTTAAACTTTGTAATTTCTTCTTCAAACTTCTCAGTACTAATATCTTCCAACTGTTCTTCAACACCTTCACTTATCAAACTCTCACTTTCTCTACACTCCTCTTGAGGACCAAAGAAACGAAACTGTATATCATCAGAAACCTTTTTTACATCCAATACTGAACCATGCAAAAGAGCTGTGTTTATTTCACTTAAAGATAATGCAGGACTTTTTACATAGTACAATCTTCTTACTAACTTCCGCATTTCTGAGTGATGTACTGCTAACATTCTTAAATGATGAAAAGTACTTCGACACACTTTTCTAGAAAGACAAGCCAGAGAATGACCCTGCAAGTTAGTATATTTTCTCACTTTATAAGGATCTAGTCCTTGCAACATCTTAATCTTCTGTTTAACACTTTTTTTACCATAATCTCGTAAGAAATGTTCGTAATATATCAATAGATTCCTGTCGTATACTACAAATACTACTACAATCCCACTTATACACTGGAGCTTGTGTACGTCTCCTTTGAACTTCTTCAGCTATTACTTCTTCCACATTTCTAGGAACCATCTTTTTTTTTTCAATTGGACAACCGTTTTCAACCTCATAACAACGACCACTGGTATCAACTGCATGAACTAATGTATTTTGCTGAAAATAGCTTTCTTCATTAAAAAAAGGTTCAGTACTAGAAGTGTGCTTCCATTCACCCGAAATATTTTTGCAAAAGTTAGTTCTATTAACCAGTCTTTTTCTTTTACTTTTCTCCTTCATAAAGTGCATTGCTTCATTCAATGTTTTCATTCTCTTCAATACTAATATAAACAATTTTCTTTTCATTTCAAAAGCCTTTTCGACTACACGTTCAATCTGTTGTTTCTTCTTGTAAAATGCTGATCTTCTTTTATATTTTTTGGCAATCTTTCAATAAATTTTGTAGTACTCTACTTTTATACATTTTCTTCCTAATGTCATATTCTTTCATCCTTTTTTCAACATGGATTGTTTTCCTATAACCTGATTTTGCATTAATTTGTCCTTTTTTGTTTCCTTCTGATTGCTTGTAGTACTTTTCTTTCTCTTTTCCCCATTTTGAAAATCGATTACATTTTTAAAAGACTTTTAACAAATTATTTCGTTCTCTTACCAGAAGACTTTTTCTTCAACGTCACATGTTGTACTTCATCTAATTTCTGCTTTTCTCTCTCCTTTAAATAGTTCTGTTTTCAACCTTTCCTGCCATACTGAATGTTTCTTAATAATTATGGAGAATATCTAAAAAAAAGGAAAGTTTATAAACTTTCTAAAAATTATTTAATATTATTAAAATAATTATATACAAATATTGTCATCTATAAATAAAGAAATAGATTGAGTAGTGCCTAGGTGAATAGATGAGTGCAACAGTAGGGCCTGGGTGATTCTACGCCTGCATGGGTAGTGCCTGGGTTATTACATGAGTGCATAGGTACAGCCTGCATGATTGCATGATTGCAGGGGTAGTACATAACTAGTGCCTGGGTGATTGCATGACTGCAGGTGTAATATCTGGGGGATTACTGGAGTACATAGGAAGTGAGTGGGTGATTTTATAAGTCCATGAGTACTGCCTGGGTGATTACAGAAGTACTAAGGTACTGTCTGAGTGAATAAAGGAGTGCAAAGGTAGTGCCTGGGTGATTTCATAACAGCATGACTACTGGCTGAGTGATTACATAAGTACAAGGGTAGTGCCTCCGTGATTGAAGGAGTGCAACGTTAGTTAGTTCGTGAGTGATTATATAAGTGCATGAGTAGTGGCTACATGATTCAAAGAGTGCATGGGTAATACCTTGGTGATTGCATGAGTGTATAGGTAGTGCCTGGATGTTTGCATGAGTGCAGCTGTAATCCCTGAGTGATTACAGCAGTACATATGTAGTGACTGGATCATTGGAAGACTGCATGGGTAGTACTTGGGTGTTTTTATAACTGCATGAGTGTTGGGCCTAGCCAAATATAAAGCAGCAGACTATTACATGACTCAACTATAAGTCTCTCCATATTGTTAAAAGCTTGCATACATATGTCTCTACGTTTTCAAATCATCATCATATCTAAAAGAAATATGTATACAATATTTCTGGAATATAGTGAAACCTAGAAACTGAGACATGTAATAGATCTGCCTGAGTGATTGCATAACTCCATGGGTAGTGCTTGGGTGATTGTATGACTCCAAAGGTAGTCGCTGGGTAATTGTAGGAGAAGATGTATAGTGACTGGCTAATTGCATGAGTGCACACATAGAGGTTGAGTGCATGGATAAGTGTATAAATAGCACCTGAAGGCATAGATGAGTCATTGAGTAGTGCCTAGGTGACTAGATGAGTGCAACAGTAGGGCCTGGGTGATTCTATGACTGCAAGGGTAGTGTGTGGGTTATTACATGAGTGCACAGGTAGTCACTGCATGATTCTATGACTGCAGGGGTAGTACATAATTAGTGCCTAGGTGATTCCATGACTACAAGGGTAATATCTGGGGGATTACTGGAGTACATAGCAAGTGAGTGGGTGATTTTATAACTGCATGAGTACTGCTTGGGTGATTGCAGGAGTACTGAGGGAATGCCTGCGTGATTGGAGGAGTGCAAAGATAGTGCCTGGGTGATTTTATAAGTGCACGGGCACTGGCGGCTAAGTGATTGGAGGAGTGCATAGATCCTGAGAGGGTGATTGGAGGAGTGCAAGGGTATTGCCTGGGTGATTGACCCAGTGTATAGCTAATGCATTGGTGATTGAATGAGTGCAGAGGTAATGTCTTGGGGATTAGAGGAGTACATAGGTAATGTCTGGGTGATTGCATGAGTTAAGGGATAATATCTGGAGGATTATAAGAGTACATAAGAAGTGACTGGGTGATTTTATAAGTGCATCAATACTGCCTAGGTGATTAGAGTACTGTTGTGGTAGTGCCTCAGTGATTGGAAGAGTGTAAAGGTAGTGCCTGGGTGACTTTATATGTGCATGGGCACTGGCTAAGTGATTGGAGGAGTGCATAGATCCTGAAAAGGTAATTGGAGGAGTGCAAGGGTATTGTCTGGGTGATTGAACCAGTGTATAGCTAATGCATTGGTGATTGCATGAGTTCAGAGGTAATATCTGGGGGACTACAGGAGTACATAGAAAGTGCCTGGGTGATTTTATAAGTGCATCGGTACTGCCTGGGTGATTGGAGTAATACTGTGGTAGTGCCTCAGTGATTGGAAGAGTGTAAAGGTAGTGCCTGGGTGATTTTATAAGTGCATAGGCACTGGCTAAGTGATTGGAGTAGTGCATACATCCTGACAGGGTGATTGGAGGAGTGCAAGGGCAGTGCCTGCGTGATTAAACCAGTGTATAGCTAACACATTGGTGATTCAATATTGCAGGAGTTGTGTCTGGGGGATTAGAGGAGTACATAGGTAATGTCTGGTGATTCCATGATTGCAGGGGTAATATCTGGGAGATTACAAGAGTACATAGAGGGGCCTGGGTGATTGGAGTAGTACTGCGGTAGTGCCTGAGTGATTGGAGGAGTGCAACATCCTGAGTAGTAGCAGAATACTGAAACTGCAGCACAGTCAGGTCTATGACATGGTGTACACTTTTGTACTGCGGCTTCACAATTCTGTAACTACTACGGAGGTGTTGGGCGTACCCAAAATGAAGCATAAAAGCTACACAAGAGTCTGTTATAAATCTCACCATATTCCTGAAACTATACATGCATATATGTCTACCTTTTGAAATCATCATCGTATATAACAGAAATAAACAAATAGACTGAAGTTTACATTTCAAACATACCTACATTTCTGCAGTGTATTTCAAATATACCTTTCCCCAGACTCATAGAAAGTAGCCTAATCAGTAATCCCTTCTGCCAACATGTCTTAAAACTCACTTTTGTTCTACAGCTTCACAATTCTACAAATATTGGGCCTAGTCAAACATAAAGCAACAACCTATCACATGTCTCTACCAGAACTCTAACCATATTCCTAAAAGCATGCATGCTTCTATCTATACCTATTGCCAAAAGCATTACACATATTAGAACACATGTGCAAGTAGAAACATAACCACACTCACAAGACCATAAAGGTCTTAAAACTTGACAGAGTACACTTAACATTTCAAACACACCTAGATTTATGCAGCAAATTTCAAGTGATCGTTTAAACAGACTCTTATAAAGTACCATCATCAATAATTCCTCTCCCAACATATCTTAAACATCTCTTTTCTACTACTACTGCTTCACTCTTCTAGTACTAATCAGGTATTGAGCATATCTAACAGCAAAGCAACCCTTCACTTATCTTTGATGAAAGTCTCCCCATATTTCTAAAAGCATGTATGCATATGTCTGTACCTTTTGCTAACAGCATCATATATAAAAGTAATATACAGATAAATGTATACCTGTGTTTTATACATCTATCATCTTCAGACGCATAACACATACCATAATATATGTGCAAGTAGAGACATATCTCAGTCACAACACCATCCACAGCTCAAAATTCACAGACTACACTTCAATTTTCAAACAGACACTGAAAATTATGCAGTATATATGAAATATACCTTTCCACACATCATACAAATTACTCTCTACAAACATATCTCAAACCTCACTTTTGTGCTGCTGCTTTACCATTCTACAACTACTTATAATGTTACACCTAGCCAAATACAAAGCAGGAACCCTTCACATGTCTTTACTAAAAGTCTCACCATATTCCTAAAAGCATGCATGCATATGTCTGTACCATAACACTATCCAAACCTTAAAATTTCACAGAACAAACTTCCAATTTCAAGCAAACACCAACAATTATGTGGCATATTTCAACTGTACCTCTCTAGAGACTTAAAAAAAGAAGCCTAATCACTAATACCTTTTTTTTTTTTTAAACATTTTTATTAAATTTTTATAAATTTTCCCCCATGGATCAGCACAAGTTCGCAATAAATTGAAAGTACATACAAAGCTGAATCATATAAAAACATACTTAATGTAAAATAAAACGCCAAAAATTGTGAGGCATAATTTTTTTTTAATAAAAATAAGAAAAAAAAAAGAGAGAATAATAAGAGAATAAAAAACCAGAATATTTTTAAGCAAACAGAAAAAGGGGAGAGACATAAGAACAAACAAAGAACATGAGAGACAAGAAAGGCTGACTTGAGTCAGATATCGGCGATGATCTAAATTCATGACTCTGACATTGAGTTACAATCCTCATGGATACACCGGCCCGTTAGAATAAATTGGCCTAGATAGTTGCCCTTAAAATTCCTATTTGTCCTTCCATCTTGCCAATAATGCCCATATACTCTGCCCCAGCATTTTTGCTATTTTACCCTTCCTCTCATAAATGGCCCTTTCCATTGTATATATTGAAAGTAAACGCGACAGCCATTGATGAAAAGTGGGGGGAAGGGGATCGAGCCAGGCCGAAGCTATACTCATCCGTAATACAGCCATGGCCACAAAGAGAAATTTATTAGCCATAACATTCCGTTCACTACTACCAACTCCCAGCAATACCAAGACAGGTGTTATCGTGATTTTTAGCCCCAATGACATATCTAAAAATCTCATAATAGATTCTAGCAAACACTGAAGACGTGGGCAAATCACAAACATATGCACAAGATCTGCTGCCACTACACCACACTGTGCACAATTAATCCCTGAGAGCCCACCCCATTGCTTTATCCTTGCTGGGGTATAATATAATGCGAAAACAGTTTTGTAATGTTGTGCTTGAAGCCCGGCAGAGCACAAAACCGTCTGAGCTAAATCCAGAGATTCTGCCAACCCCTCTTGTGTAGCTCCCACTCGTTCCACCCATTTATTCTCATGCTTAACTAAGTCATCTTGCTTTAATTCAATCAACTCAATATACAATAACCTAATAGTACCCTTAGTGCTGCCCCGAATAGTATCTCAAACTTTATTTCTACTGAATCCGCTAAACCCCCCCAATTTTTTACCAAAAAAGCTGCACAGCTGTAAGTATTTAAAGAAACCCCCCCTTTCCAACCCATACTCCAGCTGAATATCCCCAAACTGACGAACCCCTTCTTGCGTTATTAAGTCCCCAGCGATCCGTACTCCCTTCCTTGCCCAGAAGGCCATTACCTCATCTGAAAAAATTTCCGGAAGCGTAGGATTTTTGTAGAGCAGGGTGTAATAGTTGAATCTCCCCACACCAATCGTCTTTTTTAGCGCCAACCAGATATTAAATGCAGCGGCAAGGGTCTTAAATTTAGTCCTTTTATAATAGCTATGCTCTGTAAATTTAAAGAAGCAATTTTCATCCTGATCCCCCAATAACAGCTTATAAACATCCAGGATTTCAGTTTCCCTGTCTTTATCCCGGGAAGGTGCACCAAACAGTATACCCATATATTGAAGAGCAGCAGCCCAGTAATAGCTGTGAAAATCCGGGACTGAAAATCCACCTCTCTCTCGTGGTAAACACATAAAACGGAGAGCCCTCCTGGTTTTACCCTGTGCCCAAATAAAACGATTAACTATGCTTTCCAGAGCTATAAACCAATGTTTAGAAAATTCCAGCGGGATTGCCCTAAACAAATAAATAATTTTTGGCAAAAACATCATTTTCACCAAATTGCACCGCCCTACCAATGAAAAATTAAGATTATTTAACCTATTAAAATCACCTTTCGCCTTCCTAAGTATTGGTCCGATGTTCGTGGCGACTAAGTTGTCTAGATCAGACATAATCGAAATTCCCAAATATACTCCTGAATTTGTAACGCGTGGGTCCTCAAAGTTAACAAGCTGATTCAATATAATTTGGGTCTTAGTACTATTTAAGGCATATCCAGAGTATCTACCAACCTCTTGCGCTATAAGCTCAACCGCAGTTATTGCCGAGGAGGGATCAGCTGTAAGAATAGCTACATCGTCAGCATAAGCTAACACTTTAGATTCAATACCCTGACAGATAATTGGAGAGATTCCATTACTAGCCACAAGAAACCGAATTAGAGGGTCCATATATATAGCAAATAGCAGGGGAGAAGCTGGGCACCCCTGCCGCGTCCCCCGCTGTATAGCGAAAGATTGTGTATATACACCATTTAGCCTTAAACGAGCCGTGGGTGTTGAATAAAGTACCTGAATAGTTTTAATGAAACCCTCCCCAAGCCCAAACCATCTCAATGATTCCCATAAAAACCCCCAGGAGACCCTATCAAATGCTTTTTCAGCATCAAGCAACAAGGCGGACATAGGGTCTCCTGAGGTCTCTGTTGCATCAAAGAGTGTTATCACTCGCCGTACATGCTGGGTGGTCCCACGACCCATTATAAACCCATGTTGACATGGATGAATACTTTTCTTTATAATTTTATTTAACCTTGTGGCCATAGCTTTCGAAAAAAAATTCACATCGCTGTTCAGTAATGTTATGGGGCAGTATGAACCTGGCTCCCTCGGTGGCTTGTCTTTTTTTAAAAAGACCACAACGTCCGCTCCAGCCCAAGACTAAGGTGCGGGGCCCCCCCTTTGAGCCTGCAGAATTACCTCACACAGATCCGGTCCAATAATATCTATAAATATTTTATAAAACTCCAACGGAATCTGATCTGGTCCGACCGCCTTGCCGGAAGGTAATCACTAATACCTTATGTCAACATCTTTTAAACCACACTATTATGCTGCATCTTCACCATTCTACTAGTACTCACAGTCTTGAGCCTACCACATAAAAAGCAACAACACCTCTTTGTTATATATCATGCACCTTTAAATGTATAAGACATATGAAAATACATATACAAGTAGAGACATACTTGAGACAGAAGTCCATGCACACCTTAAAACTTGACAGACTCCACTTCCAATTTTAAAGCAACACCTAAAATTATGAAGTATACTACAAATGTACATATCCACACACTAAAACAAACTACCATAATCACTAATCCATCTTCCAATATACACATATTACTATACAAAATCTATTTCAAACAACATTTAACTACAATAAAACAAACTACAATACACATCTCTACATTTAATAATATATTTCAAACATCACAGTTCGTCAATAATTTTTAAAGATTAAAAATAAACCTAATACATAATACACCTCACAAATTTATAACTCACCTTCCAAATTGATTTGTAGAATATAAAATATCACAAACTCATAAAAGATTTTCTTATGCACACAATCAATGTAATGCACCACTCTCAACAAGGTAAAACCAGTAATGGCAAACTTTCCCTCTCTTTCTCCACACAAATAAATGTAAGTAACAAATCACATTGCTTCCTACATAATTTCAAATTGTAAAACACATTTCTATTGGTTAGACATATTAACCATTACCAACTGACTTCTAAAAGTGTCCAAACTGGTTCTGGAATTTTTTGGAGTCGCGATTCCACCGTGCACCAATGCGATGGAACCGCGAATCCATACTGGACTTCAAAAATATATTACAAATAAAAATACCACTATTTTTAACAACACACCACTTCTAAAGATAGTACTGACTTGGGAAATTATACTTTAATAACATATCAGTCAGTCAAACCACTTTATTCGGTTAATAAAAACCATAAAAGTACAGAACATATATCACAATACCATAAAAATATTTAAAATCCGAATACTCAGCACATATGGGCGACTTAAAAAAAGACATAATAATATAAGATCAAATTTCATTAAATCATGTAAAAATCCAGGCTACCAAAAGAACATAATTTTTAAGCCTGGGCGGTGAACTTCGCTACGCTCGCGAAGCTTGCGAAGTTACGGTAACTTCGCGATTCGCGTAGAACGCGAAGTTACCGTGCACTACGCAATTTGCGGCGTAGCGTAGCTGTTTTTCTTCATCGCGCGCTCAATATACGTTCTCGCGCGCGCGGTAACGACCTACCGTGATTCTGCGTTCGCCGACGCGACTTCCTATCCGTTCGCGGGCGCCACGAGATTTGGAATCCGGCCGCAAGATCCCGCGAGAGTGTGCGACCGCGAACACGTCATTCGGACGCGCGATCTGACTTCCGGCGGCAGTGTTGGTAAGATCGCGATCCCGAACACGAAGAAACTACAATCTGGCGAAGAATATATCTCGAGCATCATAAAACCTTCTCGAAAATGATGAATTAGTTCATTTTGCACAAAAAACTCCTCAGGTTGTCATTTAGAGATGTAGTTTGGTGAGCAAGGAGTCCTTTTTCTTTTTTTCCAAGAGGAAGGAAGTGCCCCTGATTCTCAAACTTCCTGTTCCTGTCCAGCAGGCTCCTCCCAGTGTTTTGTCCATGTGCTGTTCACTTTCATTTGGATTTGGAGCTGGAAGGATCACTTTTTGTGTCTGTCTGCTGCATCATATCATTGGATTGGATTTGAGGACTCTTGGATTTGAGATTTTACAAGTAAGTTGGAGAATTGGTGTACTTGTTTGTTTGATTGGGGCTTGTTTGTACCTACATTTTTTGGGGGATTTCCATATTTTTTAAAATGTATTGTTGTGGCCTGTAGTTTCGGCAGGGGCCTAGTTGTTTTTCTTTGATTGGAATTTCAGCCAGTAGGCCCAGACTAGAGCCAGAGGTACCCATGGGTGCATGTTTCTGTGGTGTCTGTTGAATTTAAAGTTTAAACATCATGTAGGCCGGGCATCCATGGATGGCATTGTTTACTTTTGAATTGGTAAAAGTGGTTTTTGGGGCGTATTTTATTTTTTGTGGTGTTTGTTAAATAAATAGGCCTTTTCAGCCAGTAGGTAACCCTGGGCGTTCAGCTCGCGGACTTTGGGCAAGTCCGCACTGCGCGACAACGCGGACTTACACTTTTTATCTTCTTCGCGCGCTCAATGTACGTTTCGCGTGCGCGATAACGACAATTTGTGACGATCGCGATGCCGAACACGCAGAATTTACAATCTGGCGAACAATATCTCTCGAGCATCATTAAACCTTCTCGAAAATGTTGATTTAGTTCATTTTGCACAAAAAACTCCTCAGGTTGTCATTTAGATGTAGTTTGGTGATCAAGGAGTCATTTTTTTTGTTTTACAATTTTTTCCAAGAGGTAGCAAGTTTCCCAGAGTCTCCAACTGCCTGGTCCTGTCCTTTGTCTTCACTTTTTGTTATTTTGGGTGGCCTGGCCATGTGGGTGGCAGCCATTTTGTGAAGCCAGGCATTGTGCTTTTGCCATAGGCCTGCATTGTCTGTCTTGTGTTCCTTTTCTTGTTGTTCTGGGTGGCCTGTCCATGTGTTGGCGGCCATTTTGTGTGAACAGCCACTGTGCTTTTGCCATAGGCCTCAAAGCTTGCGGCCTAGTGTGCCAGTAGGCCCGGCGGTAGTCATCCTCATGGGTGCATAAAAACTGTTTGTGTTGTCTGTTGAATTGTAACATAATTGAGGCCATGGATGGCATTGTTTTGAATTGGTAAAAGTGGTTTTGGGGCGTATTTTATTTTTTGTGGTGTTTGTTAAATAAATAGGCCTTTTCAGCCAGTAGGTAACCCTGGGCGTTCAGCTCGCGGACTTTGGGCAAGTCCGCACTGCGCGACAACGCGGACTTACACTTTTATCTTCTTTGCGCGCTCAATGTACGTTTTCGCGCGCGCGATAACGACAATTTGTGACGATCGCGATGCCGAACACGCAGAATTTACAATCTGGCGAACAATATCTCTCGAGCATCATTAAACCTTCTCGAAAATGTTGATTTAGTTCATTTTGCACAAAAAACTCCTCAGGTTGTCATTTAGATGTAGTTTGGTGATCAAGGAGTCATTTTTTTTGTTTTACAATTTTTTCCAAGAGGTAGCAAGTTTCCCAGAGTCTCCAACTGCCTGGTCCTGTCCTTTGTCTTCACTTTTTGTTATTTTGGGTGGCCTGGCCATGTGGGTGGCAGCCATTTTGTGAAGCCAGGCATTGTGCTTTTGCCATAGGCCTGCATTGTCTGTCTTGTGTTCCTTTTCTTGTTGTTCTGGGTGGCCTGTCCATGTGTTGGCGGCCATTTTGTGTGAACAGCCACTGTGCTTTTGCCATAGGCCTCAAAGCTTGCGGCCTAGTGTGCCAGTAGGCCCGGCGGTAGTCATCCTCATGGGTGCATAAAAACTGTTTGTGTTGTCTGTTGAATTGTAACATAATTGAGGCCATGGATGGCATTGTTTTGAATTGGTAAAAGTGGTTTTTGGGGCGTATTTTATTTTTTGTGGTGTTTGTTAAATAAATAGGCCTTTTCAGCCAGTAGGTAACCCTGGGCGTTCAGCTCGCGGACTTTGGGCAAGTCCGCACTGCGCGACAACGCGGACTTACACTTTTATCTTCTTTGCGCGCTCAATGTACGTTTTGCGCGCGCGATAACGACAATTTGTGACGATCGCGATGCCGAACACGCAGAATTTACAATCTGGCGAACAATATCTCTCGAGCATCATTAAACCTTCTCGAAAATGTTGATTTAGTTCATTTTGCACAAAAAACTCCTCAGGTTGTCATTTAGATGTAGTTTGGTGATCAAGGAGTCATTTTTTTTTTGTTTTACAATTTTTTCCAAGAGGTAGCAAGTTTCCCAGAGTCTCCAACTGCCTGGTCCTGTCCTTTGTCTTCACTTTTTGTTATTTTGGGTGGCCTGGCCATGTGGGTGGCAGCCATTTTGTGAAGCCAGGCATTGTGCTTTTGCCATAGGCCTGCATTGTCTGTCTTGTGTTCCTTTTCTTGTTGTTCTGGGTGGCCTGTCCATGTGTTGGCGGCCATTTTGTGTGAACAGCCACTGTGCTTTTGCCATAGGCCTCAAAGCTTGCGGCCTAGTGTGCCAGTAGGCCCGGCGGTAGTCATCCTCATGGGTGCATAAAAACTGTTTGTGTTGTCTGTTGAATTGTAACATAATTGAGGCCATGGATGGCATTGTTTTGAATTGGTAAAAGTGGTTTTTGGGCGTATTTTATTTTTTGTGGTGTTTGTTAAATAAATAGGCCTTTTCAGCCAGTAGGTAACCCTGGGCGTTCAGCTCGCGGACTTTGGGCAAGTCCGCACTGCGCGACTAACGCGGACTTACACTTTTTATCTTCTTTGCGCGCTCAATGTACGTTTTGCGCGCGCGATAACGACAATTTGTGACGATTGCGATGCCGAACACGCAGAATTTACAATCTGGCGAACAATATCTCTCGAGCATCATTAAACCTTCTCGAAAATGTTGATTTAGTTCATTTTGCACAAAAAACTCCTCAGGTTGTCATTTAGATGTAGTTTGGTGATCAAGGAGTCATTTTTTTTGTTTTACAATTTTTTCCAAGAGGTAGCAAGTTTCCCAGAGTCTCCAACTGCCTGGTCCTGTCCTTTGTCTTCACTTTTTGTTATTTTGGGTGGCCTGGCCATGTGGGTGGCAGCCATTTTGTGAAGCCAGGCATTGTGCTTTTGCCATAGGCCTGCATTGTCTGTCTTGTGTTCCTTTTCTTGTTGTTCTGGGTGGCCTGTCCATGTGTTGGCGGCCATTTTGTGTGAACAGCCACTGTGCTTTTGCCATAGGCCTCAAAGCTTGCGGCCTAGTGTGCCAGTAGGCCCGGCGGTAGTCATCCTCATGGGTGCATAAAAACTGTTTGTGTTGTCTGTTGAATTGTAACATAATTGAGGCCATGGATGGCATTGTTTTGAATTGGTAAAAGTGGTTTTTGGGGCGTATTTTATTTTTTGTGGTGTTTGTTAAATAAATAGGCCTTTTCAGCCAGTAGGTAACCCTGGGCGTTCAGCTCGCGGACTTTGGGCAAGTCCGCACTCGCGCGACAACGCGGACTTACACTTTTTAACTTCTTCGCGCGCTCAATGTACGTTTTCGCGCGCGATAACGACAATTTGTGACGATCGCGATGCCGAACACGCAAAATTTACAATCTGGCGAACAATATCTCTCGAGCATCATTAAACCTTCTCGAAAATGTTGATTTAGTTCATTTTGCACAAAAAACTCCTCAGGTTGTCATTTAGATGTAGTTTGGTGATCAAGGAGTCATTTTTTTTTTGTTTTACAATTTTTTCCAAGAGGTAGCAAGTTTCCCAGAGTCTCCAACTGCCTGGTCCTGTCCTTTGTCTTCACTTTTTGTTATTTTGGGTGGCCTGGCCATGTGGGCGGCGGCCATTTTGTTAAACCAGCCACTGTGCTTTTGCCATAGGCCTCCAAGCTTGCGGCCCAGTATGCCAGTAGGCCCAGAGGTAGTCACCATGGGTGCATAAAACTGTTTCTGTGTAGTCTGTGGAATTTTGGCATCATTTAGGCCATGGATGGCATTGAATAGATTAAATTGAATTGCGAAATGTGGCTTTTTTTGGAGGGTCTGACTATTTCACTTATTGGGTGTGGTAAATAAATGCCTTTTTGCGTGTGTACTGTGTCATTATAATTGTGTTGTTGTAGTGGTTGTCTAACTTTCCAAAGTGTTTTTAGCCATGTGGATTTTAGTTTTTGCATTAAAGCTGTGTGTGTTTTATAAGGCATCCTTTGTCTGCCCATATATAGGCCTGCTTGAGTTCATTGTTTGCCGTGCCTTGTGCCTGTGAGTCACCATGTTTCTGGGGGCCATTTTGTTGTGGTAGTTATTAGTGTGCTGTTTTTGCCACATAGGCCTGCGTGTCTTTCCATTTTTCCTCTTGTTTTACTGCTTCCAAATCCATCCCCATTGCCAGCTGCAGCTCCCTGATGCTGCTATATAATACATCACACGTGATGCACAAATTTAGGCCAAACATGCTCCAGTACATTTTAGTTTTTGTTCTTTAATATTCTTATTCTTCCAGAGTGTACAGTAGCCAGGAAAGCCCTGGCCTTGTTGTCAACGTCTCATAAATGGCTACACTGTGTGTTGTTGTTGGAAGAGTTTCTGAAATTTAATAATTGAGGCCACCACACACTAAGTTCTATATTCTATTTGTTTGATTTGTGCTATGTTTGACTGATGTTCTGGCTTTTTTGCTTTTAGGTGCACAAAGACTGAGGAGGAGGTGTGTCTCTCATCATTGCCTGTTGCACTTCCAGACAGACATCCTGCTGCTGGACACACAACGTGACGTGTGACCTGACCAGACATCTCTGCAACTGAGTGCTGCTGACATCTGAAGAAGATGGGCCCAAAGAAAGCAGGTACCAGGTCCTCCAGTACCAAGAAAGTTGCTATTGAGAAGAAGAAGGAACAGAAGAAGCAAGTGACACTGAAGTCTGGTGTGCCGGCCAGTACCTTTTTGGGAAAAAAAATTGCGCCTGCAGCAGCGGTGTCCGGGGGCAAGCTGGGGGCAGCACATCCGCATCAGTGGACCCAACCCACCAACCCAGGGCCAAGCACATGAGTGGGGAAGAGGTAGCCAGCCTAATGGTGGAAAGCAGTGATGCTGAGCCGGAGATAAACTTATCGCTATCTCAAAGTAGTACCCAATCAACGCAGGAGGAAACACAGCAGATAAGTGGTCAACAACAACAGCCGCAACCACCGCCCGCAATAGTAGTTGTTGTTCCTCCTGAAGTAGGGGCAGTTCAGGAAATTGAGCCTCATGCAGAGGTAGAAGAAGAAGCCACTCATTCAGAAGATCCATTGTCTTCCAAATCCCCAGCAAGGAAAAGGAGGGGTAGTCCATCGAGTTCTTCGCCAAGCCCCCTTCTGATGATCTAGATGCCACTTGGAAGCCACAAACTGAGTCTGAGAGGGAGCCACGTTCCAAGACCAAGCTAGGGAAAAGGAAGGTTCCAGAAAGCCTTACACTTATGGAGGTCGATGTAGAACAGCAAGATGATGATGATGATGACGACGAGCCAGTCATCACGAACATCACTCCCGGCCCCGAGGAGATGGAGACCAACATTCTTACTCTATCCAAAATCGCTGCGAGGGATGTAGCACGCATACCTCCACAGGTAACACCAACACGACCTACAGCTTCCATATTTGCATTAGCAAAGGCCCGGCAGCGACCTACATCCAGCACAACCACCACCTCTGTAGGAGTAGGTAGTGGTACAGCAGCACAGAGTCAAATTCAACACACACCCTACAGATCATCCGGCATTGGAAGTGGCACCTCCAGCAGGAGGCCAAAGTTAAGCTCCCCAGTTTGGGACTTCTTTACGGTTAGCGAAAAGGAGGAGAACATTGCTATATGCTCCATTTGTAATACCTCTGTTAGTCGTGGTAAGCTTGGTACAAACTATGGTACCGGAGGCCAAATGACCCATCTGAAAAAACACCACTTGATCAGCTGGGAGGACCACCTTCGCGACAGAAAAAAAACTGCAACCATTGGTGTTGGTGGGGATAAAGGAGTAGAAGAAGATCCGATCACGGTGGAAGAGGAAGGACAGGGAGACATTCTCACTAGTGGTACACAAGGTGTCCCTGACCCCAGCAGTGCAGTCTTAACGTTGCACACATCTTCAGCAACATCTCAGTGGCACAAGAGTAAGAGTCAGCCGGAGACACCAAGAAGTACCAGGTCCGCACTACCAAAAAGTGCGTTGAGCCTAAGAGAAGGAAAACCATGCAGCCTACCATTATCAGCATGTTTGGGGGTGAGGGGCAGTACGAACGCAACCACCCAATAGCACGTTTGTACAATGCGAAGCTGGCTAAAATGTTAGCACTGGACCTTCTCCCTTTTTCTTTTGTTGAAGGGTTGGGTTTTGTGGAATTTGTGTCAACCATCTGCCCAAAATGGCATGTTCCCAGCCGCTACTATTTTGCCAGAGTTGCAGTTCCAGCACTACATCACGACGTGCTGGAATTGCTAGGAAAGGCCTTGAAGCAGAGTGCTGTTCACAGTATCCACCTGACTACAGACATGTGGACCAGTTGCCAAGCCACAGATTACATGTGCATCACTGCACACTGGATCAGTTTTGTGGGTGTTAGAGAACAGCTATCTGCTGGTGTTGATACTGCAGAGATTTTTCATGCCACTCGCAAACATGCAACTGTAGCCATGTTTGCCATGGAGAAATCTCATACTGCTGCAAACATTTTGGAAGAGTTTAACACCAAGGTCTTTGAGTGGCTGCGCCCAAGAGGGCTTACGATTGGTTTTGTTGCCACGGACAACGGCAGTAATGTAGTTTTGGCCATGCGCAATGGTGGCTATTTCAGGGTCCCGTGTTTGGCACACTGCATTAACATTGTTGTTCAAGACTTTTTGAAAAATGAATCAAAAGTCAGCAACTTACTGGTCACCTGCAGAAGAATATGCACACATTTCAGCCATTCTTTTAAAGCCCGGAAGCAGCTGAGGGTCATTCAACGTGAGCATAAACTGCCAGTCAAAGCGCTCATCCAGGAGGTGCCAACACGTTGGAACTCAACTTATTACATGCTTGATCGTCTGTTTGAACTGTACATACCACTCAATGCTTATGTCATGCAAAGAATAGGGGAACCTACTGTGAGAGGCATGACCGTTGAGATGGCTCAATGGGACCTCATTAAATGCCTGACTGAGATGCTACTTCCTTTTGAGATCTTCACACGTGAAGTCAGCAGGGAGGACTGTACTATGGGCCAAGCTATCCCATTGTTGCACATGCTAGAGCAACAGCTGAAGGATGTGTCTGAAACGTACGCAGGTGTGGATGACAAACAAGACGCATATCATTTGGCGGAGACCTTAGCCGCTCGCTTATCGGAAAATACAAGGATTAAAAATAAAATTTTGTCACAACCACATTACATTAGTGCCACAATTTTGGATCCACGGTACAAAGTATTTCTGAACAGCAAGGCAGTAATTCCTTTTCGGAAGTGGATGTTGCCAACTACAAAACTTTGATAGCTAAGGAAGCAACTATTTTCGAAAGCGAACGGCTGTTAATTACAGGCCCCCCACCACAGGCCATAACCAGTACTACAGGGCATCCAGAGTCAAGTTATACTTCGGAGCCTGAGGGCAGTGCATTTGCCTCCCAGCAGTCACCTACACCAACAATAACATCAAGAACAGGATCATCCACAGCACAATGTGCAACTGATTGGTTTCTACAGCAGGGGTATGGTAAGTCCAGTGCTGATGCAAAGGCAAAACTGGCCGAGCACATCCGAGCACCCCTTAACATTGAGCGGATGGTCCAGGCCTATCTGGATGACCCAACAGAGGTCTTCATGGATGGAAACCCATTGGTGTATTGGTATGGGAAAAGAAGCCAATGGACAGTGCTCAGCAGGCTGGCGATAAAGTATCTCGCTTCCCCTGTCGCAAGTGTCTCTTCTGAGCGTGTTTTCAGTGCTGCTGGTGCCATTGTAACCTCGAAAAGGACCAGTCTCTCGGCCCAAAGCGTGGAGAGGTTAACCATGATCAAAATGAATCAGCACTTTATACCACCGGATTACAAAATACGTGAATCACAGCAGGAAGAGCAGAGCGACTTGGATGACGTAAATAGTGCGTTACAGGACCTACTTCTGTCCGAACCACCAGAGTTTGAGGACGAGCTCCTCTTCCCTGACAACTAGGCTTTCAAATTGTTGCTTTCTTCCTTCCTTTATGTGTCTGTGTATCTGTCTTTCTGGTTCAAATCAAATCACAACAAAACCATCACCACCGTCTTCTTTTTATTTCCCTATTGGAGTTGCACGTCTGTGCATTTAACTGTCCACTCTTCAGAGTCCTGCTTCATCTTCCTGTCTCGCACGAGTACATTTCCATCAAGCCAGACATTAGTACAAGAAATGTTGCCTTTACCAGTCCCGCCTCCATTAGAAGTGAAACGTGACTACTATAGCTATCCTCCGTTTTGTTTTCGAGCTGAAACTCATCAGTGTCCGAAGGCTACAGCCTCAGCAGGCATCCAAAGGTCCTCACTGTCAGGACAGAAGGTACTTGGCAGAGAAAGACAAGAGACTCTTCGAAGAAACTTGCTGACATTTGTGCAAACTCAAATGACCAGCAATGAGCACTACACAGGCCGCGGACCATCATCACAGTGCTGACCATGGGAAGCAACTTAAACTGTGACAAAGAAGTGCCACAAATGAATAAGACGAAAACCGAAACAGCACCTAACACTCAAAATGAATGTGGACTGGAGTAATGATGAGGCCACTGCCCCGCAAAAAAAAAAAAAAAAATGTCAGAACTAGGCATCTGATGATCTGACAGCCAAAGAGAAGAGCAAGACAGGTAATGATGGAATGCATTGGATGTTTGCAGACTCTGAGCGATTGCTGTTGTTTGTTGTTGATGTTGTCCATGAAGTCGAACTCTACTCTACTAGTTAATCTACAAAGTGACTCAAGTAAGTCAGTGACAGTCAATGTTTCCTTTCTTGTTGTTTAATAACCAAATTGTACTCCTACTACTGCAGGTGCAGGCCAATATCTGTTGCAATTTTTTATTATGGAATATGGACTTAATCGGAGTCAATACAGACTGAGTTGTAGTTGGACAACACGTACCACACCATGATGATGACCATACTATCTTTTCGCGCGCAGTCATTCAGTTGGATCGGAGATGATTCAAGGACTAACTGCATTTCATGAAGTGGCATAAGGTAAACATAAACACAACAATTCAACAAGAAAGTAGTAAACACAGCAGACCTACATGTCCATGTAGTGGTCTAGTCGAGTGTAGTGATGACTGACAGCGGCGCATTGATTTTGTCACTTAATTAGGAAAATGCTAAGTTGCTGTGTATGCCTTTTGTCTGGCTATGTCAAAAATTAAGGTAAATGGAGGTTGGGTCACGGGCTGGTGCTGTGGTGGGCCTGTTCTGTCCTGTTGTTGTTGTAGCTTAATGCTGTAAACCGAATCTACACGATATATCCAAGCCGCCTCACTCTGAAAGTGTTCTCTCTTCTCTTCTTGGACTCCACCGTAAATGATGTTTTTTTTTATTCATTGATTTCTCAATACCCCTTTTGTTTTTCCATCTAGACGTTACAGGCCGGCCTTTACCCTGTGCTTGCTATACTGGGAGACACAACTCACATTTACCTTACCAATCGGCATCAGGAAGGCCACCAAGATTGATGTGCGGAGCGTCCATGGAAGATAGGACCAAGAGGAAGGACGAGATTCAACTCCACAATTTTAGCATGATAATACAGTAACTTTAGTATCATTCATCATTCATCTTTTAATTAATTTGAATCCTTTTTTCTCTGCAATCATTAGGACTGTGTGTTGTGTGTTTGTTTGCTAATTGATCCCTACAAATGTTTTTTAATTGTCTTTGCTATCTTTACAAGTAAGCCCAGTACAACATGGAATTTGGGTCTCTGAGGGCATATTACAGGCAAGGCAAATTGCATAGAATATACTGGTGCCCTGTACTGTCTAATTGTCTAGTAGGAGTTATTAAGTACTACTCATTAACCATCAAGTTATCTAATCTTCATCATCATTAACGCATGCATTTCCCTTTTCTCGCTTTATTGATTTTTGGATAAGATCATGGTCGTCTGCCAAGATTGCGCTTTGCTTTTGTTGTCCATGCGTACTGTTTTTCATTTTCAAACCTTTCCCCAAACCCCCTTCCCATCCATTCATCAAACCCTAACCCTCTTCCCCCGGGCTGTGATTTATATTGAGGTGTGATGTGACTACATAAAATGTACACCAATTGATCACACGCTTGCTGGGGCAGATGTGGTGAAAGCAACACTAATTCAATTGCAAGGCAGGGCGAGGAGCTTCTTCTGCTTGGCCGCCCATGCTCAGTCTATGTGCATTGTGCAAGCCGTCAACGGCTAATAGTAGTACATCATAATTAATTGCCGTCATTGATTGGATTAATCATCAAACTCCTACCACACAGCAGTAAAGGTTCACGAATTACGATTGTGTTAAGTTAAGTGACTCACTCGACAGCACAACTGCAGTTTATAACTTCTTGTACTAGGCTGTCCCCGCCACCATTATGTTTAATTTGACTTTAGCAGTTGTAACTGCAATATTGTTTGTTTGGCAGTCGTCTTCTGTACTGTATTTCACTTCGTTCGACTACTCCTCCCACAGTTTTTCTCAGGCAAGTGACTGTCTCTTTCTTTTATTTTTTTAGCAAATGCTACTGCCAGTGTCTACTCTACTACTACCACCACAACCATGGCATCTTCTACATTCTCTATGGAAACCATGCAGCCATCGCTGTGCCGAACGTAGTCATCATCAATCACAGGTAAGATAAGTTTGGTGGGAGGTAGAATACTAGTAGGACAAATAACTCAGTGAGGGGTACCGCATCTATCTGTTTGTTATACATCATCGGCAGATTATTTAAATCAAACACTGGCTGCGGCCCTGCAGCAGCAAGGAAACCAATGTGACGTTAATTCGTAAAACAGTAACCCCCCACAAAACATTAACATTGTATGTTTAAGTATAAATATAATTTATTACCCTGACAAAAATAAACTATCCCACACCTGACCCACCCCTCTCCCTAACCCCAACCAATGTCCAAAACGAAAAAAGTCCAAAGAATGTCCCGGAAACCCCAACGCCCAATTCCCACCCACCAAAACAAGGAATAAAAAGGGGCAAAGCAACAGGGTCCTCAATGTTATAATCGGCGGACTTTGAGGTGTTTGTCCACCAGAATTTTCACCCGCTCCTCCATTTGCTCCTCTTGCCGTGCCATCCGGAGGAGAATCTTCCTGCGGAATGCCCTGCAGTGGCATCCACAATGGGGGACAGCAGTGCTGGCTGCTAATGAATTGCGGCGGGTGGCTATCAGACCGCGGCGCCGTACCGCTGGAGTTGGGGCCTGGCTGGGGCCCGGGGCATCGGACGAGGCTGCAGCTGCTGCCGCCTCCTCCTCCTCCTCCGCCAGAGCCACCAGCCGCCCGGTACTCCCGGCATATGGCCTCCAGTTTCCGGCGCCGGGCCCTGACTGCCAACTCCTTCCGCGATGGTTTGTCTTGGGAAAAGAAAGAAAAAAAATATTGTTGTAACCAGTACTCTTACCTAAACAGTAACACAAAATTAATTCAACACATAATGGCACAGTAGCACTAGCAAGAAGCACAGTACATAACATTTGTGGTAATAATCTATCTATCCTCCCACTTCCTCGGCCTCTAACATTTGTGGGAGTTTCAGGCATTATACTAGCACTATGGACTCCAACCAGTACACAGTACACCAGTGTTCTTCTTATCTCTAGTTTAGGGAAATGACATAACCTGGTTGTAGCCGGCATTGCCAGCTCGGTCATCTATGCTTGAACCCAAGACAAACATACGAGTCATGACGCAGAGTCACATTAGTTTGATTTACTACTGTTTGCAGGTGGGGAAGCTCGTATTTTTCTATTACGGGTGGCACTGGCCATACTCTCTCTGTTACATGGAGGGCAATTGCTCAATTTCACAGTGCCTTGGCTACTACAAAAAGGCAGATTATATATCTGATCCAATGATCGTTGCTTTTATATGGGACAACGACATAAGGTCAGTAGCGGTCGTTGGTGGGACTCGGGGAGTTTGGCCGGGCGGTGGCGTGGGTAGGGGCAGGATGGGGGTAGTAAACTATGGATTACGGCCAATTACAGGTAAGTAAACATATAAATAAATGAAACTAATTTTGTTGCGCACACTGCATCGCATTTGGCGGTGCAGTGCGCACAATGAAATTCACTTTATTTATTTGTATGTTACAGTAAAGTTACCTGTATTTGCCCGCGTAATACATTGTTTACTACTCCCCACCCTGCCCCTCCCACATCGGCTTTGGTACGCTGGCGCGGTTTCTTTAACATTCCCTAAAACTGTGCATCCCGTGACAGTCTCCACCTATGCTGTCTATGATGAATACATACAGGCATCCATCCATTCTAAGTAAATGTCAATCATTCTTCTTAATCTCTCCACAAACGTTACTTTGTTTCACCAACAACAACGCATGCGTCCACTCACTCCGTTGCTTGCCTTGGCTTAGAGTTTCACCCAAACACCGCTGATGATTCTTGCTATCCACAGTATCCACCCATACTGTGTCTTCCACCCAGGCAGGCATCCATTCTTCTTTCACCTCCCACCCATCCTTCAACAACACATGCATCTGATTCCTATCAGCCACCTATCCATGCTTCCAACGTATCCTTCTCTGCCAGTCGTCATATTAAATCTCGCCCGCCCTTCCTCCTTCCACCCTTCTTTCCCTTTTTGTTCAACACATCCATCAAGGTCATCTGATCTGACTTTTAGTCTCCTCCATAAAACTTTCACAGCTGAGTTGGAGTCAGATATAAGAGGCCATTGGTTAATGAAGTCACGCTGGTAATGCTATTGCTACTGCATTGCTCATGCTGCTAAGTAAAGGGTGTCTTCTTTATTAACCGTTGTATAATGTTCACTACAACTTCATACCTAATAAGTCTCAACAACAGTACAGTGAGTGAAGTCCACTCCACACACCCTTCCAGCTAGTGCAATGTCAATAAGTCATGAATATAACTTACCACCGCCCGCCACTGCTGCTGGCTCACCCCCTGTATCTCCTGCCCCTCCCGGAATGGCCGCAACGCCATCGCCGCTGGCCCCACCGGCACTGGTGGTCGGTAGTACGCCTAGAAAAAACATGACACATTTTTAGATGCCTGTACACCTCCCCTATTTATTCTTTTTCACTAGCAAGATTGAAAAAAGTTAATACATATTATTATTATAAATCACATTCAATAGTCCAAATCGGGTACTACTAGAGTACAGTCAGTAGACAGACACTAGTAGTGTTATTATGGTCCCTAAGGTCATTATTATACTATACTCTACTCTTTGCAAAGTTAGCCTGAGCCATGCAACCATTTTTCGCTTCATGTCTTTTGCGCATGTTACCTCGCAGCTTGTTGTGCAGTAACAGTAAGACGCCTTTTGAGCCCACATGAGCACATACAGCTACTGTCTGAGCGTTGCGTACAAGAGGTCGGAAAACAAGCCACTTTGTTATGGAGTTCCGTTAGTCCGTATTACTTAGCCATAGGTAACATGTTACAGTTTTTTGGCAGGACTGACAAATGCTTGCATTAACACGCACCATTTTTCTCAGGCAGAGGATTCCCTTCTACGAGTACGAACCAGAGATTTGCAGAGCTTATGAATGATGCATGTAACCAGTAATTCTACGTTCTACGGTGAGGAGTCGCCCAGAATTCACACAGATCTTTTATCTTATATCATCATGCACTTGTTGCAACAATTTTTATTGTTTTAATCTTATGCATTTTGCTGTTGGAGCTGGCTGGAGTACACTGAATTTTATAGAACAACAACATACAGAGGTTGTCATTTGAAAATAAACCTTTTGAACTTACACATAGACTCTGTGGTATTTGGTGTGGTGGTGGTGGACTTACACGAGTGAGTGAGCGAAAGTGTGTTATGTTCTGGGTTGTGGAATCATAATAATTGGGTATCTTCGGGTGGGGGTTCGGGGACCTAATGAGACACTAGCTAGTCGTTCAGGGGATTGTGGGTTCACTTCTGACTGAGGTGTGAGTAACGTCCAAGTTCCAAACTCTCATCACCAACATCCTCTTTCATTGTGCATGGGGCTGTGCAGAATCCAAGTAGTATGTACTATATCCTATCAAAAATAGTCAAATATCTGGTTGTGCATTTTGTTTGTGGTAATTGTCAAAGCCTCAAGATTAAGAAGCCTAGAAGAGGACAACCGAAAGGACTGGACTCAGTGGCTAGAGCTATTAGTATTGGTCAATCTGAGTTTTATTCAAAACCGTACAATAAAGAGTGGCAATGCAAACTGGGCAAGCTTAGCGACAGACTAATAGTAGTAGTACCGAGTACAGACATTCATAGCAGAGGCAGTTACAACTTAGAGGCAGGGATAACCAGAATTTAGAAACAGATAGTCAAGTCAAGATCAAAGAATCTTTTGTAAAAAATATAATTAGGGAGTGGAGCCAGAATTAATAGTTCTGAAAAAATAAGGTCCAGTAAAAGTTAGGGCAATATAATTGTTAATATAACCACTGGAGGACTTACTGGGACCAGCAGCAGGGCCCTCGGTAGAGGAGCGGTCCTCTGGTGGTTGTCCCACCGACTCGGACCCGTCTTCTTGCCCCTGGGTGCTGCAGATCAGTGATCATGTAAGATATAATAAAGAAAAGAAAGACACAAACATTAATGATTGCTGTGAAACAAATAAATTATCTAAAACGCTCAAAAAACGTTTTAGGAAACAAAAATTGCAATAAAATTGACCTATCTAATCCGATCGCCTACTGGCTTGCGGGATTCACGGACAGTCTACTTATTAGGGAACACTAATTCAGTGTTCCATTCTGATTGATTCAAATAAAATCCAGAACACTAACTAAGCCTAAGTACCACCTGACCTAGCCCCACCTATTCCAGGCGGGCCAATTGTTCATTAAGCCTGCATTTCCATTTTTTTTTCCATCAAAAATGCATAGATGAGAAGGAGGACACATGCATAAAGTCAGTGCATAATGCATACACCAAATTGTTGGTTGGTTGCGTCTGATGTTCTGCAGCTGACTGACACTGCTAAGCTTACCAGTACCACTCACTAAACAAACTACAGAAAGGTTCTACTAAGGACTGGGGTAAGCAGCACTCAGTGACAGAGGATGCGTCACGCACACCGCTCAAAAATTATCAACTAGTAGTAACTAAACCTAGTATCAAATCCATCCACCACTATTTGACAGGAGGACAAAGGAAGGACTACAGTCTCTCTAGCAATAGCATTACCTAACTGAAGTTCTCTAAAGTAAACTCTTACATAATAATGACAAGCGAGCGCAAAGTTGCAAAAAGTAAGAGTACCGCCCAGCACCTGTGTCCTACAATCACAGAAGATTTTGAAACGTAATTTACCTGCAATGTAAGCAGCATTATTCTTGTTATTTGTAAAAAATGTATACACAAATCACAATACTTATACTACTATATATATTGGCTACTCACCAAGCCCCACGACCTCGACACCTAGCAGGTCCAACAGGTCCTGCTCCCGGTCAAGAATGTCTGACCACCGGTGGGCCAGCTGGTTATGTGTGCGCCGGACCGCGGAGCAGCGAAACACTGCCCGACGCACCTTCGCCCACCGGCGGTGACGCTCCTGGGTCGGGTAACCGGAGCCTGGCCTGCCGCCTGCTGCCAAGGTCAAGGGGAGGTGGCGCTGAATAAAAAAACAAGGGCGGCCACCTCCTCCTCCGTAAACAGCTGGCGGGCTTGCACCCCTGCGGGGCGCAGTCTGCCCTTGCCCTTTGACCCGCTGCTGCTACCCTTCGCCATGGTTCTGGGGTGGGAGGAGGTGAAAAAGAAAAGTTAGAAGGGAAAAATAAAGTTAGGGGAAGAAGTAGGAGCTTAAAGAAGAAAGTTATATAAAACAGTTGAAAAGTAAAAAAACACAGTAAAAAGTAGAAAAAAATGCAAAATATAGACTTAGGCAGAGAGAGAGATAGGTAAGAAATAAAGAAAAATTGAAAAACAGTGTAAAAAACTAAGGATTGCAAAGATTGAGGGAGGATAGAAAAGCAGGCCCAGAACCATAGCATAGAGTGGTAAAACAAGATGGCCGCGCCCATCGCAACCGCATGGGTAAGTGTGCGCGATATTTCTCCCCGAGCACGCAAAAAACGTCGCGAACACGTACAACGCGTTCCCGAACATGGAATGCGCATCGCGAGCACGCTATACGCGACCCGGAACAGGAAATAAGGGATCGCGAACGGGCGGGACAAGTGAAAATCAAAATGGCCGCGCCCATAGGCGACCGCATGGGTAAGTTCGCGCCCCGAGCACGCAAACAGCGTCCCGAACACGAACAACGCGTTCCCGAGCAAGAAAAACGCATCGCGAGCAGGGTGCGCCAAGCAGCTACGCACGCTCGCGGGCTTGCGTGGCTCGCGTAGCGCTCGACGTCTTCGCGTAGCTTCGCGTAGCGCGACTACGCAAACTACGCCCAGGGTTAATAATTTTAACAGTATAAAAACAGTGATCACCAATAACCTAAAAATCACTCATTAGGGGTTTAGTGTACTATAGCGCTTTTTCCTGAGTCGAACAGCTGCAACTAAAAAACTTGCGATGTTAAATATCTCCCATGGGTCATTCAGCAACTGCAACATATCACTTATATATAAATTACAATTTCACATTTTAAGTCCACAGTTAAGTTTCAACCCTTCCCCCATTCTGCTTAATGTCAGTTTCCATAGTAACAGTTCATGGAACATTCAACTGAACAAACAGGTCACAAGTTCACCATATTTTCAAGTTCAGCACACAAGGTTACAAATGCAAACAGCAGGTGTGGTTGACTTTTGCAAAATATGAGCTTATCCTATCTACTGTACCTTTCAAAAATTTTTTACTAACCAATAATGAACATGCTTTTTAACCCCTTCCATGCTCATGACGAGCTGGACTCGTCATGGCACACAGTGGTCGTGTGCTCATGACGAGTCCAGCTCATCATGACCCCCAGCATCGGAAATCCCTCTGGTGCGGGCACCAGAGGGATTCCCTTTTCTCCCCTAAAGCCTCGGGAGCTGGGGAAGAGCTTCCCCAGCTCCAGAGGCCCCCCCCCCTGGTTTCCCTGAAATGACGATCGGCGCGCACGTCGCGCTGATGTCATTTCAGTGAAGCCGAGGCTGAAATGAGCCAAGAGGCTCATTTCAGTTTCAGTTCTACGTGCTCAGGGGGCTATCTCAGCCCCCTGAGCACGTAGAAACTCAGGAAAGGTATCGTTGGAAAGGGAGAATCTCCCCTTTCCAATGGTACCCCTCCCTAGTGGATCCCTGCTTGGGGATTGCCCCAGGAGGGCGATCCCCAAGCAGGGATCCACCCACTAGGCACCAGGGAGGGGGTAGCGGCCCCTTGGGTAAGGGCCTTTGCTTCCCCCATAAACATTTTGGCATAATTAGTCTTTCTGCCCCCCCTGGGGGGTAGATGGGGGCAGTAGCCCCCAATCTGCCCCCCCGGGGGGGGTAGAAAGCCCACTAGATACCAGGGATTTTTTTAGAGGATATTTATTAGGGGTGGGGGCTGCCCAAAACGGGCATGCCGATGCCCCCACCCCCCCGGCCACAAAATTAGTCTTTCTGCCCCCTGGGAGGCAGATGGGGCAGTAGCCCCCAATCTGCCCCCAGGGGGCAGAAAGCCCACTAGATACCAGGGATTTAAAAAAAAATTATAGTTAGGGGTGGGGGCTGCCCAATCTGGGCATGCCAATGCCCTCACCCCCGCCGCAAAGGTACAGTCTTTCTGCCCCTCCTGGGGGCAGATGGGGGCAGTAGCCCCCAATCTGCCCCCGGAGGCAGAAAGCCCACTAGATACCAGGGATTTCTTTTTTATTATAATCTGGGGTAGGGGCTGCCCAATATGGGCATGCCAATGCCCCCACCCCTGACGCAAAGGTACAGTCTTTCTGTCCCTCCTGGGGGGCAGATGGGGAAGTAGCCCCCAATCTGCCCCCGGGGGGCAGAAAGCCCACTAGACACCAGGGTTTTTTTTCCCTCAATAAATATAGGAGTGGGGGTTGCCCAAGATGGGCATGCCAATGCCCCCACCCCTCCCCCCACGAAATTCCAGTCTTTCTGACCCCCGGGGTTCAGAAACACCCTAGATGCCAGGGATTATTTTTTTATAGGCCCGGGGTGGGGGCTGCCCAGAATGGGCATGCAAATGCCCCACCCTACCCCCAAAGGAAAAAAAAAACTTTCTGCCCCCAGGAGGGAGATGGGGGCAATAGCCCCTGATCTGCCCCCCGGGGAGGGGCAGAAAGCCCACTAAGCGCCAGGGATTTTTATTTTATATAGGTAAGGGTGGGGGCTGCCCAGAATGGGCATGTCAATGCCCCCACCCCAAAAAAATGCTACAGTCTTTCTGCCCCCTGGGAGGCAGATGGGGCAATAGCACCTTATCTGCACCCCCGGGGGCAGAAAGCCCACAAGCCACCAGGGATTTTTTTTACAAAGTTCGGGGTGGGGGCTGCCAAGAATGGACATGCCAATGCCCCCACCCACCCCAAAAAAGATGGGCACTGCCTTTCTGCCCCTCCCAGGAGGCAGATGGGGGCAGTAGCCTCTGATCTGCCCCCGGGGGGGCAGAGAGCCCCCTATGTGCCAGCGATTATCCTGGCTTTTTTATACGCAGGGGTGGGGGCTGACCAGAATGGGCATCCCAATGCCCCCGACCCCCCAAAAGAATAGCCACAGTCTTTCTGCCCCCCTCGGGGGCATATCGGGGCAATAGCCCCTGATTTCCCCCATCCCCAGGGCGGCAGAAAGCCCACTAGGCACTGACTTTTTTTTGGAATGTGCCTACCTGTTGAATTTGGTTCCTAGCTCTGCCGGCACCTAGGAAACCTAGCAAACCTATACATTTTTTAAAACTAGACACCCAGGGAATCCAGGATGGGCTGACTTGACTGGCTCTCACCAGGTTCTGTTACCCAGAATCCCTTGCAAACCTAAAAATTTGTCCAAAAAACACATTTTCCTCACATTTCTGTGGTGGAAAGTTCTGGAATCTGCGTGGATCCACAAATTCCACCCACCCCGCGTTCCCCAAAGTCTTCAGAGAAAAATGGTACCTCACTTGTGTGGGTAGGACTAGTGGCCGTGACAGGAAACGGCCCAAAACGCAACATGGACACACCACATTTTCACAGTGAAAACTGACCCTTTTTTTGCAAAGTGCCTAGCTGTAGATTTTGAACCCTAACTCTGCCGGCACCAAGGGAAACCTAGCAAACCTATACATTTTTGAAAACTAGATACCCAGGGGAATCCAGGATGGGGTGACTTGACTGGCTCTCACCAGGTTCTGTTACCCAGAATCCCTTGCAAACCGAAACATTTGTCAAAAAAACCACATTTTCCTCACATTTCTGTGGTGGAAAGTTCTGGAATCTGCGTGGATCCACAAATTTCCACCCATCCCGCGTTCCCCAAAGTCTTCCGAGAATAATGGCACCTCACATGTGTGGGTAGGCCTAGTGCCCGCGACAGGAAACGGCCCAAACGCAACGTGGACACACCACATTTTCACAGTGAAAACGGACCCTTTTTTTGCAAAGTGCCTAGCTTTAGATTTTGAACCCTAACACTGCCAGCACCTAGGGAAACCTAGCAAACCTATACATTTTTGAAATCTAGACACCCAGGGGAATCCAGGATGGGGTGACTTGACTGGCTCTCACCAGGATCTGTTACCCAGAATCCCTTGCAAACCTAAAAATATGTCCAAAAACCACATTTTCCTCACATTTCTGTGGTGGAAAGTTCTGGAATTTGCGTGGATGTACAAAATTCCACCCACCCGCGTCCCCCAAAGTCTTCCGTGAAAAATGGTACCTCACTTGTGTGGATGGGTCAAGTACCTGCGACAGGCAAGGGCCCAAAACCTATTGAGGCGACATCAAAATTACCGATCACAAACCAACCTGGTTTTGCAAGGGGGAGTCCCATGAATTTTTGGCCCCGGGCTCGACGGCCATCTAGGGAAACCTACCCAACCGACACATTTCTGAAAACTAGACACCCGGAGGAGTCCAGCGAGGTATGGCTTGCGTGGGTCCTCCAAAATTTTCTTACCCAGAATCCCCTGCAAACCTCAAATTTAGCTGAAAAAATCAAGTTTTTCTCAAATTTCTCTGTGGGAAAGTTCTGGAATCTGCGTGGATCCACAAATTTCCTACCACCCTGCGTTCCCCCAGGGCTCCCGATAAAAATTGTACCTCACTTGTGTGGGTAGGCATAGTGGCTGAAACAGGAAATGGCCCAAATCATATTGTGGAGACTTCAAAATTACCTATAACAAAACTACCTGGTTTTGGGGGGGCACCTGGTTTCTTGGCCCCGGGCTCGCCGCCATCTAGGAAACCTACCAATCCCACACGTTTCTGAAAACTAGACACCCTGGGGAGTCCAATGAGGTATGGCTTGCGTGGATCCCCCAACGTTTCCCTACCCAGAATCCCCTGCAACCCTCAAATTTAGCTGAAAAAAACATATTTTCCACATATTTTTGCGTGGAATCACCGTGCTGGCACAAATGTCCTACCACCCAGCGTTGCCCTTGTTCCCCGAGTAAAATGATACCTCACTTGTGTGGGTGTCCAAAGCAGAACTGGCTAAAAACGTATTTTTAAACAAATATAGCGCTTAGAATTCTCGGTGCTATACCCTAAATCCCTATGTTTTGGGCTCTTCCCAGTCACAGGCCTTTGGCCCACCCACACAAGTGAGGTATCATTTTACTTGGGAGAACAAGGGGACGCTGGGTGGTAGGACATTTGTGCCGGCACGGTGATCCCACGCAAAAATGTATGGAAAAAGTGATTTTTTCAGCTAAATTTGAGGTTTGCAGGGATTCTGGGTAGGAAACGTTGTGGGACCCACGCAAGCCATACCTCGCTGGACTCCCGGGTGTCTAGCTTTCAGAAATGTTTGGGTTTGGTAGTTTACCAAGATGGCCACCGAGCCCGGGGACAAAAACCCAGATGACCCCTCTTGCAAAAACAGGTTGTTTTGTGATAGGTAATTTTGATGTCGCCTCAATAGGTTTTGGGCCCTTTCTGTCACGGGTACTTGACCCACCCACGCAGAGTGAGGTATCATTTTATCGGGAGACATGGGGGAACACTGTGTGGTAGGAGATTTGTGGATCCACGTAGATTCCAGAACTTCCCACACAGAAATTTGAGAAAAAGTGATTTTTTCAGCTAAATTTGAGGTTTGCAGGCATTCTGGGTAGGAAAATGTTTGGGGATCCACGCAAGCCATGCCTGCTGGACTCCCCGGAGTCTAGTTTTCAGAAATGTGTGGGTTTGGTAGGTTTCCCAAGATGGCCGCTGAGCCCGGGGCCAAAACCAGGTGACTCCCTTGCAAAACCAGCTTGTTTTGTGATAGATCATTTTGATGTCTCCTCAATACGTTTGGGCCCTTGCCTGTTGCGAGTACTTGAACCACCCACACCAGTGAGGTTTTAACCCTGGGCTCGGCGGCCATCTTAGGAAACCTACCAAACCCACACATTTCTGAAAACTAGACACTCGGTGGAGTCCAGCGAGGTATGGCTTGTGTGGGTCCCCCAACGTTTTCCTACCCAGAATCCCCTGCAAACCTGAACTTTTGCTGAAAAAATTCACTTTTTTCACACATTTTTGTGTGGGAAAGTTGTGGCATCACCGGGCTGACACAAATTTCCTACCACCCAGCGTTCCCCCAGGTCTCCTGATAAAAATGGTGCATCACTCGGGTGGGACGTCCAAGTACGCGTGACAGGCAAGGGCCCAAAACGTATTGAGGCAACATCAAAATTGCCTATCACAAAACGACCTGGTTTTGCAATGGGGGTCCCATGACTTTTTGGCGCGGGGCTCGGCGGCCACATAGGGAAACCTACCAAACCCACACATTTCTGAAAAGCAGACACCCGGGGGATTCCAGGGAGGTATGGCTTGCGTGGATCCACCAACGTTTTCTTACCCAGAATCCCCTGCAAACCTGAAATTTGGCTGAAAAAATCACTTTTTTCACACATTTTTGTGTGGTAAAGTTGTGGCATCACGGGGCTGACACAAATTTCCTACCACCCAGCGTTCCCTCAGGTCTCCTGATAAAAATGGTGCCTGACTCGGGTGGGAGGTCCAAGTACCCGCGACAGGCAAGGGCCCACAACGTATTGAGGCGACCTCAAAATGGCCTATCACAAAATGACCTGGTTTTGCAAGGGGGCTCCCATGACGTTTTGGCCCGGGTCTCGGCGGCCACCTAGGGAAACCTACCAAACCCACACATTTCTGAAAAGTAGACACCCGGGGGATTCCAGGGAGGTATGGCTTGCGTGGATCCCCCAACGTTTTCTTACCCAGAATCCCCTGCAAACCTAAAATTTGGCTGAAAAAATCACTTTTTTCACACATTTTTGTGTGGTAAAGTTGTGGCATCACGGGCTGACACAAATTCCCTACCACCCAGCGTTCCCCCAGGTCTCCCGATAAAAATGGTGCCTGACTCGGGTGGGAGGCCAAGTACCCGCGACAGGCAAGGGCCCACAACGTATTGAGGCGACCTCAAAATGGCCTATCACAAAACGACCTGGTTTTGCAAGGGGGGTCCCATGACGTTTTGGCCCGGGGCTCGGCGGCCACCTAGGGAAACCTACCAAACCCACACATTTCTGAAAAGTAGACACCCGGGGGATTCCAGGGAGGTATGGCTTGCGTGGATCCCCCAACGTTTTCTTACCCAGAATCCCCTGCAAACCTAAAATTTGGCTGAAAAAATCACTTTTTTCACACATTTTTGTGTGGTAAAGTTGTGGCATCACGGGCTGACACAAATTCCCTACCACCCAGCGTTCCCCCAGGTCTCCCGATAAAAATGGTGCCTGACTCGGGTGGGAGGCCAAGTACCCGCGACAGGCAAGGGCCCACAACGTATTGAGGCGACCTCAAAATGGCCTATCACAAAACGACCTGGTTTTGCAAGGGGGTCCCATGACGTTTTGGCCCGGGGCTCGGCGGCCACCTAGGAAACCTACCAAACCCACACATTTCTGAAAAGTAGACACCCGGGGGATTCCAGGGAGGTATGGCTTGCGTGGATCCCCCAACGTTTTCTTACCCAGAATCCCCTGCAAACCTAAAATTTGGCTAAAAAAATCACTTTTTTCACACATTTTTGTGTGGTAAAGTTGTGGCATCATGGGCTGACACAAATTCCCTACCACCCAGCGTTCCCCCAGGTCTCCCGATAAAAATGGTGCCTGACTCGGGTGGGAGGCCAAGTACCCGCGACAGGCAAGGGCCCACAACGTATTGAGGCGACCTCAAAATGGCCTATCACAAAACGACCTGGTTTTGCAAGGGGGGTCCCATGACGTTTTGGCCCGGGGCTCGGCGGCCACCTAGGGAAACCTACCAAACCCACACATTTCTGAAAAGTAGACACCCGGTGGAACAAGACGCTTTCATCTGTAGCGCTTTTTTCGCATTTTTCCCCCAAAAAACAAAATTTTGCTGTATTTTGGCTAATTTCTGGGTCCCCTCCAGGGGAATCCACAAACCCTGGGTACCTTTACAATCCACATGATGTTAGAAAAAAGGATGCAAATTTGGCGTGGATACCTTATGTGGTCAAAAGTTACAGGGGCCTAAGCGCGCACTACCCCAAATAGCCAAAAAAAGGCTTAGCACAGGGGGGGAAAAGGCCTAGCAGCGAAGGGGTTAAAGAAAGTAACATGCATCTTATTTTTGAGTGTACAATGGTCTTAAACAGCCAATCAGACATCTTTTCATTACTTTCAGACATCCCTTCAAGATGCTTACAGTATGGATTGTTGGACACAGCTATGCTTTCTGGTGCAAAAGGTATGCTGAACGCAGAGGTATTGACAAAGACCTACCTTTGCAAAATGTGGATATTAAATGTATTGCACAGAGAAGATTAAAGTGGCACCAATTGATGCCTTTGGTTAAATCCTTTTTCCATCTCCAACCCCATGACCTCATGATTGTGCACTGTGGTGGCAATGACCTAGGCACATTGACTGGGGTAGGTCTGGAAATGCTAATAAAGGACACCTTTGCACAATTGATGTTGCTTTTACCTCAAACTGTCTTTGTATACTCTAATATATGCCAAAGACAGAAATGGAAGTGGTCAAATCCATTCTGTCCACAGATTGAGAAAGCTAGAAAAAATGTCAATAAAGCTGTTTCTGCTTACCTCAGAGACCATAGGATGGGCTCCATCTATAACAACAATCTACGTTTTGATATGGATAACATCTATAGAAGTGATGGAGTACACTTCACAGATCAAGGAAACAGAGTCTTTCTCAACAACCTAAAGCTGTGCATCCGCACTTACATGTAGCTACAACAAACTCATAATGAAAACAAGGGCTCTTTTTATAGCCACCCTATAACATAATAGTAAATATAATTTTTTTTACACTTTCATATTTTTTTAAAAAAAATTGTGGATTCACGCACCCGACGCAAATCTGCAAAAGCATGAATTCAATGTACTACAACACAATACACTTTTCAAGTTTAACTATGAATTTTTAATTTTATATATTTTTAACAACTGTATCAATTGTAATCTTGTCATTAACTTCAATCACAGTGCCTCTTTAAAACAATTTCACAAATACAACACTACCTTCTAAATTATATACTACTAAAATATTTATTTAAGGTGAATTCGCGAATCCAATGCGACGTTACATGGGGGGCCGTGCTGAGAGCCGAGTTAGGGTCGCGAATCCAAACACGAAAGAAAAAAAAACGCCCCACTTCCATTATTTGGTATTCGCCCCGAGGACCCCATCTCCTGGGGCCTGCCAGCATTTTATTTTTTTTTAAAATAAGGAGGGGGACCGGTTGGCCCCCATTCCTAAGGCCAATAATGGCCCCGGGGACCCCATCCCCCAGGGCATTGCCTCTTTTAAAAAAATTTTTTTTAATACTACGGAAGGGGGGGCCACTTTTGGCCCCGGGGACCCCATCCCCCAGTGTCTGGCCTCCTTGAGGGGAACGCGGCGGAGCCCCAATGCCCCCGCGGTCCCTGCCGGCTCCCCGCCTCCTACGGCAGCTGGCATTGCTTTTGGGCAAGGGGAGCTGCTAACATGCAGCTCCCCTTGCCCAAAAGCAATTCTGGTTTGTTTCTTGGAAGCGAGAGCAGGTTTCCTGCTCTCGCTTCCAAGAAGCAAAGCAGTGTTTGCTATGACAGGGCAGGAGCCGTGCTCCCGCCCTGCCATAGCAAATGGCAATGTCACGGGACATTTCAGGAGCCGGCCCTTGGGGGTGGCGGTCCCCAGGGCAATTGAGGGCTCCAGGAGGGGGGCCGCGCGGCCCCTCTCCCATCATGTTTGAAGCACCGGGGAGGTGATGGTCCCTGGGGCTTGGGGGGGCCTGCGAGCCCCCCCTCAATAATCAGAAAAAGGAAATGGCCGACAGGTGAAGAGCTCCATCTGGGAGCTCCCGGAGAGGGATGGCCTTTTTGGCCTCTAATCCCCTTTTATCTACCTCCTACCAGGACCCTTTTCTCTCACCTGGGGTCATGTTCGACTGCTGTCCTCGTCTCTCCAATCTCATGCTTCTCGGCTCGAGATCTTTGGAGTAAGGCGTGGTTGATGTCCGGACTGCGGAGACCGAACTATCTTGGCCGATGCCCGGTGGAGCTGCTAGATTGGCTATAGGGGAGATTGGCTCCGGCTGCGTTGACTCAGCCGTCACCTACCCAGCCGGACTTTGGGCACAGCTCTCCTCGTCTCTCCGCTGTGTTGCTTTCCTTCCCCCGCCTCCCTGAAGAGACACCAGGGAAAAGTGGATCTTCTTTCTTCCCGGATGGCTGCTGGGACATGGCGGAGGATCTCCTTCTCCTCCGGCCGTCGCCTGACTGTTCCGGACCTGAGACGCGGTTTACTGGCGTCCCGCTGCACAGGAATGTAAAATCGATGTGAAAGCAGCAATAGACCACTTCACAACACTGCTTTATTGCTCCTTTGAGCCCGCTTTCCGTTTTTCCTGAGTTGCTCGCCCTCCTGGCTCAGCTACTGCCTTCCTCTTCCGGGACGGCTGCCTTGATGCCTGCGCTGACTTCCCCGGACTTGGAGAACCCTGAGAGTGACCTGCGACCCTCTACCTTTTCCTCCCTCCTGAACCGACTGCCGCCTTCCCCATTCAGCTCTGCTTTTGGGGTAGGTTTTTCATTGCTGGCTTTTTTTTTGTTTTTTTAGTTCTACCCGCATTCCCGCCATCTTGTCTATGGGGTCTTTGTTCTCGGTCCTCCATCTTGCGGATCCTTGCCACAGGTCAGCGCCCTTTTCCGCCAGATTGACCATTTGCCCTTTTTTGACCCCCTCTGAGCCTCCGGTCTGTTCGACTTACTTTCTCTAACTTTTTTGTATCCACGGAAATTCTCTACGCCATGACTGGACTACCTAGACTTGATTCGTATTTCTACCCCCTTGCTTTTCCCACTCTACCATCTGTGTTTCTTAGGACTTGTTTTTCGACTTTTACTTTTTGCTCTTCCAACGGATGTACTTATTTAAAAATGTCTTTTTTATGCTATGTTATGCTCTAGAAACTAATGTAACCATGTAACACTGTTCTTTTTGTAACCAATATCCTTATGTGAAGCGCTCTGATACCTTCGTGTCTAGCCAGCTCTATATAAAACTTTTCAAATAAATAAATAAATCAACAAAACCCCGGGGAGGTGGTTGTCCCCGGGGCTTGGGGGAGCCTGCGAGGCCCCCGCAAATAAATAATGAAAGCCCCGGGAAGGTGGCGGTCCCCGGGGCTTGGGAGGGCCTGCGAGGCCCCCCAGCACAAAAATGTAAATGCCCTGGGGAGGTGGCGGTCCCCGGGGCAGCATGGGGGGCAGGAGCACCCCCAAGCATTTTAAATAAAAATCCCTGGGGAGGTGGCGGTCCTCGGGGATGCGCGTACCCCCCCACATATCATTATCTAAGCCCCGGGGAGGTGGCGGTCCCCGGGGCAGCAGGGGCTCCCACAGGCCCCCGCTAAATAATTAAGCATTGCCCCCGGGACCTGGCCCACCCGGGGGCTTATAGAAAATGAAGCGCGGTAGACCGTGCTTCGTTTTTTAAAAATTTTCTCAGCTGGATTTGCGCACCCCGCGCGACTTCCACTGAAAAAACAAACAATAAATGCTTTTTTGGGCCCTGGGGGTTCCTGTGCGCCCTAGGAGGTTTAGGGTGTTTCTACCCTGACCCCATTTATAATCTTTTTTTACCTTTTTGATGTGACTAGGCCTGGGCGGTAAATTCCGTTCCGCTCGCGGAATGTGGGTAATTTCGCGTTCGGCGGAGAACGCAGAATTACCAAAAATTCCGCGATCCGCGGCTTTGCGGAATTTTTGGTAATTTCAAAATGCGTGTTCGCGAGATATTTCTCCCCGAGCACGCAAACAGCGTTCACGAACAGGAAAAAAGCATCGCGAACGGGTGGAACAAACAATTCCACGTGTTCACGGAACTTTTGCGTGCTCGCGGAGATTTTTTACCGTTTCGCGGAGCTTTGCGTAACGCGACTACGCAAATTCCGCCCATCCCTAGATGTGACTTGGTTCAACCGAGTCACAAAATGGCTGCCAACGCACTCGGGTTTGGAGTGTTAGCAGCCAATCAGAATGAAGCTCGTGCTCAGGAGGGTTCACGGCTCCTCCTCGGTGCTCAGATATATAAATGTATCCTTTTTTGAATTTCTCAGGAACTACTGAACGGATTTACACCATTTAAAAAAAGGGCGCTTTCTGAACCAAGAGCTACCTTTTTGCCAAATTTGGTGTAATTCCGTTCAGCAGTTCGGGCTGTAGCGCAGTTTTCTCAAAGAATTACCCAGACGGTCAGGAAGACGAGGAGGGCAGCCCGGGGACGCCGCATGCCAGGTAAGTGGTTTTAATTTAATTTTAAGTCATGTAATATTAATTGTTAATATAGGGGGGTGGAGGCGGGGGCTGGCCAACTCCGCTCCGCTGTGGAGTGTGCGGAGATTTGCCTTCTCTGCGGAACGCGGAGGAGGCAAATCTCCGCACACTCCGCGGGCGGAGCGGAGGTCTCCTCCCCGGGTTAACGTTGAAGTGGAAATTGTAAATATAAACCCTTTAAAGCCCAAAACTTGTTCTACTGTTGATTAGATTTGAGTGGGAATAGTAAATATAACCTTTCCACAGTCCAACACTTTCCCTGATTTTGTTTATATTAAATTGTTTGTAAATTTTTACTTTTAAGTTAATAATAACTTAATGTAATGTTTATTAAGATTTCTTTAATTATTTTCTTTATATGTTCTAGAGAATATTATATGTATACACATGTATATGTGTTTGTATATAGTTATATATTTAATCTACATTACTAATTAAAACTAATTATTTTTAATATTTTTTTGTATGTTAATTTAAAATAAATTGCATATAATGCTATATATATATGTTTCCATAATGAAGGCGTTTTTTAACGTGCCTATACCTTTGACGCTGTTTCACGAATCTTCATGACATTTTCCTAAAAAAATTCCTTGGTGACTCTAGTTGTGAATGGAAAGCTTTGGGGTGATTCATCAAGCGGGGGCTGAGAAAAGGGGAGGTGTCAAAAAAAGTGTGTTAACCAGGTTAATTCCAATTTAGGGGCCGATTCTGATGCGGGTTGGAAAAGCTTCCCGACCGAATCGGTTGGGAAATGGTGTCCGACACACTCGGATCGGGAAAGTCCGACCGGCGGAGTAGGATGCATCCGGATGCTTCCAGATACGATTTGGTTGAACTCCCATTGACTTCAATGGGAACATTTGTTCCTAACCGCATCAGAATTGGGCCCTCGGTCGGGAAGACATGTTCCTGATCCGATTTGGAAGGAGCAAATGCCGTTAGGAGGCCTTCCTAACCGCATCCAAATCAGGCCCTCGGTCGGGAAGCTTTTCCAACCCGCAGACGTGCTTCCAGCCCAAACCACTGGATGGAATTACACCGAATTTGGCAGAAAGGTAGCTTTACCCGTTCAGTAGTTTGTGAGAAATTAAAGGAAATCCAAATTTGTGTATCTACTACTGTGAAGCCTTTGTGAATAATGACAAGCTAGTGCAGGAATCTGCATCCATCTTGGGACTCTGTTAAAACACAAAAAAAAGAAAAGAGGGCAGGGTAGGAATATACTAAACACCGCAAGTCTATGTCCGGTGGTCCCAGAGGTTCAAAAAATCCTTTTTTAAATTTGCTGCGAAATTTACGCATATTTGCGAATATTGCCATGAATTTTAAAAAAACATGTGCAGTCTCCCGCGCTTCTTTTTAATGTCGCCCCTGGGTCGGGCAGGCCCCGGTGGCATGCTGTGATTTGTAAAAAATATGGGAGGTGCACCGGGCCCCCCTCCAAGAGCATATTTATGCCCTGAGGACCGCTACCTCCCTGAGGTTTGTGTTAATTATAATGTTGGTTTTGCAGACCCCCACAGGCCCTGAGGACCACCACCTCCCTGGGGCTACAGTAAATTTTAAAGAAGGGGTCAGTGCGCCCCCCTGGCCCCAGGGACCCTTAACTCCCTGGGGCCAAATACTTTTTTAAATGAAGGAGGGGGGCTGTGCGGCCCACCTCCCGGGCCATATGTGGCCCAGGGACCACCCTCTCCCTGGGGCCTGCCCATGCACAACAAAGGAGGGGGCTGCACGACCCTCCTCCTGGAGCCAATAATGACCTTGGGACCGCCACCCCCCTGGGCCGGCTCCAGCTATGCCCAGGGTGCCCACCCCTGGGACATAGAGGTTTGCCTTTGCCAAGCAAAAGCAAACACTCCGCTCCATGCAAGCGGGAGCTGTCAAACAGCTCCTGCTTGCTGGAAGTGGAGTTTTCATCTCTTTTCCTGCCTGCAGACATGCTCTCACATGCAAAGGGCTGCCTTTCCAGCAGCTTCCTGTGTGCGAGAGCAATACCGGCTTCCACTGGAAGTGGGGAGACGGCTGGACCTGCAGGGGCCTTGAGGCCACCCCCATGGCCCCATAGCACCCTGCTTGCCCTGGGTGGGACCAGGGCACCCAGGGAGACATGGCCGGGCCCCGGGGTATGGGGCCCCTGGGGCTAAACTTTGGCCAGGGAGGGGGGCCATGCGGCCCCATCCCCCATTGAATAGTGGGCGTGAATCTGTGGACGAGGTCATCAGTGATGTTATCTGTGATGTCATTTGAGATGTCATGAGTAATGTCCTCAGCAATGTCACTGACCATGTCATGAGTGATGTAATATGTGAGGTCATAAGCAGTGCATTTGTGGGGCATAAGTTATAATTAGCTCAGGTAACTACAACTGGTGAATTTCACTGGTCTTGGAAGAGTGAAATCTAAGCCTAACTATAACGTCCCTCTAACCTTTGTTTTTTCAGTGAATATATATACATACACACACTCTCATATATATGAATACATTTTTCAATCTGTTTATCTTTTTTGTTGAAATTCTGCTCTATGATATTTTGTCTGCAAAGTATGTAAACTCCATATTTTTGTAGACAATATTTTTGACATCATTTCCTGGTTTCACAATATTGTTGTTCACGATATTTTGTCATACAACTGTTACCAACACCTGATTTTGGGTGAAAGTCAATTTAAAAGTGGAAGTTGTCCCATGGAAAAGCTTCCCTTTTAAGAATGCTGGCAGGGGGGATTGAGGGAGCAAACAGTGGCCAAATGGTCACTGTTTGCTTCCACAGTTATTCTGTGCATAAGAAAACTATTTTTTTAAGCAGCCTTGTCTATTCAACAGGTAAATAGCTGATTTTAATAAAAGGTCACATGCAAGGAATGCAAATGTATTGGAGGGGGTGGAGATCTGCAGTCCTCCATCGCTGTCATTCACAGGTGTTGGAAATTGCCTCCTGCTGGAGGCACACACGCTTCGACACACAGGTATGACTTTGTAAGTTATGGCACTTCACATATATTCCCAATAACATGCCTGGAAAGCTGTCCCATTCATGGGTTACAAGGCATAATTCTGGGAATGTCACTTGTCATTTTTGCTTGGTCCCCAGTGCAGAATTATATGCACTGTAGAACTCCACAGTGGATAAAGACTGGCTGCTGTGTAAATGCAATATTCTTATTTTTTTTTAAAAAGTCTCCATGGAGAAAACATTTTTCTTGGTGGAGAAACCCTACACCAGCAACCAGATGAGGTTAGGGGGTTTTCTATTCCCCATCCCACCCTGAAAAGGATTTACTTCAGGCACTTTCTGGAGCAAATCTTTGATCACTTTCAAAGTGGGAGATGATCAAGCAAAATTTGTAAATGACCCACTGCTAACAGGTTTGTGGCTATTCACACATCCTCAAGATAAATTACATCTGAATCCACCTGCTCCTCTCCCCTTTCATGGGAGATACTGATTTGCACGCAGCTGTGGTACACATTTAACAGTAGTAAAATATGTTTTTCCTGCAAGAGATCCATTTTGGACACCTGGAAGGCATCAATTGAGTACTTTTTGTCCATAAAAATATATTCTTTACAAAAGAATGCTTTATGAATTGGGCCTATTGGCTTTTCTGATAATATCTATATTTTTATAGTGCCCAGTTTGACATTTAACAGCTGAGTTTCCGATTGAATAGGTCAAATGAAAGTATATACCTGCGCTTAACAGACTAGCTCTTTTTTCCAGATCAGGAAATTAGATATTTCAACCACTTTGCTTATTTCTCCATTTAGTTTTTCATTGCTTCAATCATTCCATTGTGCACAATGCTCGGAAAAGTCCCAAAACCTTCACTTTCGAAGGCACCTGCCCCTGGAACTCACTTTCTGCCTCAAACCAAAATTAGACCTTGGCTTCTGACAACCCTACATACATGGCTATCTGGTTTGTAATGTTTATCATAGATGCCAGCCCAAAATCTTGCTGATAATGCATACAGGATGTAGAACAAAAACTTTCTTGATAGGAGATAAGAGCTCTACAAGTAAACACCAGTATAGTAAAGCATGCAATACACCCATTTTAAATGTATTGCTCCATCTAGTTCACTTCCCATAGAATATCACTTTGGTATATAGCTAATGGCCATAACATATTTCATCGTTTTGAAAGGAAATTTTATACCCCCTCAAAAAGTGTACTCAAGCTTTTTGTTTGTCTGCTTTATTATAAAGAAACTGTATTACTCATTAGAAACGACATTCAACTTTATATCTACTTAGAGAGAAGGTGTCCCAAATTTAACATCATCAGTAGGTTTGCTTGGTTGGGAGATATCTGCGACCTAGTGCTGTTCACATCGGGGGCATAAGGAACTATAGATATAGCAGAAGGAATTCTTTCTGCAATGTCTATGGCACATAAATGCAATGGGATCTCCAACCTTTTCTGTACTGAGAGCTACTTATGTTTAATGAAACGCATTGAGAGCTACTGATATTATTAGTGTTGTATAATCTCAATATTTTTATGTGTTTAATATATATGTTTTCATATGAGTTGTAAATGAGCTCTGACACCCCACCTACAGTATAACTCCTGAAGGGTAATAGGATGTATCACAACCGTGGTCATTGACCAAGATGTGACAGCAGCGGGCAGGAAAAAGCCACATGGTACTGCATAAAAGAACAAAGGGAGTGGAAGTAATCACATACCCCAGAAAAAGAAAAGCAATCGGACATAAAACAACACTAACGACTGAATGGTGACAATCAGGCATCTGACAGCTGTTAAAAGAGAAAATAGCCAGGGGAAAACCAGACCGCTAGAATAGAGAAAGACACTTTCTTACCCTCTCTGTACCCCTTCCTTCCTCTAAACCTAAAATTGTGGAATATCTGTAATTGTTGTGGAATTTTTGTAGCTGTAAGTCAACTTTTAAGACAAGAAAATCCTAAAAACCTGATTCTGGTTTTCAGAAATTTGAATTTTATGCAGGTAATTTAAATGTTAGTGAAATATAATGAAACCTAAGTTGCCAAAAGAATCTGGAATATCGATGTTCGCTTAGCACTATCAATGCTGTCTAAGAGTAAAATGTGTGAGTCTTGATAAACTTTGGTATACTTTTCCTGCTGTGTTCAGCGTGAGCCTGTAATTGTTGTTTTATCCAGCACACAAACAGTTATAAGGTGGAAAAATGACACAAGAAAAATCCGAAACAAATTGAGAAAAATAGAATACATTTTCATAAATTATTTGACAGCAAACCAACATAAATCCAATCAGTAGAACCTGAGGTATGAATTTTTAAAGTTTTTAGTGAATAATAGCACCTAAAAGATCAAAGCGCCAACCATGGACATCTAGTCACACGAGATCAGGTGAAAGTCGAAAAAATATGGCTGGCCAGGATGGAGCTCAGTTCAGTTACAGGAAGTGGACTGATCCTGGTCAGCACTTACCTTTGGACTTAGAAGAATTTCTGAGAAAACATTTCTGAGAAGGTAAACAGTGTGGCAAGGCTGCAGGAGGTGTCCGAGGAGGGAGCGTCGTCATCGGACAGCCTTGAGTCGAAGCTGTGGTGAAGATTTGTACATTCAGACATAGTCTCTGAAATGAAAGTCAAAACTCTCCTGTAGGACGAGGCAGAGTGTTGTAGCCAAAAACAGTTCCTCAAGTCCAGATATTCCTTTGGCAAAGGACCACTGAAACAGATTTGCTGCAGCAGAGAAGAACATAGCGGGAGAAGCCACAAAATCATTCCGACCAGCGATGCACCTTAGGTGGATAGACAAGCAGGTTGGTCCTGGTCTCCTCCCGGTTCTCAGAGCAGTTTTTAGTGAAAACCTTTCTAAGTACCCACTTTTGAGTTTTGACTATCTGCTCACCTTTAGCACCACTTCTAAAGGTCAAGGTCTGGCGGGCCACCACTTGGAGGGTCAGGACTCCCTCAGGCTAAGTTCAAGTTTGGGTTCAAGTTGAAGGCAGCCTTTTGTGTCCCTGAGGCTCACATCAAGAGGCCAGCAAACAAGCCCTTTGGAATCACTGTGGTGGTCCTGGGTTGAAGTTTCAAGTCCAGTTCTTCTTCCCCAGGCAAGAGGACATCAGGACAGAAAGGCAGCAATTCAGCAAGGCAGCATTAGCAGGTCAGCAGTCCAGCAGAGTGGCAGCACTTCAGAAGCACAGCAATCCTTCTTCCTGGCAGAGTATCCACAGGTGCAGAAGTGTACTGGTGTCTCAGGCCTTACTTTCATGCTGTGGTTTCCTGGTTCAGGAAGGTGGGTGAAGCTTCGAGCCAGTGGCTTTAAAGTGTATGGAATTTCCTGACTCCCCTGCCATGGCTCCAAGCTGGCTACAGTGACAATGGGTTGGTGTTGGGTCCTTTGTGTGAGGGCAGAGCACTCACTGTTCATTTGCAAGTGGAGCTGTGCTCAAACCGCATACTCATCCTGTCAGCAGATGGCAAGGCACACCTAATCCCTCTATTGTGTAGCTGTCTGGGAGATTTTCACAAAGTCTAACTGCCAGTTATGTAGGAAAATGGGTCATTAGTTGTGTGGCCTGCACAAATAATGGGTCCACACTTGTCCACCACTGGGAAACAAACACCCCATTGTAGCGCTTGACTCTCATAGGGTAGCGATGCAGAGCAGTCCAAGGCTTACTCAAGGGAAGTGGTGTGGCTAGTGATCTCCATTCACAGATACACATTAATAACACTCAATAAATAATTGTCCATCATGGAAAGCTGATGGAAATGTTTGTGGATGACATTGCATAATCATTCTTATCCCTCCCATAGGGATAACCAGATCAACAATCCACATGTCAGAACATTTACTTGTATTAGAAATGCAATAATGGACTACAGCTTTGAAGAAGCATGCACTTAATTTGGGCAATAAAATATGTTTATTTGGCATATGAGTGGTTGTCAGCATCATTACTTCATTAAAGCATTCATAAGGAAAAATGTCTATGTATGTCTGGGTGATTTGGGTCATCAAAATTACTTTAGCATGAAATACACACTTTAGGGAACACAATTCTAATCACAACATTTATGTAATTATAGTTCTCACCCCAAGAGGGTGTTTGCAGTATCAACACTTTTATCAAGAATAAAAATACAATTTTTTTTCACATAGTCTCTAAAGGACATCACTTTGATAAATGCAAATGTGTAATTACCACCTTTCATCTATAGAGGGTATTTATTAATATGACAACTCATATCAACCCTTTTATGGGCCACAACTGGTTGTAGCCATAACCTTCATGCCCCCAGTGAGTACACCCTTCCCCAGAAATGAAAGAAAAGTTCCAACCTAGAGAGCTTAAAAACACGTGAAACCCTTGAGGGGTTATCATTTGAATGCCCCAGCTAACTTAGGGTGGGGTCTATGTAATTGCTCTAGGGTGGAGACTGCACTGCTCCTGCAGCTCCACTACTTCATTCTCGCTCCTTTGGTGGTGACCCCGCTCTTCTGGGGCACCCACAGAACCAAAACACAGGATTTTTGTAAAGGAATGTGGCCAGGTCCCACAGGGCATTATGGGGTGCTCCTAGTGAGCAAGGTGAATTTTTAAGCAGCCTCTCTCCTGCTGTGCTGGGGATCTCCGCATCAGTTTCCTTTGTTTTTTCTTTGCTGTTATTTGGTTTTTGGCGCCTCTGCACTGCACTTTACTTTCGCTCAGGGTGCCCGGTCCCACCCGGGCACCCTGTGGCCTCTCTCCACATCAGAGAGCAGCTCAGGGAGCCCACCCCCGATTGCTCTCACCAGCTCTCCACATGGCCAGCACTTTCATGTGCTGCCACAGGAGCTGACTCTTTACTTTGGTCTGCCCAGGGCCCAGGGATGGGTTTCTGGGCCTCATCTCAGCTTCGTAGATGGTGTGTAAGTGCTCCCCGCCTCCATCTTCTCTCGTTGGGCACCAGGAGGGGGTCCTGGGACCATCTGCCTCTTCACTGGAGCACAAAAGCGCTCCCCGGCTTTTGCTTCATTCGCTGGGCCCCTGTGCATCTTTGCGGGTAGAGCAACAATGTTCCCTGGCTTCTCTTCTCCTTCTTGGGGCCCAGGGATGGGTTCCTGGGCCCCTTTCTGTCATTGTGAGGGGGTGCAACGGTGCTCCATCGTGCAGCTCCTTTTGAGGGGCAGCCTCCTGGCCCTGACCGACCCTGTAGGCAGAAGTCAGGTATGGCGGCGGAGCCCCTCGCACTTTGCTGCTGGAAAGGTGAAGGTCACCCAAAATTTCTCCAGGGCATATCTCGGGCCCCAGTGGGCCGTGTTTGACGATTCATGTCTCCTTTTGCCCCTGGTGGTGAGCCCTTGCCACCTGGAGCACTTTCTGCAGGCCTCCTGGCCTACAAGGTTGACAAACTTTGCAGGAAGTTAGTTTCACTGGCTCCCTGCATCAGCCTTTTGCTTTGGTTTCTCTGGTCCTCTCTCTCTCCTTGCGCAGAGCCCAGTCTTCCCCCAACCAGGGCTTAGGGGACCAGCTTGCTTGGTCCTGTGGAGTATCCCACTGGTCCTGGGGTTAATCAGAGTCAGAGTCCTGGGGCCTGATGGCAGTCAGGGAGTTCCTTCCTCCAATTGTCCATTGTGGCTGCCTCCAACTGCAGTTTCCAGCAGAAAAGAACAACTAAGAGAGCACTCTCTCCCCTGTGCAGGACCTTTTAAGTAGGGGCGTGAGTGTCCAACAGGGCTACGCCTTTGGCCTATCCTGATGTGCCACATCATCACTCTGCCGCTGTCCCAACCTCCCTCCACAGTCTTCTGGGATAGCTCAAAAAGGCGTCACCCAGGAGCCACTTGCTGCATGTGCTCTGGGGATTTCAGCTCCACCCCTTGTTGACATCATTGGCAGGGCCTGCCTCGGCAAAACGTCAAAAGAGCTCCCCCCCCTCTGATTTGGCCCCAGAGGTCTAGGCTCGCTCCTTTGTTCAGGGGGCTTGGCCCGGCCCACTTCCTGGCACAGGATGACAGCTGGCTGATTGATGCAGAGCAATCCACCCCTTCCTTCCGAGGAGCTGACATAATCCAGTGTAATTGCTCCCGTTGTGGGGTGAGGCCTTTCTTCCTGCCACTGGAGAGAGAAGTAATTAATCCAGACCAGCAGGGTGACAGAAGGCCTGGGCTCTGATCCTGAGCTGAATCAGAGAAATATGACATTCCTGAATGACCCATAAGCTGTACAGATATGCTTTTGTACTTAACAGAATTGTTGTTTTTACAATACTGTGTACATTGGTGTGAGTCTGGAGTCTCTACCCCAAAGAGAACTGGAGCTATGCACTAAGGCAGCCTTTCCCATAGGAGTATACAGGAGTGTACCTACAGTCAAAGAGCAAAGCACACTGACTTTCCCTTACATGTTTACATCCACATTATAAGGCCTATTCCAGATTGCTACCCAATTCTACATAGTCCCTTCTGCGCAAGTCCACCTGTGCGCAGTTCCTGGGCTGCACACAACAGGAGTCTCCCACATGCAGCCCTCTCACGTGTGCACACATGTCTGCACACTTGTTCACGTGTCACCAGCCAAGTGCCCCTTACCCTCGCTGCGTCGCAGCAGTCTTATCTTAAAAGTCGGACACTGGCTGTAAACACTCGCAGTCCATTTTACCATGAGTTTACCATGGGTGAATCACAGGTTATGTGGCTCTCCCACAGTAAAATGTAAAAAACCAGGGGTTCAAAAAGCAAAACATCAGTTCGGATAAGATGGTCAAAACCACCTTCTTACAAGTTATACCCAGTAATGTGACCCGAGACAGGTTACAGGAACAAAAGGGCTAAGGGCAGAAAAATGTCAACTTTCTAAAAGTGACATTTTGTAAATTGTAATAAAAAAACAGAGCTTACCATTAAAAAGGGTTTTCCATTAGAATTCCAAAGACACCTAACATGACATAACGACCAGCTTCCAAGTTAAAATTACAGCTTATTAAATGTAATAAGGAATCCCCAATGTTATTCTTTGGGAGGGTAGGCCTCACAGTAGTGAAAAACGAGTTTAGGAGTTTTTCACTACCAGGACATGTAGAACTTAAAAGTACATGTCCAACCCTTTAATTACACAGCACAGTGCCCTATGGGCTACCTAGGGCCTACCTTAGCTGTGACATATGTATTAAAAGGGGAGTTTAAGGCTTGGCAAGGGTTTTAATGCCAAGTCAACTTGGCCGTTTGAAACTGCATTCAGGCTGCAGAGGCAGACCTGGGACATGTTTTAAGGTGCTACTTACGTGGGTGGTACACTGAGTGCTGCAGGACAACTGACAGCATTTAATTTACAGGCCCTGGGTATATGGTATACCACTCTACAAGGGACTTTAAATAAAGTAAATTAAATATGCCAATTAGGTATAAACTAATCTAACCATGTTTTAGGGGAGTGAGCACAAGTAATTTAGCACTGGTTAGCAGTGCTAAAGTGCACAGAGTCGTAAGGCCAACAAATACAAATTCAGCAAAAAGTGGAAGGAAAAAGACCAATAAGTTAGGGGTAACCCTGCAGAGAGGGCCAGCTCCAACACATATTATTTCCCATTACAAGGTGTCAAACTTGTAAACTAACACAAATAGTGCATCCACAAATTTGCAAACCCTGTACCATTTCTATTTTGGGGATGTATAATTTGCACAAGATTCCTGCGGCTCAGTCATAAATGGCCTCTGAGAATGATGGACTACAACTAAGCAAATGCAGCATTTGATTTCATATTTTTTTTATAAAGGAATAATTCAGAGAGCTCTCTCCTGTCCCTAATAAAGTCGTTTTTATATTCCTCAAAGGTTGGTTCATGATTGGTGTTTTTACAAAGGCACCTTTTGCCATTATATTTGTGCTGAACTGCTACTCACCACACTCTATAGACCCGGCCCATTTCACCCCTATTCCCAGGGAGCATGAGAATTGTTTCTTGTTCTGGGCTGTCTACACTACTGTTTTTCCTCAAAAGTACTAAGGGACATATTTGCGAGGGCCTTGCATCATGCTTACACCATGCAACGTGGTACATGCATGATACAAAGCCCCAAGTCCCATTTATGAAGCCAAGCACAGCTACTTTGGTTCGCTTTGAATGGCTTCACAAATATGGAGGAATGCAACACAGTGCAAATTGCTGTGTTGCATTACTCTCCGCAACCAAGGTGTTCCATGGGCATTGTGGTGGGTGTTCCCACGCATCTCCCATGGTTTTTGATACATTCCCAGATTTACAAGGACTTGCAAACCTGGGAATGGGTCAAAATCTTACACCTCCCCAGGTGAAGCATAACAAGGAGAAATATATTTATTTCTCCTCGTTTTTTCCTCTTTCTATGTGTGCTGCATTTTTCAGCACTCATAGAAAGAGGAAAACGCCTCTATGGATTGTTTTTGTGCAGGAAGGTGCTCCTTTCTGCACAAAAACAATCTCGCCTGTAATGCAGGCATCCTTGCACCATAGTGCAAGGGTGCCTGCGTTGGTGCTACTCTGTCGGAAAGGCACCAGCACAGAGGGAAAGGACAGGAATGCACCATATTGGATAAATATGGTGCATTCTTGTCCTTTCCCTGTGACGCAGGGCAGCGAAGCAAGGCAACTTGCTGCACTGCCCTGCCCCACCATTCTGGCAAATATGCCGAAACGTCCTCAACAGACCAATTATCCTAATCTGGCTATAATCAGGAGTTTGCACCTGAATAGGGATCACACCTTGGCCCGCATTTCTATTGCCTCAGAATCCCTGATTCAGGTGAGAACTTCCATTTGTCCACAATCGTGATTAGAAATCCGTAGGTTTTTGCCAAAACAATTCTTGCAGGTAAAACCTGGCGAAAATTATGCACCATGAAATCTGAATTTTCTCATCTTGGAATGGGGGAAACACCCGCTGCTAGCTCATTACCCCAATGCAAGCCTGTAACTCAGAATGATGTGTAAATTGTGCACCCAGTAAATACCACATCCCGTCGTATTGTTATTTGCTGGGTGCACAATTTGAGCATTAATTTAGGGACAAGGTATAATGAGGCCGCTGGAGCACTAATAACCTATTATTACCCCCATGTATTTTGGCAGGTAAAACCTTCCTGAGTTTGTGAAGAGAAATTACTAGAATTTCCGATATTTGTACCACAAAACAGCAGCAGCGGCTCCTTTCCACTCAGCCCCCCCGCCACTCTCCTCTGACACCAGCTGCTACTGCAAAAAAGAACACAGAGCAGGTAAAAAATGCGGTATTATGACAACATCTCCTATTTAAGGGATTTAGAGGCAACACTGCATCCAGCAAAGGCTGAACCCAGTAAATATTGCACCGAACACTGGCCCTCTTTCTGAGGGACAAGTATGTCATGATTCAGTCGATCAGCCAGGAACTGACAAATTCGTGAATTGCAATTATTGTGGAAAAACCAAGTCTCCTGGTTTCTTTCATCCAAGACATTTCGGGGCATATTTACAAGCCTGTATCGCCACCATAAAGTCAATTTTCAGGACGTTGTGTTGGCGATAGGGGCTTTGGCTTATTTAAAAGGCAGAGTTAATCCACTTAACGTGGCTTAACGCCGCCTTGTAAATAAGGCACTCTTTCACGCTATACTTAGCGTGAGAGGGGAGGGCAATGGGTGGTGCCGTGGGCGTCCCACCTGGTCTTATCCTGGCGAAACGAGGAGAAATGTTTCATTTCTCCTCGTTTTTTTCTGTTTCTATGTGTGCTGCGGTGTGCAGCACACAGAGAAATAGCAAAAGGCCATTGATTGTTTATGTGCAGGAAGGTGACCCTTCCTGCACATAAACAATCAATAAAAAAAATGACCTTTTGCAACTTCTATATGTCCTGCATTAAGCAGCACACATAGAAGTTACAAAACACCATTTGAAGATTGTTTATGTGCAGGAAGGCATATCTTCCTCCACATAAACAATCATTCCCCTCAACTCAGCCACCCTGCTGCATTGGGCCAAGGCTGCTAAATTTAGCGCCAGCGCAGGGGGAAACACGGGGCTGCACCATATTCTTGTAAATATGGTGCTGCCCTGCGTTTCTAAAGTGACGAAGCGGGGCGTTAGCCTTCTTGGCTTAATGACACGCATCACCACTTTCCTTGAAAATATTCCCCTTCATGTGGTCAAATCAGGCGAAAATATGCAGGTGAAAGAAAGTGAGTGCATCAATGGGAAATAATGTGTGAATCACAGGAGAAACACAGGTTCCTGCATGTTACTCCCCATTCCTCATGTACTCACCTGTAACAGGTCAGTATTACAAAAGTGTCAGTACTTCTGGGTGCAGCCCTATCAACATGGAGAATTCAGGCCCAATATTAATATTTGCCTAGTTCCAAGAGAAATGTAAATCATACCATTAGGAAGTTCTCTTCAGCCCAAAGTATAATTAATTCTATGCCTCTACCTGAGTTCAATCTTGTTGAGGCAGCTGTTCTTTTTTAGGTTTTCTGACATATCTTCCAATTAGGAAATGATGCTGGAAAATGTATTGTGCTGAACCTGAACATAATAAGCAGCTGTTCAGATGTATGCACTTAGTAATGTTGCAGCTTTCATGTTTTATTTTTAAACCACAGCTACATTATCAGAAATGAGGTTAAAACAAAAGAACACACGATTCCAGCAATGCTTTTATTCTGTGTACTATTAAATAGAACGCAGTGTTCATTGAAATTCAAAAGTACTTTTCAATACAGGGCTCTATATAAAAGAATAAGAGGTTCATAATGGAAGGAGGGTAGTACTACATAATTGTATACATATTTACACAGGATCGGTTAGTGTAGTGATCAACAACAAAGATAAGTATATAAACTCAGTGCTTTCAGCACCTGGATGCGCAGGGGCTATATGTGCCACATAAATAGATATGGCATCGTATTATTTCATTTATAAGAAAATGAACATACTATACATGCTTTTAAAACAGATGGGGGCCTAATAGTGGCTAACGCTGAGATTGCTATTAGGGGCCTGATTCAGATTTCCGTATGCACATCGGGTTTTCTCTGGTTTCATGCACATTGCAATCCTTCCAAGTTAAATCTGGGATGCACACAACATCGTACCTTAAGGGAAATACTGTGGCCATCATTACGAGTTCCCTGATTATTTCGTGGATTGCTAATTCCTGCCGAATTGGACAGAGACAGACAGGCCCTGGCGACAAATTAAAAGTGGCCCAAAATAGCGAATCCTATAGCTAAAGAAATGGCACACATTTGCAAATCGGAGCAGTTTTAAATTTAGCTTAAAAAGTGGCAGACATTTGCAAAACAGGCATGGTTTAAACCTTGTAAAGGTCAATCTACATGCGTGTTTTGCATATTATGGAAAACTATATACATTTGTGCTTGCTTCAGGCAATGTTTGTGGTCATATATTAGAGAAATCAACAGTAAAAACTGCCTGCAAAACAGGCCCAAAAGTAACCATAAAATTGTCCTATACCCCGATCTGACAAACCAGCCCTTCAAACTCTGCTAGATTGCACCCATAACCAGTCTGACCCTGATTCTGGCTAATGTCTCCCCATATGTTAACAGGGATAAACTCCACCTTTGAGGAAAGCACCATTCATAAAATCCTAGCTATGCTGAAACCTTCGACCACTTCAATGACCCTCTTCCCTCTAACTTCTTCAAGGAGATCATACCCGCAATACTCCTAATCTGGACCAAGATTGTTAATGCCTCCCTCCTTCAAGGCTCCATCCCTGACTGCCTAAAGTCCGGTCAAGTTACCCCATCCTAAAAAAAACAAAAGTGGACCAAACTGACCTAAACAACTTCCGACCTATTTATAATATTCCTACCCTGGGGAAGCTCCTGGGAAAATGTGTTCACATCCAACTCTGTAACCACATCGATCAATTCCAACTATTAGACCAATTTCAATCTGGCTTCTGTGCAGGGCACAGCACCGAATCAGCTATGACAAACATAGTGGACGATGCACTAAAAGTGCTGGATCAGAACCAAGCTTGTCTCTTATTCCTCCTTGACCTATCATCGGCATTGATACGGTTAAGCATGAGAACCTCCTAGACCTTTTGGAACACTGTATGGACCTATCACTCATCATTGCAGACCATGCCGATCGCATTAGGGGTCCCACAGGGCTCATCTCTTTCACCCACTCTCTTCAACCCACTCATGGAGCCTCTAACAGAAATTCTGAGCTCATGTAACATCCACTATCACATGTACGCTGAAGATACCCAAGTATACCTAAAAATATCCATCCCCCAGAAGACATCAGTTCCCTCAACACAACACTAAAGAAAACTCAAAATTGGCAAGCAACTAATCACCTCAAATTAAATACTCAAGAGACGGATTCCTCCTAATCGCCCCACCCAACCAGTCTCCGGTCATCGAAGAATGGTTGAAACAGCTAACAGCCCTCAACTGCATTCTACAAGTCATTGACTCTGCAAACTCACTGGGCATAACTCTTGACAAGAATCTCAACATGCGGAAGCACATCAGTGCCACTACTAAAGGAGCAAATCACCAAATGAATACTCTGAGAAAATGAAAACCTTTCCTCCCCCCCAAAGATTTCAAGCATCCAGTAAAATCTCTAGTGATCCCCAGGTTGGACTACGGTAGCGCAACCCTCTCTGACAACCCAGATCCAAACTGGCTCCTCCAAGGGCCTCGCTCAGCTCTGCTGCTAGGCTCATCACTGGCTCAAAAAGATGCTACCACATCACCTTGATCTCAAATGCCTCAACTAACTCACTTACGAAGCAAGAATCCAGCAGAAAAACCCCTATATAATGCATAAAGCTCTCCACCACAATACCCCTAGATATCACGTCCACAAGCTCGAGCTCTTTGGCAGCTCTAGATCATCCAGAATCTCCAACACCTTTCTTCTGAAACCTCAGAGAACCTACAAGAAAAAATCCTACAACCTATCTTTCTCTGGCATTACCCCAGGAATGTAGAACACATTACCTCCTGAAGTCAGAATGAATCCCTCAATCATATCCTTCAAAAAAGAAGTCAAAGTACTCCTTATGAAAAACTTTCTTCGTTAGATCCCAAAACTCTATTTTCCTCAGTCACATGCATGATTATTTATCACTGGATACCTTAATGTGTTTGTCTTATCTGCACCAACATTACCCTCTTGCCTCTCAACACTGCCTGGTAATTGCAGTTGTCTGAACTATGATATTCTGTTTTTATTAGTTTATCGCCCCTGCTCTCTGACCATGGTTAAGAGTACCCTCCCTTTCCTGTGTATTACCCTCTCCTTTTCTTTGTTTGAATTTGAAATTTTGTTATTACTGCTCTGTACATTTATAAAGCGCTCTGATACCCGCAAGGATCATCTTTGCGCTACAAAAAAACATTCAAATAAATAAATGGAATGGGGAACAACTTTTTTGCAGGAAAGCTTTTCATCTCTGTGCAAAGCCACTAACTGTTTAAGTAATAATGTCCATTAACACCATTTTACTCCAGCAAGAAAAACAAAATAAATATGGGACCGCTGTGAGCTAAATGGATGTGCTTCAAATGTTCATTTGGGTTCGTACTCCTCTTATCTGAAAGGTCTGTATGTGTGGGAAGACTCTACAGATGTGTTACATGGACCCACAGCTTCTTAAGTAGACAAAAAAACAAGGCAAGATGGGATATGTGGGTGGGACTGTTTCTGGGTTCAAACTAGTACACATTTGAGGATCTCTTGCAAGTAGGGTGACCCAGATTAGTGACCAAGAATGATATTAACCAAGATAAATAAAAAGAGTTAAGAAGAATACCCTAGTGCCAAGGTTGCAGTAGAAGAGTAGGGATAACATTTCTAGAAGAAGACTGAGTAGGGTTAGAGATTTCTAAAGAAGACCGTTGCATATAAGCTGAATGAAATAACTGCAAGCTAACCATCTAAGGTTTTGTTCAATTTGCACAGGTAACAGTTAATGCAAATTTTTGAATCTGCCCGCTGCTATATTCTACTAAAGGTCTGACTGTAGGGAAATATGCATTTCGTTACCAAGGCTAGATGTTGAATAGTCATTGCTGTCACACTAATAATTGTTGTTTTAGCCCTTCTAGTTCTTTTTGTTAGTGTGAGTTTTAGCCCAGAGATAGATATACTCAGTTCTACACCTGTACTGACATTACCTGCTCATACATCAGATGAGAAGAAATTAAAAGCTTCATTTATAACTGCTTCAAATGGAGATTTCAACACCAATATTTATTCTAGATTAGTTCAAGAATGCACCCAAGCTATTGATGCTAAAGATTGTTACGCTTGCACACACTTGCTTTATTCAGCTGCTAAAGATTTAACCTACCACCATATTCCCCTTTCACATGGATTTAATGTGATATATTGCTTAGCTTGTTTTACAACCAGGAACGTTTTGAATATTATTTTTCCAATTATGATATGATCTTTTCTAAAGTTCCCCTACAGAAAAGAATAAACCCTAATCCACAAGTTGAGGATATGGAAAGTTGCTTGGTATTTCTTTAGATCCCCTATAATGATAGACACCGTTAAGGCATATGAACGAAATTTGACATGTTTAATGAGACCATTAAAAAAAAATATTCTAGCATTAAAGGAAAGTAGAACTCAAATGTTTCATAAGGAGAAGAAGAGGTATTAAAGAATGTCTGGAAGAAGGAGGAAGATGAACACAAACAAAAAATGATGTCCTAGATTAAAATTTGATAGATGACAGAAAGGAAAATGATGTGTTTACTAATGGAGAAATCAGTTTAGAAAGAAACACATTGGGATAAGTAGCTGTCAACACTCATTTGAAGTTCTTGGAGAGCCTGTTTAAATATTACCAGGAGAAGAATCAGTTATTCCCTGGGTATATTTAATTTGTGAGCAAGATGTATATTTTCGATTGGATGCTGATTGGGAGGGTGTTTGATGTTTAGCTTTATTGTTCCCTAAGATGTATTATGTACATAGCACAGCTGCATTAACAATGGCTCTTTCTCGCCGACATACACGGAGTACCACTGATGGAACACAATTAATGGGAGATATTTCTCGGGGCAACCATTCCACCAGTATGAATAGTTCTGAATGATTAGAAATTCAGAAAGCTTTCTACTGCAGTAGATAAGCTGGCTATTAGTACATCTGGCACTTTATTGGCTGATATATTATTAGCAGAGAAAGGCAGAGTCTGTAAAATGTTGAAGGCTCAACATTGCTGTTCATACATACCTGATGAGAGTAAGATGATGGAAGAGCACGTCTAATCCTAAACCTAAATTAGAAACCTTAGAAACTACTAGTGTGTTAGGAACCATAGGCTGAGCTTCTGCTATAAGTAATTGGCTTGGAACTATGGGGAACAGATTTTTAGGAATAATATTAAAACCTGTATTATTTATTTGCATTTGCTTAATATGCATATATGCTTTGTATAAGGGATTTAGGTGTTATTTAACAAGAAAGAAAACAGAGAAAGAGATTGGCAAATGAGAAAATAGGAAATAGGAAATAGGAAATAGAAATATAAGAAAGAAAAACTAAGGCATACAAGAAGCTGAAGCAAGTTGGAATTTTGAAAAGTAAAATTAATGACACAGCAAAAAGGGAGGATGCACCTCAGATATTCATTTGTGATAAAACTATGATAATTATTCTAGCCATCAGAGGGGGGAGGTTACTGAATTGAATGTTCCTGATGTTTGTAAACAAAACACATTTAGCTGAAAAGTGCAAAAGACTATGCAAGAATATATGCATTTAAGAAATGTACATTTGAAGTGGATAGTCATATTTAGTCATTGTAAACACATAAGTGAAATAACATAATGTTTTGATGAATTAGCCTAACTACTATATTAACAGCAATTCATACATTATCATTGAAAGGCCTGTTTTTCACATTGAACTGTTGTTTTGCACGAAATATTTTTTTACTTTCACTGCAGATGATGTAACTTTCAAGAAGACTAGTTACTGAATTTGCATTTTTTATGTATTAAACAACTGATTGGGCCTGATTCAGAAGGGCCTCCGCACTCATGGCGTAGGCCCCACAGTCATGGGGGAGTATCCACAGTCGGGTTGGAAACTCTGCAATGAGAATGTTCATTGGGGAGGTTCCGCCCTGAGTGCAGAGACTCCCGAAGGACTGCACAAGTGCAGAGGCCCTTTGTGAATCAGGCCCTTAGTGAGGTTCTCACTGGGAGAAGAATAGATGGCCAGAAGCATGACTTATGGGAAGAACAATCTGAACCGCAAGATGTGGATGAAGTATCTTTGCAAGGACTTGTTTCTGTGGTCCACTGTTAAAATTGTGAGAAACTAGGGAGTTTACCTGCTCCCAGGGTTTGCTGAGATCCAATTGGACACTGAGAATGTGGAATGTACAGAATGTTCCAATTTGTGTTCTTTTTAATTTATATTAGCATGTGCTCCTAGAATAGGTAGACATTGTCTCTCCCAACCTGCCGGTATTTAGATTGAGGGAGCATTCTAGACTCTTTACTGAGGTACAGAGGGTTATCTTTCTTCAGGAGAGATTTCCATTTAATCTATTTTTCCTTATAAAAAATGCCTGCTGATTTATAGCTGAGAATATTTTCCAGCTGAAAATTTATTTTGCTAAATTGCAAAAGCTTCAGGCTTTTGCATCTTAGTCTCTTGTCAGAGCTCTATATTGAGTTTCTGAATTGACGCATTTACTCTGGCTTACATTGCCATCTAATCCTTAATTTAGACTAGGGAAAGTCCTTTATGGAACACGCTTGTTGTATTATCTCTATATTATTGGTAACCTTTACTAATATAGTATTTTATCTTGTTTTGAAATATCGACTAATGGATTATTTGAATTTGCAATAATGATGACTAAAGATTAATATTTGCTGAATAAAACAAATTACATTTTATTAGAATTGTAAATAAAACCCTTTATCCACATTAACTCTCTAATTTGATTATTGCAGAGACCAAATGGACTTCACTATTCATCGTGTTTGATGTATATGATTGCTCCTTTTAAATTCTTTTCGTCAATGAACAAATGTCCATATGACCAATGGGCGGGGTTATTTAATGATTACACTTGAAGATTACGATGCAAAGATCCCTGTGCCATCACACTGATTGAACCCTCCTTTCACACTTAAAATACATTTAATCAACCCGTTTCTTTGTGTCAATCCATTGCTCACCAGCCACCAACTCTTTCTTTGCGGTCTTCTTCAGCTAAAGAGTACATTGCTCTGAATATTCCATCCTTCCTCTCATTACTTCACAGAGAAACGTCTTTGTTGATATGTGCGAAGTTGTTATACAATGTTCAACTTTTTTTGACTGCATCGATAATGATCAAGCCACATTTATACCTTACTAGAATTGTGTTCCTCTCAGGCTATTGGTACAGCTACCACTTGTGGTTTACCAGAATGTCGTCTGGCAGGCATCAGTAGTTTAACAACTATAGAATGGATTTTTGTAGAACCTTTCACTTGGATAGCTATCACCTCAGATGAAAAACTTGTACTACTGAATATCGATCCCTAGAATTTCGTGGTACAAGAATATCGAGGACAGAATATTGAGGAGGACAATATCAAAAGGTAAGTGCATATAGGGAAGTATAGTTTTACTATTCCTAATTCCACATCTACGTACCTTGAAGATATATGTACTTAGGTACATATATGTGGTGTTAGGTATACAAAATCTAGACTTACTTACTTGTTGATATTTTTTGTAGATATTTTGTCCCATGGATATTTTGATGTCTCACCCCTTTTTATAGATTTAAGAGTGGAATTGTTTATTTTTGATTCTAAGCTCCATTAGACAGCATACATTACACTGGATATGTTTCCTTCATTTACTCCTTGGGTCTAAATCTGCTAGAACTGTTACACCAGTATTTGTTCACACTTGCAACTGAGCTTCACAATTTAAATTTTTCAGATCATGATTTGTGATAATTGGTTATCTCTTTTCTATCCCTTTTATCAGAAAACAGAGTGCCTATAATAGCGTGTTTCTTTTGACTCGACTATCTCACCTGAAAAGTTAGGACACTATAGTCCAACCATAAAAATGGACAGATTTCTAAACTGACTGGTTGGATATAGTATGCAAAGATCAAATCCAACTCATGGCCATCTATATGTATAGGACTAAGTAATACATTTTGGTAGATGGAGAGTGCCATAAAGTCCACTAACTTGATTCCTGGGTGCTGCTGTTTGGAACCCAAATGTAAATTAACATCCACCAGTATATTATTTCCCTGCGATCTCTAAGTAAACATAATCAAAAAAAAGTATACTCTAATTTTGCATTGCATCATACAATTTAGTGCATGATTAGAGCTTATAATGCAGTGAAGGTTTAGGTATGCAAACGCTTCATAACAATATTCCGTTTTCAGTACCTTTAACTTGTGAATGTGATTCACCTTCACCCCTTCCTCTATTTGTTGATCTATTTTATCTTTTTTCTTCAATTAGAGTGTCAAGTATATAATTTCAGGTGTTAATAAGCTGTGTTTAAGTGATAATAGGAAATTGACTCTAAAATAGAAGATAAAGTTACCTTCAAGTATTGAGTATTTGATTGCTTACTTCACATTAATCAGTCTTCATCGCACCTGAACATAGTTTTTGAAATGTGTTTTAAACCCTGGGTCTTTCTTAATTCCTAACTCTGTGATCGTTTTAGAGTGTTACCATGAAGAGTATTATTGACATGAAAGGAGAACTCTTTTCACTCAAGTAGAGAAAACATTATAAAAATAGCTAAAAATCAAACTGTTCTTGCCGCTGCTGATGGCACCACTAGAATAACATGGGGAAATATCTGCAATCCCAGTGATTAGAAATGACTTTGTTGACTCACCTCTTGTGCATTTTTCTAAAAATCATATAATTCTGAACATGTTGATATGACCTCATCTGAAAAGGACTTCATGGCATCGTTCACCATCTCTTGTGTGACTTTTACGCATATCAGGCACTAGAGGAAAATATCACAGTCGTGGACATTTCAGCAGTTACTGACAACATAGCAAGTCAGAAAGCCCCAAGTGAGATGAATTTCACATTGATTTTTACAAAAATGCTAAGGTGCGGTTATCCTAATTAATAGGTGATACCTTTCAGATAGTTGAAGATACCAGTGTCCTCAGGCCCAACGTTTCGGTTCAATAAGGGAATCATCTTGTGAATTTGCAGGAAATTTCAATATATTTTTTTTTTTAATTCGGGCTGGTAACAAAAACCCTACTGGTGTGGACCCAGGTGGATGGGTGTGACACAAAATCATCTTATTTTGAGAGGGGGTGCATGGCCCCCCTCCTGAGCCCTGGGGAGGCCCTGGAGACCCCATCCCCCGGGGCTGTTCTATATAATCAAGGGAGGGGATGTGTGGCTCTCCTCCTTGAACCTTCATAGGGCCCGAGGACCCCACCCCTCAGGGCTGAATGTCAATTATAGCCTTAGTAGGCCCCGGGGACCCCATCCTCCTGGCCGGCACATAAAAATGTGTCCCAGGGAGCCCACCCCTGGGACACAGTGGTTCACCTGGCCGCAAAAGTGCAAGTTATAGTTGCATTAGGGCATGAGTTATAGGGAGTTGAGATAACTAGAACTAGTGAATTTCAATGGTTTTGTACATTTCAAATGGCATGTTTTAGCTGACATTTTCACCTAACTATAACATCACTTTAAACTTTTGTTTTTTTCAGTGAATGTTTAGGCTGTTTATTTTATTTGGATAACCAAACAGTCCACACCAATTCCAGCCACTGCTGGACATCACAAGAGGAAATTACATCAACTTTAGTAGAGATAATGCAGCAGGTCCATGATAAATACATCAGGGGAGAACCCCGCCACACATGCAACTTAATAATGGTCCCACTAATTATGACAGATCTTTCCATATTTATTAGGATAGCCTCTTGCATCAAATACCGGCTTTTCCTGTTGGGTGCACCAGTCCACTCCCCGGCGCCATTGAGACAGCGATTGTGAACAGGGAGATTTCCATCTGCTAGCTGTATAACTCTTTGCCACCCCCAAAAACGCTTGGTCAGCCCTCGTGTCCTCCAGTCCCTCAAAGATTCCCAAAGATTGTGTTGAGAGTTCCACCTCCCATCCCAGCACCTCTGATAGTTCATTGGTCACCATTGTCCATTAGTTCACAATAATATGTCAGGTCCAGACCATGTGGTAGAAATCTGCTGGTGAAAGTGGGCAGCTGAAGCGTGAGGTAAGCACCATAGAGATAATACATCTGGATCAACTGTAGCCTAGAGGAGTTTGTAACAGTGCGGGCCATTAGGGCATCCCGCCAGTCGTCGTCGAGTTGTCCCAACCATTCTTCCTATTGGGAATGTAAATACACCAGTGTGTCTGGTGCCTGAATGAGTAGTGACTGATAAATTTGGGACATACCTCCTTTCGATAGTGCCCCATCAAGATTTTCACTTCTAAGGGACTAAACTCAGGGAGGGTCATGACCGGGGGAATATGTATCCTCATCGCCTGTCATAGTTGAGGATATTTGTGAAGTTGCGTGTTAGAGCATATGTCGGTTGAAGTTCCTGAAAGGAACACAACTGGAAACCAGACCAGATGTCCCCAGGCAGGAATATACCTATGGTGTTCCAATGTAGAAATCCCTCTAAGCCGGCCGTTTCGTGTAGACATCTCCCTCTCCACAGGGGGGTTTGTTTGGTAAGCCTAAAGTCCCAGCCAGAGTGTCAGAACGTGGCCCACCAGTTAAGGAAGACTGTTCGAGTCACCTCTGGAAGGTCCCTAGGAAGACAGGCACCGTACAGCATCCCTCGAATGTCCTCGAAGCCCATTGAGGTGAGCTCCACCCTATAAGAATGATCTGACCACCCCTGTTAAGTCAATCATTTATGACCAGGCACTTGGATGCCAGGTAGTAAATGTATAATTTCTCCATGCCCCCCTCATAGGGCGCCCATTGACACAGTTTAAAAGCTAGCCGCAGTCTGGGCTTGAGTCAGAGAAAGAGGGTCGCCAGGGAGTCCATCTCTCTGAACCACTGTTGGGGTATCAGTTGCAGGACATTCTGGGAAAGATACACAAAGTATGGTAGGATCATCATTGTATATAGAGAAATCCATCCCATCATGTTAAGGGGGAGGGGATGCCATATTTTCAGATCCACTTTCGTTTTCTGGATTAGTGAGGTAAAGTTAAGAATCCAGGTCATCTCAGGAAGGAGTGCAACAAGAATGCTCAGATAGCGGAAACTCAGGCCGGTATGATATATTGCCCCTCAACACATTCCTGAGAGGGGTGGAAGGGAACCAATACCAATTTAGCATGGTTAAGCAGAAGGTCAGAGGCTCCCGTGTTTAGTTGCAGGAGACAAAGACACCGTAGGCCCGTCTTCACTGGTGAAGAAAGGAATAAAAGGATTTCAACTAGAGAGGGGGTGTTCTGATCTGTGAGGAAATGGCGCCTCCTAAGTATGCGTAAGATTTGATTCTAATGATTCAACAGACGGTGCAAAAGGTGAGGGAAAACACCCTGAACCCTCTGAATAGACCCTAGAGTCGTAAATTATATATACAATCCCCTTCACACGTGGATATCATTTCATTTTCAAAGAGTATACAGTAAGTTCAATAAAGTTATATATGACAAGGTAAGAGAAGAAAAGATTAGATTGTGATCCAAGTGGTTGATGTTTTTCTTATTCTTTTATTCCAAAATGCCCAGCCAACACGTATTTCGTCGTGGGGGAGTAACCTTCGACTTCCTCAGGCTGTGAGGCTAGCAGTTTCGTGCATAAATTCTCTCCGCCGGTTCTACTTCCGTCCCGACTGCTCAAAACGGGTTCCTTCTGTTTCAGTTGAGAGCTTCGTATCAAATGCATATGTGCTATCTTCGGGTGATTCCAAACATCGCCGATTATCGGCCAATTTCTCCCATCTATGGAGGGTTGAAATTCAAGCTTGAGTATCCAAAAAACCGCACCCCTTATACGGGTACCTTAACGTGTGCGCCGACAGCGTGTACGCTGATCTGTCAATTCCTGTGTGACCCGGAATAAAAGGACATCATCAGCATACAGCTCTTTAGGGTCATCCTGACCCGTATCACAATCCCATCCTCGCACCTTCACGTCAGTATGAATGAGGTGAGCCAAAGGTTTAATACCAAGGGTAAAGAGGAGCAAGGACAGAGGGTAGCCCTGCCTAGTGCCCTGACAGACAGGGAAGGGGTGAGAGACCACACCGTTAATTTGCACTCAGGCCGCAGGGTTAGAATGGAGTAATTTTAAACAGCCACAGAAACGAGGACCCAGACCCACCTTTTGGAGGATCTATGCCAGGAAGGTCCAGTTTACCTTATCGAAGACCTTCTCAAAGTCTATTAACAGGAGGGCCAGAGGGGGCAACAGGAGATGCCGAAGGACAAGGCAACATGGAGCCATCTCAAGCAGTGTCTCGTGCCTCTGGTGGGCATGAAGCCACATTTATTTGGGTGTATGAAAGTAGGAAGAACCATTTTTTGACATGAGGCCAGTATCGCTGGGAAGATTTTCACCTCTCTGTTAATGAAAAAGATAGGCCAGTACGCCTCACAGCTGCTAGATGGGGGGTATTCAATTTTGGGATGACCACAATGGTGGCCATGTCAAGTTCTTGTGGAAAATGACAGATCTCAGCTGCTTCAGTATAAAGGCCAAGCAGGTGTTGGTAAGAATCTCTCTGTATTTACAGTAGTATTCAGTTGGGAGCCCATTGGGGCCGGACGCGTTCCCAGACGCCATTGCAGATATTGCATCAGTAATTTCTTCAGCCGTTTTGAGTTGTTCCAAGGCCTGCCATTCAGCCACCGACACCTGAAGCAGCAAGATGCCATCTAAAAGGGTGAATTTCAGCTCTTCTCGTGGGTGCGGCCTCTGTATACAGGTGACCGTAGTAGTCTGCAAGTGAGTTGACTATGCTTGGGGTAGAGCGCTGGAGAGTGCCTACGGCATCCACTACCTCGGGGATCACTCGGGCTGCCATTGGCCGAGTGGCCAACCACTAAAGTAGTTTGCCTTTCTTGTCTCACAATTCATTTTTTTGCTTTTTTTTTCCAGAGTTTTATATAGCGCGAACTAGACCCGAAGGTATCAGAGCGATTTACATGAGCACCAGTTGCATTACAGATGGACACATTCCTATTTTTTTTTTTGTTAGGCACAGGGAGATTAAGTAATTTGCCCAGAATCACAGGATGTTGAGCGTCCCTGCTGAGACTCAAACCTGGTTCCCAGCTTCAAGGTCAACCGCTCTAGCTGTTAGGCCACATCCTCTCCTGCGCTGTAGAGACTCGCCACAGTTGTCGCACCACCTCAATAGAAAGCTGGTGGATTTCAGCCTGGGCAAGTCTGAGTTGTCATGATGTCGCCTTTGGGAGGTCCCCGGAAAGTTGGCATTAAAGCAAAGAGCTTGTACCTCCAGTTGGTCCCCTGATAGAGTCTGACCTGCTCTCATCCCCTGAGGATACTTTTGGCGCACCCTTTAATTGTTGCTTTACAAGCAGTCCAAAAGGTGCTGATGGATTTCACAGTCCCCTGGTTGGTTTGAAAATAATTTTGGAGCTTGATTTCTAGAGCCTGAGAGTATATCTGTCCTCTGAGGTGCAAAGCATTAAGGCGCCACATAGGCTTGGAGGCAGCAGTGGAGCCAAGCACAGGAGCAAAATCAGAGATTCCTCTAGGGAGACTCTGTACCTCTGGTATGTGTAAACAATCAGTAGCCGGTAAAAGGACAAGGTCTTTACATGCATCGGAGTAATAAGCAGCTGAGGTATGTGTGTGTTTTTGCCATCTAGGATTCCAGAGATGCCACACATCACACAGAACAAGAGCGTTAACCCAGTTAGAAAGCCACCGGGCCCTCGCACATCTGTGTCTCAAAGGAGTAACTGCACAATCAGCAGCCGGGTGAAGAGCTGCATTAAAGTCTCCACCAACCACTGTGGCACCTTTGTTTAATAATTTTTCACCACTGTAAAGATGTCACTGAGTTACATTTATTTAACAAAAAGGATTGATGGGTGTTTATTATGATTTTGCATTGTAGTTACCCCTGAAGAAGGGAGTCATCCCGAAATGCATTGGGTTTCAAACAATAAGGATGCGTCATGAGGTATTGTGAACCCTCTAGTGCTGCTTAGCGAAAGCCTCACGAGGCGCTGTGAAAATATGGATAAAAATTGAAGTATGAAAATGGAAACAGAAACTTGAAAAATTATTGGATTATACATGGAATACTAGTGGAATAAAATTGCAATAAAATGACTGAAATTTTGTACATACAATTGGCTGTGCATCTTGTTGAGGGACCTGATCGGGCTCCTTTGTGGGATATACATACGCAGTGCGCACGGACGGAGCGCGAACCAAGGTAGCACTAACCCTGGGCGTAGTTTGTGTAGTAGCGCTACGCATAGCTATGCGAAGTGCACTTCGCACTACGCACGCTACGCATAGCTACGCAAACTGCGTAGTGCGGTAGGGAAATGCTGTTCACACTGATTGCACAGTGCCGGATGCTTGTCTGCACTGTGCAAACACTGCAAACGGCATCTTGCACAGTGCAAGCGGTCGTTTTCTGCCGCTTGAGTATATTTGTACTCGAGCAGCAGCTTTCTCAACGCGGACTGGTAGTTTCTCATCGCGAGCGGTCGCGAGCATACGCGACCACTAGCAATGAGAAACCTGACCTCCCCGCGTTGAGAATCTCGCCGGGAGGTTTATTTTCCACGCTCGCGATCGGCAACTTGATGTTGCTGATCGCGAACGAGGAAAAAGTCTTGCCGGAATGTCGATTTTGCTCGCTCGCGGTCGCCAACCTGACGTTGAGGACCGCGAGCAAGCAAAAAATGCCCGCTATGCTACACGTTTTTGCACTGTGCTACGTGCAATTCGCGTAGTGCGTAGCAGCGCAAACTACGCACGCTCCGCGAGCGTAGCATAGTACTACGCCCAAGGTTAGGTAGCACGCCAGCTATGCCGTTGAGCATGATGAACATTGGAACAGAAATAATGAGTGCACTCCACCATTCTTTGTGTGAATATAAGTATTTGTCTGCCCACCGGAGGGGGTGCACCAATGCTAAAACAGATGACAGAATATTTATGAGTCAAATAATGGGAGTTAAAATTGTAGCGGCAACCCTAGAGGACTGGTTCGTTCATGACAGATGACATTGAGGACACCAGTATAAATAACTTGAGCGCGTTAATTAGAGATTACACAGATCTGTCTGAGTTATGTACATGATTGATGTAGAGCATTGTTCATTTGTGGCATTTACATATTTGTAGTTATATGAGATAAACACCGTTTGTGGTTATTGATTCCTAAATGTATATATGTTGCACATTCTTTTAAAATATAATAGATTTGGATGAGGTTGGGGCGGTGGGGAAATGTGGGATAGGAGTAGTATGACTTTATGGGTTTTCAATTTTTAGAGTACGTCACTCGCGGTTGGTGGTTAGGTTTACGTTAGTTAGTATTATTTTCGTACAGCGAGGGTGGGACATGTGATGGTGAATAATTAAGCAGGTGATTTAAGCACTCGGGCGCTCACCGGGTTTCATTTTGGAGGAATCCAGGAGTGGGGAAGTGGCTGCATAGCCAATCCATGGACGGCATTGAAATGGAAAAATGAATAACTTATTGTGGCATAGAGAAGATCAAAAGCTCGGATGGGTTTCTTTGTGAGGCACAGGTGAATGTCTGTGGGTATGGGGAGGAGACAGTTATAGTCTGATTCTAATCTAACTGTCAGTAAGCACGAATTGTTTATTTCAGTTAACATGTATTGCATGCATGAGTTTTGTGCAGTTCAGGTGTCGTTTTGTAGTGTTAGGTTCATATAGGGGTGTTAAGCTGCATGATTTGTTTGATAATTTTTCACTGTTGTAAAGATGTCATTTAGAGTCACAAATAAAGGATTCTGGGTAATGTAGTGCATAATTAATTCCTATGTAAATTATAGTCAGTGTACATATAAAGGACGAGTATTTTAGTGTTAAGCAGTTACATATATTTAACAGAAAGGATTGATGGGTGTTTATTATGATTGTGCATTGTAGTTACCCCTGAAGAAGGGAGTCATCCCGAAATGCATTGGGTTTCAAACAATAAGGATGCGTCATGAGGAATTGTGAACCCTCTAGTGCTGCTTAGCGAAAGCCTCACGAGGCGCTGTGAAAATATGGATAAAAATTGAAGTATGAAAATGGAAACAGGAAACTTGAAAAATTATTGGATTATACATGGAATACTAATGGAATAAAATTTCAATAAAATGACTGAAATTTTGTACATACAATTGGCTGTGCATCTTGTTGAGGGACCTGATCGGGCTCCTTTGTGGGATATACATACGCAGTGCGCACGGACGGAGCGCGAACCAAGGTAGCACTAACCCTGGGTGTAGTTTGTGTAGTAGTGCTACGCATAGCTATGCGATGTGCACTTCACACTACGCACGCTACGCATACCTACGCGAACTGCGTAGTGCGGTAGGGAAATGCTGTTCGCACTGATTGCACAGTGCCGGATGCTTGTCCGCACTGTGCAAACATTGCAAACGGCATCTTGCACAGTGCAAGCGGTCGTTTTCTGCCGCTTGAGTATATTTGTACTCGAGCGGCAGCTTTCTCAATGCGGACTGGTAGTTTCTCATCGCGAGCGTTCGCGAGCATACGCGACCACTAGCAATGAGAAACCTGACCTCCCAGCGTTGAGAATCTCGCCGGGAGGTTTATTTTCCACGCTCGCGATTGGCAACTTGATGTTGCTGATCGTGAACGAGGAAAAAGTCTCGCCGGGATGTTGATTTTGCTCGCTCGCGGTCGCCAACCTGACGTTGAGGACCGCGAGCAAGCAAAAAATGCCCGCTATGCTACGCGTTTTTGCACTGTGCTACGTGCAATTCGCGTAGTGCGTAGCAGCGCAAACTACGCACGCTCCGCGAGCGTAGCGTAGTACTACGCCCAGGGTTTAGGTAGCACGCCAGCTATGCCGTTGAGCATGATGAACATTGGAACAGAAATAATGAGTGCACTCCACCATTCTTTGTGTGAATATAAGTATTTGTCTGCCCACCGGAGGGGGTGCACCAATGCTAAAACAGATGACAGAATATTTATGAGTCAAATAATGGGAGTTAAAATTGGAGCGGCAACCCTAGAGGACTGGTTCGTTCATGACAGATGACATCGAGAACACCAGTATAAATATCTTGAGCGCGTTAATTAGAGATTACACAGATCTGTCTGAGTTATGTACATGATTGATGTAGAGCATTGTTCATTTGTGGCATTTACATATTTGTAGTTATATGAGATAAACACCGTTTGTGGTTATTGATTCCTAAATGTATATATGTTGCACATTCTTTTAAAATATAATAGATTTGGATGAGGTTGGGGCGGTGGGGAAATGTGGGATAGGAGTAGTATGACTTTATGGGTTTTCACTCTTTAGAGTACGTCACTCGCGGTTGGTGGTTAGGTTTACGTTAGTTAGTCTTCTTTTCGTACAGCGAGGTTGGGACACGTGATGGTGAATAATTAAGCAGGTGATTTAAGCACTCGGGCGCTCACCGGGTTTCATTTTGGAGGAATCCAGGAGTGGGGAAGTGGCTGCATAGCCAATCCATGGACGGCATTGAAATGGAAAAATGAATAACTTATTGTGGCATAGAGAAGATCAAAAGCTCGGATGGGTTTCTTTGTGAGGCACAGGTGAATGTCTGTGGGTATGGGGAGGAGACAGTTATAGTCTGATTCTAATCTAACTGTCAGTAAGCACAAATTGTTTATTTCAGTTAACATGTATTGCATGCATGAGTTTTGTGCAGTTCAGGTGTCGTTTTGTAGTGTTCGGTTCATATAGGGGTGTTAAGCTGCATGATTTGTTTGATAATTTTTCACTGTTGTAAAGATGTCATTTAGAGTCACAAATAAAGGATTCTGGGTAATGTAGTGCATAATTAATTCCTATGTAAATTATAGTCAGTGTACATATAAAGGACGAGTATTTTAGTGTTAAGCAGTTACATATATTTAACAGAAAGGATTGATGGGTGTTTATTATGATTGTGCATTGTAGTTACCCCTGAAGAAGGGAGTCATCCCGAAATGCATTGGGTTTCAAACAATAAGGATGCGTCATGAGGAATTGTGAACCCTCTAGTGCTGCTTAGCGAAAGCCTCACGAGGCGCTGTGAAAATATGGATAAAAATTGAAGTATGAAAATGGAAACAGGAAACTTGAAAAATTATTGGATTATACATGGAATACTAATGGAATAAAATTTCAATAAAATGACTGAAATTTTGTACATACAATTGGCTGTGCATCTTGTTGAGGGACCTGATCGGGCTCCTTTGTGGGATATACATACGCAGTGCGCACGGACGGAGCGCGAACCAAGGTAGCACTAACCCTGGGTGTAGTTTGTGTAGTAGCGCTACGCATAGCTATGCGATGTGCACTTCACACTACGCACGCTACACATACCTACGCGAACTGCGTAGTGCGGTAGGGAAATGCTGTTCGCACTGATTGCACAGTGCCGGATGCTTGTCCGCACTGTGCAAACATTGCAAACGGCATCTTGCACAGTGCAAGCGGTCGTTTTCTGCCGCTTGAGTATATTTGTACTCGAGCGGCAGCTTTCTCAATGCGGACTGGTAGTTTCTCATCGCGAGCGTTCGCGAGCATACGCGACCACTAGCAATGAGAAACCTGACCTCCCAGCGTTGAGAATCTCGCCAGGAGGTTTATTTTCCACGCTCGCGATCGGTAACTTGATGTTGCTGATCGTGAACGAGGAAAAAGTCTCGCCGGGATGTTGATTTTGCTCGCTCGCGGTCGCCAACCTGACGTTGAGGACCGCGAGCAAGCAAAAATGCCCGCTATGCTACGCGTTTTTGCACTGTGCTACGTGCAATTCGCGTAGTGCGTAGCAGCGCAAACTACGCACGCTCCGCGGCGTAGCGTAGTACTACGCCCAGGGTTTAGGTAGCACGCCAGCTATGCCGTTGAGCATGATGAACATTGGAACAGAAATAATGAGTGCACTCCACCATTCTTTGTGTGAATATAAGTATTTGTCTGCCCACCGGAGGAGGTGCACCAATGCTAAAACAGATGACAGAATATTTATGAGTCAAATAATGGGAGTTAAAATTGGAGCGGCAACCCTAGAGGACTGGTTCGTTCATGACAGATGACATCGAGAACACCAGTATAAATATCTTGAGCGCGTTAATTAGAGATTACACAGATCTGTCTGAGTTATGTACATGATTGATGTAGAGCATTGTTCATTTGTGGCATTTACATATTTGTAGTTATATGAGATAAACACCGTTTGTGGTTATTGATTCCTAAATGTATATATGTTGCACATTCTTTTAAAATATAATAGATTTGGATGAGGTTGGGGCGGTGGGGAAATGTGGGATAGGAGTAGTATGACTTTATGGGTTTTCACTCTTTAGAGTACGTCACTCGCGGTTGGTGGTTAGGTTTACGTTAGTTAGTCTTCTTTTCGTACAGCGAGGTTGGGACACGTGATGGTGAATAATTAAGCAGGTGATTTAAGCACTCGGGCGCTCACCGGGTTTCATTTTGGAAGAATCCAGGAGTGGGGAAGTGGCTGCATAGCCAATCCATGGACGGCATTGAAATGGAAACTTGAATAACTTATTGTGGCATAGAGAAGATCAAAAGCTCGGATGGGTTTCTTTGTGAGGCACAGGTGAATGTCTGTGGGTATGGGGAGGAGACAGTTATAGTCTGATTCTAATCTAACTGTCAGTAAGCACGAATTGTTTATTTCAGTTAACATGTATTGCATGCATGAGTTTTGTGCAGTTCAGGTGTCGTTTTGTAGTGTTAGGTTCATATAGGGGTGTTAAGCTGCATGATTTGTTTGATAATTTTTCACCGTTGTAAAGATGTCATTAAGAGTCACAAATAAAGGATTCTGGGTAATGTAGTGCATAATTAATTCCTATGTAAATTATAGTCAGTGTACATATAAAGGACGAGTATTTTAGTGTTAAGCAGTTACATATATTTAACAGAAAGGATTGATGGGTGTTTATTATGATTGTGCATTGTAGTTACCCCTGAAGAAGGGAGTCATCCCGAAATGCATTGGGTTTCAAACAATAAGGATGCGTCTTGAGGAATTGTGAACCCTCTAGTCCTGCTTAGCGAAAGCCTCACGAGGCGCTGTGAAAATATGGATAAAAATTGAAGTATGAAAATGGAAACAGGAAACTTGAAAAATTATTGGATTATACATGGAATACTAGTGGAATAAAATTTCAATAAAATGACTGAAATTTTGTACATACAATTGGTGGTGCATCTTGTTGAGGGACCTGATCGGGCTCCTTTGTGGGATATACATACGCAGTGCGCACGGACGGAGCGCGAACCAAGGTAGCACTAACCCTGGGCGTACTTTGTGTAGTAGCGCTACGCATATCTATGCGAAGTGCACTTCGCACTACGCACGCTACGCATAGCTACGCAAACTGCGTAGTGCGGTAGGGAAATGCTGTTCACACTGATTGCACAGTGCCGGATGCTTGTCCGCACTGTGCAAACATTGCAAACGGCATCTTGCACAGTGCAAGCGGTCGTTTTCTGCCGCTTGAGTATATTTGTACTCGAGCGGCAGCTTTCTCAACGCGGACTGGTAGTTTCTCATCGCGAGCGGTCGCGAGCATACGCGACCACTAGCAATGAGAAACCTGACCTCCCAGCGTTGAGAATCTCGCCGGGAGGTTTATTTTTCACGCTCGCGATCGGCAACTTGATGTTGCTGATCGCGAACGAGGAAAAAGTCTCGGCAGGATGTTGATTTTGCTCGCTCGCGGTCGCCAACCTGACGTTGAGGACCGCGAGCAAGCAAAAAATGCCCGCTATGCTACGCATTTTTGCACTGTGCTACGTGCAAATCGCGTAGTGCGTAGCAGCGCAAACTACGCACGCTCCGCGAAAGTAGCGTAGTACTACGCCCAGGGTTAGGTAGCACGCCAGCTATGCCGTTGAGCATGATGAACATTGGAACAGAAATAATGAGTGCACTCCACCATTCTTTGTGTGAATATAAGTATTTGTCTGCCCACCGGAGGGGGTGCACCAATGCTAAAACAGATGACAGAATATTTATGAGTCAAATAATGGGAGTTAAAATTGGAGCGGCAACCCTAGAGGACTGGTTCGTTCATGACAGATGACATCGAGAACACCAGTATAAATATCTTGAGCGCGTTAATTAGAGATTACACAGATCTTTCTGAGTTATGTACATGATTGATGTAGAGCATTGTTCATTTGTGGCATTTACATATTTGTAGTTATATGAGATATACACCGTTTGTGGTTATTGATTCCTAAATGTATATATGTTGCACATTCTTTTAAAATATAATAGATTTGGATGAGGTTGGGGCGGTGGGGAAATGTGGGATAGGAGTAGTATGACTTTATGGGTTTTCACTTTTTAGAGTACGTCCCTCGCGGTTGGTGGTTAGGTTTACATTAGTTAGTATTCTTTTCGTACAGCGAGGGTGGGACACGTGATGGTGAATAATTAAGCAGGTGATTTGAGCACTCGGGCGCTCACCGGGTTTCATTTTGGAGGAATCCAGGAGTGGGGAAGTGGCTGCATAGCCAATCCATGGACGGCATTGAAATGGAAACTTGAATAACTTATTGTGGCATAGAGAAGATCAAAAGCTCGGATGGGTTTCTTTGTGAGGCACAGGTGAATGTCTGTGGGTATGGGGAGGAGACAGTTATAGAATGATTCTAATCTAACTGTCAGTAAGCACGAATTGTTTATTTCAGTTAACATGTATTGCATGCATGAGTTTTGTGCAGTTCAGGTGTCGTTTTGTAGTGTTAGGTTCATATAGGGCTGTTAAGCAGCATGATTTGTTTGATAATTTTTCACTGTTGTAAAGATGTCATTTAGAGTCACAAATAAAGAATTCTGGGTAATGTAGTGCATAATTAATTCCTATGTAAATTATAGTCAATGTACATATAAAGGACGAGTATTTTAGTGTTAAGCAGTTACATATATTTAACAGAAAGGATTGATGGGTGTTTATTATGATTGTGCATTGTAGTTACCCCTGAAGAAGGGAGTCATCCTGAAATGCATTGGGTTTCAAATAATAAGGATGCGTCATGAGGAATTGTGAACCCTCTAGTGCTGCTTAGCGAAAGCCTCACGAGGCGCTGTGAAAATATGGATAAAAATTGAAGTATGAAAATGGAAACAGGAAACTTGAAAGATTATTGGATTATACTAGTGGAATAAAATTTCAATAAAATGACTGAAATTTTGTACATACAATTGGCTGTGCATCTTGTTGAGGGACCTGATCGGGCTCCTTTGTGGGATATACATACGCAGTGCGCACGGACGGAGCGCGAACCAAGGTAGCACTAACCCTGGGCGTAGTTTGTGTAGTAGCACTACGCATAGCTATGCGAAGTGCACTACGCACGCTACGCATAGCTACGCGAACTGCGTAGTGCGGTAGGGAAATGCTGTTCGCACTGATTGCACAGTGCCGGATGCTTGTCCGCACTCTGCAAACATTGCAAACGGCATCTTGCACAGTGCAAGCGGTCTTTTCTGCTGCTTGAGTATATTTGTACTCGAGCGGCAGCTTTCTCAACACGGACTGGTAGTTTCTCATCACGAGCGGTCGCGAGCATACGCGACCACTAGCAATGAGAAACCTGACCTCCCCGCGTTGAGAATCTCGCCGGGAGGTTTATTTTCCACGCTCGCGATCGGTAACTTGATGTTGCTGATCGCGAACGAGGAAAAAGTCTCGCCGGGATGTTGATTTTGCTCGCTCGCGGACGCCAACCTGACGTTGAGGACCGGGAGCAAGCAAAAAATGCCCGCTATGCTACGTGTTTTTGCACTGTGCTACGTGCAATTCGCGTAGTGCGTAGCAGCGCAAACTACGCACGCTCCGCGAGCGTAGCGTAGTACTATGCCCAGGGTTAGGTAGCACACCAGCTACGCCGTTGAGCATGATGAACATTGGAACAGAAATAATGAGTGCACTCCACCATTCTTTGTGTGAATATAAGTATTTGTCTGCCCACCGGAGGGGGTGCACCAATGCTAAAACAGATGACAGAATATTTATGAGTCAAATAATGGGAGTTAAAATTGGAGCGGCAACCCTAGAGGACTGGTTCGTTCATGACAGATGACATCGAGAACACCAGTATAAATATCTTGAGCGCGTTAATTAGAGATTACACAGATCTGTCTGAGTTATGTACATGATTGATGAAGAGCATTGTTCATTTGTGGCATTTACATATTTGTAGTTATATGAGATAAACACAGTTTGTGGTTATTGATTCCTAAATGTATATATGTTGCACATTCTTTTAAAATATAATAGATTTGGATGAGGTTGGGGCGGTGGGGAAATGTGGGATAGGAGTAGTATGACTTTATGGGTTTTCACTTTTTAGAGTACGTCACTCGCGGTTGGTGGTTAGGTTTACGTTAGTTAGTATTCTTTTCGTACGAGCAGGGTGGGACACGTGATGGTGAATAATTAAGCAGGTGATTTAAGCACTCGGGCGCTCAACGGGTTTCATTTTGGAGGAATCCAGGAGTGGGGAAGTGGCTGCATAGCCAATCCACGGACGGCATTGAAATGGAAACTTGAATAACTTATTGTGGCATAGAGAAGATCAAAAGCTCGAATGGGTTTCCATGTGAGGCACAGGTGAATGTCTGTGGGTATGGGGAGGAGACAGTTATAGCCTGATTCCAATCTAACTGTCAGTAAGTACGAATTGTTTATTTCAGTTAACATGTATTGCATGCATGAGTTTTGTGCAGTTCAGGTGTCGTTTTGTAGTGTTAGGTTCATATAGGGGTGTTAAGCTGCATGATTTGTTTGATAATTTTTCACCATTGTAAAGATCTCATTGAGAGTCACAAATGAAGGATTCTGCGTAATGTAGTGCGTAATTAATTCCTATGTAAATTATAGTCAGTGTACATATAAAGGACGAGTATTTTAGTGTTAAGCAGTTACATATATTTAACAGAAAGGATTGATGGGTGTTTATTATGATTGTGCATTGTAGTTACCCCTGAAGAAGGGAGTCATCCCGAAATGCATTGGGTTTCAAACAATAAGGATGCGTCATGAGGAATTGTGAACCCTCTAGTGCTGCTTAGCGAAAGCCTCACGAGGCGCTGTGAAAATATGGATAAAAATTGAAGTATGAAAATGGAAACAGGAAACTTGAAAAATTATTGGATTATACATGGAATACTAGTGGAATAAAATTTCAATAAAATGACTGTAATTTTGTACATACAATTGGCTGTGCATCTTGTTGAGGGACCTGATCGGGCTCCTTTGTGGGATATACATACGCAGTGCGCACGGACGGAGCGCGAACCAAGGTAGCACTAACCATGGGCATAGTTTGCATAGTAGCGCTACGTGTAGCTACGCGAAGTTACTTCGCACTACGCACACTACGCATAGCTACGCGAACTGCGTAGTGCGGTAGGGAAATGCTGTTTGCACTGATTGCACAGTGCCGGATGCTTGTCCGCACTGTGCAAACATTGCAAACGGCATCTTGCACAGTGCAAGCGGTCGTTTTCTGCCACTCGAGTAGATTTGTACTCGAGCAGCAGCTTTCTCAACGCGGACTGGTACTTTCTCATCGCGAGCAGTCATGAGCATACGCGACCACTCGCAATGAGAAACCTGACCTCCCCGCGTTGAGAATCTCTCTGGGAGGTTTATTTTCCACGCTCGCGATCGGCAACTTGATGTTGCTGATCGCGAACGAGGAAAAAGTCTCGCCGGGATGTTGATTTTGCTCGCTCGCGGTCGCCAACTTGACGTTGAGGACCGCGAGCAAGCAAAAAATGCCCGCTACGCGTTTTTACACTGTGCTACGTGCAATTCGGGTAGTGCGTAGCAGCACAAACTATGCACGCTCCGCGAGCGTAGCGTAGTACTACGCCCAGGGTTAGGTAGCACGCCGGCTACGCCGTTGACCATGATGAACATTGGAACAGAAATAATGAGTGCACTCCACCATTCTTTGAGTGAATATAAGTATTTGTCTGTCCACCGGAGGGGGTGCACCAATGCTAAAACAGATGACAGAATATTTATGAGTCAAATAATGGGAGTTAAAATTGGAGTGGCAACACTAGAGGACTGGTTCGTTCATGACAGATGACATCGAGAACACCAGTATAAATATCTTGAGCGCGTTAATTAGAGATTACACAGATCTGTCTGAGTTATGTACATGATTGATGAAGAGCATTGTTCATTTGTGGCATTTACATATTTGTAGTTATATGAGATAAACACAGTTTGTGGTTATTGATTCCTAAATGTATATATGTTGCACATTCTTTTAAAATATAATAGATTTGGATGAGGTTGGGGCGGTGGGGAAATGTGGGATAGGAGTAGTATGACTTTAAGCGTTTTCACTTTTTAAAGTACGTCACTCGCGGTGGGTGGTTAGGTTTACGTTAGTTAGTATTCTTTTCACACAGCGAGGGTGGGGCACGTGATGGTGAATAATTAAGCAGGTGATTTAAGCACTCGGGCGCTCACCGGGTTTCATTTTGGAGGAATCCAGGAGTGGGGAAGTGGCTGCATAGCCAATCCACGGACGGCATTGAAATGGAAACTTGAATAACTTATTGTGGCATAGAGAAGATCAAAAGCTCGGATGGGTTTCTTTGTGAGGCACAGGTGAATGTCTGTGGGTATGGGGAGGAGACAGTTATAGTCTGATTCTAATCTGACTGTCAGTAAGCCACGAATTGTTTATTTCAGTTAACATGTATTGCATGCATGAGTTTTGTGCAGTTCAGGTGTCGTTTTGTAGTGTTAGGTTCATATAGGGGTGTTAAGCTGCATGATTTGTTTGATAATTTTTCACCATTGTAAAGATGTCATTGAGAGTCACAAATGAAGGATTCTGGGTAATGTAGTGCGTAATTAATTCCTATGTAAATTATAGTCAGTGTACATATAAAGGACGATTATTTTAGTGTTAAGCAGTTACATATATTTAACAAAAAGGATTGATGGGTGTTTATTATGATTGTGCATTGTAGTTACCCCTGAAGAAGGGAGTCATCCCGAAACGCATTGGGTTTCAAACAATAAGGATGTGTCATGAGGAATTGTGAACCCTCTAGTGCTGCTTATAGAAAGCCTCATAAGGTGCTGTGAAAATATGGATAAAAATTGAAGTATGAAAATGGAAACAGGAAACTAAAAAAATTATTTTATTATACATGGAATACTAGTGGAATAAAATTACAATAAAATGACTGAAATTTTGTACATACAATTGGCTGTGCATCTTGTTGAGGGACCTGATCGGGCTCCTTTGTGGGATATACATACGCAGTGTGCACGGACAGAGCGCGAACCAAGGTAGCACGCCAGCTACGCCATTGAGCATGATGAACATTGGAACAGAAATAATGAGTGCACTCCACCATTCTTTGTGTGAATGTGTGTGTTTTTGCCATCTAGGATTCCAGAGATGCCACACATCACACAGACCAAGAGCGTTCACCCAGTTAGAAAGCCACTGGGCCCTCGCACATCTGTGTCTCAAAGGAGTAACTGCACAATCATCAGCTGGGTCAAGAACTGCATTAAAGTCTCCACCAACCACTGTGGCACCTTCAGGGAGTGCCAGAATTCATTTTGTTAGTGTATGAAGGAAGGACTCTGGTGCAGGGGGGGCATAGTCACAAAGAAAATTTAACCCATTTCCTCCATCACGTACTCGAGGATAAGACATCAGCCTTGGGGGTCAGGGAGAACCTGTTTGGCCACCATAGGGAAGGAGCGATGAAGAACAATCGCTACCACTCAAGAACCTGCATCAATCCCACGTGGTACACTTTATCGTGCCCCCGATTAAGCAGAAAGGGGCAGTGAGTACCCATCAGATGTGTCTCAAGGAGCATTGGGAATGAAGAAAGAAAATGCCAATGAAAAAAGCATTGATGTAACTTCATAAAATTATGATGAAGAAAGGCATGTCATTTCAGGCCTCTTTAAACATCCTGTTTTTAACCTGAATAAGGGATTCTATCTTGGGTATGGACATTTGCTGATGGCTTAACAAAGGTGGTATATAAATGGCTGCCCTTCCAGGATGTTTAAAGAGGCCTGAAATGACATGCCTTTCTTCATCATAATTTTATGAAGTTACATCAATGCTTTTTTCATTGGCATTATGATGAGTGGTGTAAAGGTCTTTCTGGCTTTATCAGATACTCGTCATTGTATATGCATGTTCATGTGCTCATAAGAAAATGGTAGACTGTTATTGCTATTATAAGACAGGACAGATATAATGGGGATTTTTCCAGTCCTCTCATTATGAATTTGATGTATTGAAAGTATGAATTGTTGAATACCCTCTCTCAATGGAAAATGTACTTTAAACTTGAATGTACAGATAGGTTATGTCAGTGGTAAAAGACAGTACTTATATAATATGTTTCCCTTACTGTCTGGTTGCTATTGACTAGGTATGAAAGGTCCTGAACCAATAGAGATTAATTGTTGTAACACGCTTAGATTTTGCACAGATAAACTTTAACATTGTATCTGTATAAAGATTATGGCCTCGTAATTAGTGAACTGTTTCGTTCTGTGAACAATGTAAATATGTAACTAGAAGAGTTAAAGTGGGCAAATGCCGTTATAAATATGTTTTTAAAAGAATTTTTGTATATTATCTATGTCTTGTAGCCCTGAAGAAGTCCTTCAATAGGACGAAACGCGTTGGCTACTGGGAAGAATTAAAAAGAAAATAAAGACTCAAGGAATAAAGACTTGTGTGAACTATCTTATTTGGTGAACGGACTCCTTGGTCGTTGTGTGCGGACCAAAATATTCTTTGTAATTGTCTGTTGTGGAAGGTTTTCGCAACATAGGAAACCAAAAAGGTCCGGTTTTCTTTGGTCGATGCACCACATGGTTACACAACTTCCCATTATTTAAATAAGTGCGGTGTTATATCCTAGACCCTTTCGTTTGTAAATCATTTAAATGTCACACATTGACATTGTGGGTCAATGGAAAGAAGTATCAGGTCAGGGGGTTACCTCAGTCACCATTGCAAATGTAGTCCATGTAAAAGCAATCAGGGCTACTATTGGTTCGGAAAACTCATTTTGGGAACATCCAAGGATCTGCAGGTCTACAGGGAGATTACTCTGTGCATCAGTTGTATTGCCACAGTAACTGTGCCGCAGCCTGGGCCATGGCCCAGACTAGGCACAACTCATTCTCAGGCCTTGCTCTCCGCAGGCTGAGCATACTGATGCAAAACACAAACAATCCTCGGGTCTAAAATAGTGGAGGAACAACGAGAAGACACTACAGAAGAAATATCTTGTTGCTAGTGGGAGAGTCCTTTAATTAGGACGAAATCCCATCACCCATTGAGGTGGCATGCTTCATCATCTGGGATTCTCCTCTTGGCGGAGAATCCTAGCCACTCCAAGGGCTACAACCCCCTCACTGTGAGGGAGGAGCTCAGGGATGTTTTCAGATTCCTACTCTATGAAGGATATCCTAAAATCCTCGAGATGTCAAACAAAGAGGTTGGGTAATGGGCGCAGTGCAGAGAAAGGGATCTCAAAGTGTGAGTGGTGTGATACTAAAACTAACTAATAAGAATGAATGAAACTTTATTGGCTCACTCCTAGTGTTAGGATTAAAAACAGCGCACTTGCAGTATGAGAGAATGGTTACTGAATGTGACAGATGAAACAGGTCTACATGTTTCAGCCAGATTGACGCAGAAAGGTGTCAAGGCCTTCTTCAGGACCTATAGAGAAAGTGCTACTGCATGAATAATGTGAGACTATAAAAAGTAGTCAAAGGTGGAGAGAAAAAAGAAAAAAGATACATAACCAGTAATCCACTTTTGGTGAACGCGATTTACTGGTTTTACCTGTGGGGAACAGAAGCAACAAGAACAATCAAATGCAGTGTCTCGAAACATTAAATCAACACAAAATATACGTAGTGTGAGTCGAAATGTCCTCATCACTGGTAATGCCATTGAAGTGCATACAAAGAAAGTTAAAAATTAATAGTCTTACCAATGGATACGGATAAGAGGCCTCACCTCAGCCTGGCAACAGCTCAGGGGAGAGGCACCGCTCTGAAAAAAGGATGCAATTAGGTGTCAGACCAGTATAACAATATTCAGTCAGACAAAACTCCAACCATACATGCAAATTGGAGGAGCCTTGTTATAGTATACACCAGGGTGCATGAGCGCCAGTGAGTCTATTTTCTAATAGTATTGAGTGGTTTGGTGTGTGCTAGCCTACTGATATGCCGATGTGAATAATAATCAGTGCCAAGACACACGGTAGTAAAAAGACAAAAAAGGCAGACAGCTCTAAAATTTAGCAGTATAGTTAATACAAGTCAACAGACATCAAAATATTGCCAAAATACAGAGATGCATGTATTTCTGGTGAATATCAAAAAATGTAATCAAAGAGAGTACAATTAATGAGAGGTATCCTCGTGGCCTCATGATGGCGTCAGGTGGTAATGGCAATTCAGCTTCAATGGGCTGACTGGAGATCAAAGGGATGGTACGATGAAGTTTATGGGAACCGCTTAAAAACTTGCAAGCAGGTCATTAGAACAACACCGTAAACTGTAGGGTAAGTAGCGGTGTTCACAGCAGCTGCCGCTCTTAGTGGTGCCCAATCTATGAGTACAGATTGGTGTTGAGACGCTAGCATAATTGTGGGTTAGTTATTGGTGGCCAAGCTGATGTAGCGTATCCAGATATTCGTCACTTATTGCTTCGAGCATGACTTTGTAAAAACCAAAAATGATGTCTTATTTAAAGGAGCAAAAACGTTAATCAAATCTGCTCGTAGCGAGACTATGTGAGCGCAAGGCTGTAACAGCCCCATACAGTGAGAGCCTGGTGTGCACCATTGATAACCTAGGATAAACGTCACTTATGCAAACAGTACGCGCCTTACACCCACAAAGTATTGTGCAGTTTTATTGTAACGAGCAGAGAACGATATCATATGCTCGTGACGAAGATGAGGAAGTAGCGGCTACAAAAAGTGTGAGCCTGGCGTATCACGTTTATCCCTTAAGGTGGCCGTCACTGATATATAAAATACACGCCGTGAATGCAATTAGACACAACAAACACCACACTATGAGACAACGTGTTGTAGGTAACAGGGCTCATTTAGCTTACCTGTCCGTTGGTACCCCGGGCGGTACAGAGGCTGCGACTGGAGGTACCCGACGGGCAGTTATAATGCAAATAAATAGACTTGGTGAAGGGATGGGCGCGTGCACGTCGATACGTCCAAACGGCAGTCACGTGCGGATGTAGCACGTAGAAGTGCATATTGGAAAAGTAGTTTAGTGAGTACTGTAGGCACTATGCGTCGCACGATTAGATTATTTGGAGAGCGCCAGTGTCAATACTGCACCGTATTGAGATTGTGTATCCAACCACAGTCTAATGGAGCTCACAAGTTGGTCATTGCTAACACCTATACCAGCAACCAAACTGTTTAGCAACGACCGATGCACTTTATGAGTATATGGTCAGTGTGTACGGTTCCATAAACCATCCAGCGATACACGATGTATAGTCAGTGCAACTGAAATGTGGTTCTCATCTCACAGAGTGTGTTAGACGTGTAGTACCTAAAAGCCGATATCACACTAAGCAAGCACTCTAGCAACCGATTTTCTTAGTTGGTATGTGGTTGGTGTATATAGTGCCACTATACTTGTCAGCGCCCGATCTTGAATTAATGTGTGGAATATACAAAGTGCAGGAGGGCTGATGCAGTGGTCATCTCATGGATTTCGCTAGCAGATGTAGATTGCTATAACGCATACTTGTAGATGTTGGTTAACTGTGCTCTCACCGTATTGTGTTCATACTGAATAGCATAACCAGTTTCAAGTGGTGTGCGGTCTAATCAGTAAAGTTACGATGTTTTTACAATAAATCTAGACCTCGATTGATTTATAATGAGGTCCAGGGTATGTCATCATTCAAACCCTTACTGTCACTGCATAATTTATGGACCCATTTTTGTTCCTTGATAAAGAGAAATCTTGTTATGTCAGTGATGTTGGTAGGGATGTATGGTTGTTCAAGAACTGTCCAGCTAAGTTTGTCTGCTGTGTGGTTTAATTCAAGGAAGTGATTGGTGAGTTTAGTGGCTTGTTTCTTGCACCAAATGGTGCTTTTGTGTTCCAAAATCCTTAGTTTAACTTTTCGAGTTGTCATTCCCACATAGCGAAGTCCACATGGGCAAGTGACCAAGTAAATTAGTCTCTCACTGTTGCAGTTTGTATGGCGAACAAGAGACCAGGGTCTATCTGTGCCTATGTCTACAGAAATCGTGTGTTTGGTCTGAGGGCATGCAGCACATGTGCCGCACAAGAAATGCCCTTTGATTGCTGGTAGACCCCATAAGGTGTCCTGGTTGTGGGGTTTCTTAGTTCTAGGTCTGGTGTGGACCAGGCTATCCTTCAAATTGGTGCTCCTGCAGAATGCAAAAAGGGGTTCAGGGATCCGCTTATTTCCAATGTTTAGAATCTTCCAGTTTTTCCGCACACTTTTCTGTATTCCGTTTGAGAGGGTACTGAACGAGCTGACACACGTTATCCTTGTCATTTGTTCTTTTTGAGCAAGAGGCTCAATCAGAGCTTCTCTGTTGTTGTTTGCTGCTCTCTTAAGCGAGCGTCAAATCAGTCTCGCCGGGTAGTGCCTCTTTTTGAGTTGGGTAGATAATGACTCTGCATGTTCCTTGTACTTCTCGCTTGTTGAGCAATTTCTTCTGATGCGAAGGAATTGTCCATACGGCAAATTATCGCAAAGGGACTTCGGATGATAACTCTGGTAAGATAGCAGAGAATTGCGTGCCATTGGTTTTCTATAGAGCTCAGTCCCTAGGCCATCATTCGTGTTCGTCGTCTGGAGAGGTAAACCTGGCACTAGTTACAATTTTCACCAATGGCTGAACACCAAGAACGAGTTCCTTAGATTCACCTTGGAGTTCAGTAAGACACAGTTTCCTTTTCTAGACCTACTGATCTTTCCTACTAATTATGGCATAGGGACTAAGCTCTATAGAAAACCAATGGCACGCAATTCTCTGCTATCTTACCAGAGCTATAATCCGAAGTCCCTTCGCGATAATTTGCCGTAAAAAAAACTGACTACACATTGGAAATAAGAGGATCCCTGAACCTCTTTTTGCATTCTGCAGGAGCACCAATTTGAAGGATAGCCTGGTCCACACCAGACCTAGAACTAAGAAACCCCACACCCAGGACACCTTATGGGGTCTACCAGCAATCAAAGGGCATTTCCTGTGTGGCACATGTGCTGCATGCCCTCAGACCAAACACACAATTTCTGTAGACATAGGCACAGATAGACCGCCATACAAACTGCAACAGTGAGAGACTAATTTACTTGGTCACTTGCCCATGTGGACTTCGCTATGTGGGTATGACAACTCGAAAAGTTAAACTAAGGATTTTGGAACACAAAAGCACCATTCGGTGCAAGAAACAAGCCACTAAACTCACCAATCACTTCCTTGAATTAAACCACACAGCAGACAAACTTAGCTGGACAGTTCTTGAACAACCATATATCCCCACTGTTGGACTTGGCCCTTTTTGGCAGGTTCACCCCTAAACTTTTTGCCTTGTCTGTAACCTGGTGTTGGTGATTTTAGGCCTCTGGGCACTTTTGCACTGTGGTCCAGTGGAAAGTGCGTGCACTCTCTGTGTTACATTGGTGAGCTTGGCCTGCCCTCCCATAGGAATGCATGGGGGATTCCCTGATCAGTGTGTGTCAGTGGTAATTCCTGTTCTGAGAGGAGCAGTGTGGTCAAGTCTGGTATGTATGAAATTGTGTGAATAAATGCCGTGCAATGGTGTGCGCAGATTTATTGTGGTTATTTTAGAAGTGCCACTTTTAGAAGTTGGCATTTCTGTGTGCTATGTGTCTGCCTGCCTGATGTGAATTGCATATCTGGCTTTGTGAGAGACAGGGGCTGGGAGGTGTGTGTGGCTCCAGGAGGGGCAGGGTGAGTCAGCGCTAGGCTGAATGGGACACCTGGGCTAAGAGTAGTGGGAGGGGTAATCCCCTGACTCTGAATAGGACTGTGCCCAGGCTGTACAATGCTGGCTCCGCCCCGTGTGGTGTGTCTGATCACTGAGCCCCCACCTGACAAAGGGAAGAGGAGCTTGGCAAAACAAGGTGCTCCAAATCCCCCCTAAACCAGTTCTGACTGGTATCCCCAAGCCCTGTGCTGTGACACAAAGGAAACTGGTGTATAAAAGAAGGGGCTGTGACCCCATAATGTTGTTCAGTTCAGTCTTGGTGTGCTGTTCCTGCCAGGGCATGCTGCTGCTGGGGCCCAGGGGGGGCTGCCATGAGGGCTTGCCTCCCTGGGCCCTGCATTGCCCCTTTCTCCCTAAGGACTTCAAGGACTTTAATCCTAGCGCCTGGTGAGTGCTTTATTTCTATTTCTGCAGAGCGCTTTATTTATCCTGAGGAGGAGCGCTTCTGTTTTCCACTTGCAGTGCTGAGCTGCAGTCTTTGTTCCTAGAGGGAATCCCCAGCGTAGAGATTCCCCCGTCCTGCCTTTTGCGGGTGCCCACCCCGCTTATACTTTGATTCTAATGCGGGTGCCCACCCCGCTCTATATTTTAAATTAGGAGGGAGCCTACCCCTCTTTGTCCGCGTTATATTTTATCCACTGAAGCGGGTGCCCACCCCGCATTTCACCGCCGCCGGCCCGAGCCGCAGAGAATGCGGAAAACAGGAAGTCAGGCATTGTGATGCCTGATGTGGGGCGGGACTTCCGCTTCCCCCGAGGGAAGCCCCGTGCCCACGGAATTGCCCAGATAGAAGGAGAAGTCACCTGGAGCCTCGCGGGCTCCACAGTGAAGTCCCAAGTCCCAGGGGGGGGCCTGGGTGAAGAGAGGCAACGTGGGCTCCAGCGCGAGGGAGCAGAGCCTGCCCCCGCCCGTCGGGAGCCAGAGAGCCGGTAAGTGACGGCTCTTCATGTGGTGCCTGTTGGAGGCACAGATCCTGAGCGGCCCCGTTTGGCAGCGGGCCGCTCCAACTCCAACGTGAAGGCACAGAGGTGCCTGTGCGAGGCCGCATTTGCTTCGTAAGGAGTCCCAGTGGGGGCTCCCGGTGCACATGGTTAGTGCCTGAGCGGTCCCGCAGTGGCGGGCTGCTCCACCATGGCCATATCTGTTTTCAGGGCCCCCGAGGGGGGTGCAGAGGGCCCCAAGCGGCCCATGTCCTGTGTTTGTTCCCAGCTGCCCCACCGGTCAGTGGGCAGCTGCAATGATGGGGCCATAGTTGTTTTGAGAGCCCCAGCGAGGCCCAGAGGGCACAGTTGTGCCAGGGCCCATTATGGATTCTCAGCTGCGCCGCACCAGCGCGGGCAGCTGCAACATTTTGCCGCATTCCTTTTCCTACAGAGTCCCAGTGGGGACCCCAAGGGCCCAGTGAGAGCCCTGGCCTTCATTTGCTATGCCCAGCTGCCCAGCAAGTAGTGGGCAGCTGCAACGTTTAGGCCATTCATTCTTTGGGGGCATTATTGAGAGATGAGATAGGAGTGAGATGCGCAGAATTTAGTGCCAGCTGCAACGTTTAGGTCTGCGCAATTGCGCACATGGATTCTGCTGCATTGGCAGCCGCCCTGACATTTTGGACACAGGGCATTTGAGCCCCTTTGAGAAGGCCAGTTGGCCAGGGGGACTGTGAGGTTAATAGGGCGCCAGGCCCTAATGTGATTAGTGCCTCTACTATGGTCTTTATTAGGAGACTATGTGCTAATGTGATGTATGTGGTGCTAGGAAATGTGATTCATGTAGTATGATTTATGCCCCTGTTTGATGCCTCTAACTGTGGTTTATGTATGAGGTTATTTGCATAATATGGTTTATGCTTGGGAGGTTATCCTGCACTGTGATTTATGCCCCTAATGTGAGTGATACTTAGGAGGTTAGGGTCTAATATGTTAGACTGATGAGGTTGGTGTACAATGGATTTGGCGCCTATGTGATACTGTGCATAATGTGGTTTATGTGACAGGATGATGCTGAGTACAGTGGTTACCAGTGATTACTGGTTGTACATTTATTATAAGTGCTACATTTACTAAGTTCGCTTTGTGCTGGTTCTGACAGTGGTCCAGTTGGCCCTGTCAGGTGTAAATAATCCCTTGTAGATATTACCTAGTGCCAGGTGGCAGAATGTATATTATGTGATTACTATTCTAATGTGTTATGAGAATACAAAGGCTATTTTTGATATAACCTTGTGTGGAGTTCCTTTTGTGGTGTGCCTGGTATGTTGTTGCTGTGTGCGTGCGCAAACGCTTTACACATTGCCTCCGGGATAAGCCTTACTGCTCGTGCCAAGCTACCAAGGGGGTGAGCAGAGGTTATCTTTGGCGTGTAACTCCCTCGCCCTGACTAGAGTGGTGGTCTCTGCCTGGCTTTGGCGCAAGCCTTAGCCAACCAGAGATCCCATTTCTAACATCTACCAACATCACTGACATAACAAGATTTCTCTTTATCAAGGAACAAAAATGGGTCCATAAATTATGCAGTGACAGTAAGGGTTTGAATGATGACATACCCTGGACCTCATTATAAATCAATCAAGGTATAGATTTATTGTAAAAACATCGTAACTTTACTGATTAGACCGCACACCACTTGAAACTGGTTATGCAATTCAGTATGAACACAATATGGTGAGAGCACAGTTAACCAACATCTACAAGTATGTGTTATAGCAATCTACATCTGCTAGCAAAATCCATGAGATGACCACTGCATTAGCCCTCCTGCACTTTGTATATTCCACACATTAATTCTAGATTGGGTGCTGACAAGTATAGTGGCACTATCCACACCAACCACATACCAACTAAGAAAATCGGTTGTTAGAGAGCTTGCTTAGTGTCATATCGGCTTTTAGGTACTACACGTCTAACACACTCTGTGAGATGAGAACCACATTTCAGTTGCACTGACTATACATCGTGTATCGCTGGATGGTGTATGGCACCGTACACACTGACCATATACTCATAAAGTGCATCGGTCGTTGCTAAACAGTTTGGTTGCTGGTATGGGTGTTAGCAATGACCAACTTGTGAGCTCCATTAGACTGCGGTTGGATACACGAACTCAATACGTGCACTATTTACACCGGCGGTCTCAAAATAATCTAATCATGCGAGGCATAGTGCCTACAGTACTCACTAAACTACTTTTTCCATGAGCACTTCTATGTGCTACGTCCGCATGCGACTGCCGTTTGGACGTACCGACATGCACGCGCCCATCCCTTCACCAAGTCTAATTAATTGCATTATTACTGCCCATCAGGTACCTCCGGTCGCAGCCTCTGTACCGCCCGGGGTACCGACGGACAGGTAAGCTAAATGAGCTGTGTTACCTACAACACGTTGTCTCATAGTGTGGTGTTTGTTGTGTCTAATTGCATTCACGGCGTGTATTTTATATATCAGTGACGGCCACCTTAAGTGATAAACGTGATACGCCAGGCTCACACTTTTTGTAGCCGTTACTTCCTCATCTTCGCCACGAGCATATGATATCGTTCTCTGCTCGTTACAATAAAACTGCACAATACTTTGTGGGTGTAAGGCGCATACTGTTTACATAAGTGACGTTTATCCTAGGTTATCAATGGTGCACACCAGGCTCTCACTGTATGGGGCTGTTACAGCCTTGCGCTCACATAGTCTCGCTACGAGCAGATTTGATTAACTTTTTTGCTCCTTTAAATAAGACATCATTTTTGGTTTTTACAAAGTCACGCTCAAAGCAATAAGTGACGAATATCTGGATACGCTACATCACCTTGGCCACCAATAAGTAACCCACACTTATGCTAGCGTTTCAACACCAATCTGTACTCATAGATTGGGCACCACTAAGAGCGGCAGCTGCTGTGAACATCGCTACTTACCCTACAGTTTACGGTGTTGTTCTATTGACCCGCTTGCAAGTTTTCAAGCGGTTCCCATAATCTTCATCGTACCATCCCTTTGATCTCCAGTCAGCCCATTGAAGCTGCATTGCCATTACCACCTGACGCCATCATGAGGCCACGAGGATACCTCTCATTAATTGTACTCTCTTTGATTACATTTTTTGACATTCGCCAGAAATACATGTATCTCTGTATTTTGGCAATATTATGATGCCTGTTGACTTGTATTAACTATATTGCTAAATTTTAGAGCTGTCTGACGTTTTTGTCTTTTTACTACCGTGTGTCTTGGCACTGATTATTATTCACATCTGCATATCAGTAGGCTAGCACACATCAAACCACTCTATAACATTAGAAAATAGACTCACTGGCACTCAGGCGCCCTGGTGTATACTATAACAAGGCTCCTCCAATTTGCATGTATGGTTGGAGTTTTGTCTGACTGAATATTGTTATACTGGTCTGACGCCCAATAACATCCTTTTTTCAGAGCGGTGCCTCTCCCTGAGCTGTTGCCAGGCTGAGGTGAGGCCTCTTATCCGTAATCCATGGTTAAGACTATTAATTTTTAACTTTCTTTGTATGCACTTCAATGGCATTACCAGTGATGAGGACATTTCGACTCACACAACTTATATTTTGTGTTGATTTAATGTTTAGAGACACTGCATTTGATTGTTCTTGTTGCTTCTGTTCCCCACAGGTAAAACCAGTAAATCGCGTTCACCAAAAGTGGATTACTGGTTATGTATTTTTTTTCTTTTTCTCTCCACCTTCGACTACTTTTTATAGTCTCACATTATTCACGCAGTAGCAATGTCTCTATAGGACCTGAAGAAGGCTGTGACACCTTTCCGGGTCAATCTGGCCGAAACATGTAGACCTGTTTCATCTGTCACATGCAGTAACCATTCTCTCATACTGCAAGTGCGCTGTTTTGAATCCTAACACTAGGAGTGAGCCAATAAAGTTTCATTCATTCTTAGTAGTTAGTTTTAGCATCACGTCACTCACACTTTGAGATCCCTTTCTCTGCACTGCGCCCGTTACCCAATCTTTTTGTTTGACATCTCGAGCATTTTAGGATATTCTTCATAGAGAAGGAATCTGAAAACATCCCTGAGCTCCTCCCTCACAGTGAGGGGGTTGTAGACCTTGGCGGGGCTAGGAGTCTCAGCCAAGAGGAGAATCCCAGATGATGAAGCATGCCACCTCGGTGGGTGATGGGATTTCGTCCTAATTAAAGGACTCCCCCACTAGCAACAAGATATTTCTTCTGTAGTCTGTTCTCGTTGTTTCTCCAGTATTTTAGACCCGAGGATTGTTTTTGTTTTGCATCATTGTTTGGGGAACTAATCCTCGCCGGTCTTTAAATTTCCCTTGGACCCCCCCTCCTCCTTTGTTTTTCTGAGCATAATGATCCCACATGAACATCACAAATAAAACAACTTCAATACATAACAGTACATCTTGTGGCCATCCAATAGGTGACCTCAAGATTGTGTGGTACTCTGAAGGGGTCTGTTGTCGTGTAGTTCCCACTAATCCATAGGACATGCGCATTTGTGGACAACATAAACTCTGCGTGAGGTGCCTAGACTTATTCCAGGGACCCCCACAGTATATTTCAGCCAAGATACCAGCTAGCTCACAGTGCCACCAAAAGCTCCCCTAACCCAAACAAGGAGCAAATGGTTTCTAGCAACCGCTGAACATGACAACCTTTGTCCCCTCAGGGATCGTGGTAACAGATCTAGAACCCTTTCGCTCAGTCACTCATGCACTCTTTTTCTCAGAGAAATATACAGAGAATACACAATGGGATGTTTTCCATATATTTATTGAACCAATGGTATTCTTGTATAGAATACGTGTGCTGCGATAATCAGTAAACAGTAGCAAATAAAAGTGATTACAAGCACCAAAAGAGTAAATAGCAGATATAGTTCCACCATGGTGCTAAAACAGTGTATATATGCAGGCATATAAAACAAAGTGGCAATCAGACGTACTCCTACTATGCAATCCCTACTCTATGTGTGTCTAGAGTGCATGTAGGTATATAGCCAAGAATGCCCCCACTGGATGATCCAACCCCATTACCTGGTAGTAAAGAATGTAGGACCTTCGTCGTGGCCATGAACTGGAAACCCATAATGGAGATGTTAGGCAGCTGCTTGCCGAAGCCTCAGCACGCAGGGACCCCTCGGCATCAGCTGAAGTGTCTCCTCCACCAACCCCCTGAAATGCTTCTTTATTTAAAATAAAAAGCATCCTTGCAATGTATATGCAGATTAGTATTGTTGTGGGTATGTAGATAGCCCTGTCGCCCTTTGGATGAAGATAGAACAACATTTCTACATCGTGCATAAATGCCTTGTACCTGGTGTTCAGGGCATCATGATAATGTTGCGCAAATAAACGTATCCAACATTGTCATGCACGCAAATGTGTGCAAAGATTACACTGAAATGTTACTGTGCAGAAAGAAGGCAATGTAAGAAAATGTGCATCGTTTCTACATGGACTTAACCCAGGCACATAACACTGTGAGGTATAGCTAGCTCACAGACAACAGTTTAGTGAGCCCTGATCTGGGCCGAGTGATAAGTGGGACTGTACACATAACTAACATCATTCTCAACTGTTTCTTATACCATACATACACAACTCAGTCTGTAAAGCCTATACGTTTTTCACACATTTACCATGATCTAATTAGCAAATATATCCTAGGTACAATGAAAAGTATAAATGAATATATATGTGCATTCAATACAAGTAGGATCTAGGGCTTATCACACACAGTGGTGATGTTAAGTACACAAAGTACACTAGATACGCAATCCATTTTATGATTGGCCTATGTAGGGACCACAAAATGTTACAACAGTAATCTGAATTCACTCTGTGACTCAGGGGCACATTGTAGCCTGTGGGAATGGAAAGGATGGAGTTAACCAAGGTAGTATGTGAGATATTTACCTGATCCTCTGCTGAGCCATAGAGCAAGCCAAACAGGGGAAGGATCACTTCAGCAAGTCACTCCATCTCCTCTGGAGAGAAGGTAGGGGCTTTCACACCTGCTTGGCCTGGTATGATTGCTCCCAGAGGTGGCAAACAGCAGCTAAATAATAACTCACTTGCCTCCTGACATTGCTGCCATCAAGCAATGTCAGGAGGCAAGTGAGTTATTTTTCAAACAGCGGCATACATGTATGCCACGTACGTGGTCATCAGTGTAGAAGGACACAGCCATTGGTCCACGACCATCACAGTCACCAACGTTAGCCTCTGGCTGTGTCCACCATGGATAAAACTGCCCACCACGCAGCCGACCTCCGCCTGCGAGTGCAGATTCAGAATGTCCTACATGCGAGGTCAGGCATCCGCCATTTTAGTGGTTGGAACTACAGTATTGGTGACTGTTATTAGTGTCACCACCAAACTACAAATGTGTTGTAACATGTTTACATGATGTATTACTCCATTGCTCTATAATTTGATTTACACAAACATCAGTGCACTTCATTACTGTACATAAATGCTATATTTCTGCGGTGCACTGTACACCGGCGGTGACGGTATTTTGTGAGTACAATTCAAACTTTACAATATTAGGGTACTCATGATGCATTTTTGGCTGTATAATGTGTACATTTCTGTTACAGACACATGTGGAGACCACAATGGGGATTATAGTTGTATGTTGGACAGTAGACAATTATAATTTGAATTATGTGCAATGCTTTCTGAACCAGTTATGTTTTCTCACATGACTTTTGGCTTACTCTACATAAATGTTACTCTGAACACTGTGACCAATGTTCAAAATTGTTTTCATTCCACACATAGGCACCCTGGCAGAGGGAGGAGCTGACAGCCTCCAATGTACGGCCCATTTCCAGACCTTCAGACTATGGAAGAAAGGCATGTCATCAAGAAGTTTTGTTTCACTAGGTAAACAATACAGGTTTTATGTCATCAGTTGGAGCCTGATCTCCTTCCTCAAAACACTAATTCAACGTGTGCCACACCTATTGTGAGACTTATGGCAGTATTGCATTTTCTGTCCACAGGTTCCTTCCAGGACACTGTGGCTATATCTGGTGGTTTGTCACAACCATTGTTCAGTGGTGTACTACAAGATGTGCTTTCAGCAATGATGAAACACATAGACAGCTATATCTAGTTGTCCAGACGTGAGGATTTATCCAATGTGAAGGGGCATTTCTATGTATTTGGTTGCATCCAACATGTGGTTGGAGCCATTGATGGCACCCATATTGCCTAACTACCACTGCAAGCCAGGGAACAAGTTTACCGTAACAGGAAGCACTTCCATTCTATCAACATGCAAGTTGTCTGCTTACAGAATTTGTACATCTCAAACATCTGTGCCCGGTTCCCAGGAAACAGCACCATACCCCAGCTGATGTCACAACTGCTACCAGAGAGGGCCTGGCTTGTTGGTAAGCATGATCTGTTCTAACTTTGTGTGGGTGATGTCAGGTTGTATAATCACAAAGTGTGTAGCTCATTGTTCCAGCTATGTCTGTCTTCCATCTAGGAGACTCAGCATATGCCAACCATCCATGGCTGTTGGCACCTCTGAGGGATCCAACTACACCAGGGGAAGTCTGCTTCAATGATGCCCATTGAAGAACACGGCGGCCAGTGAAACGGGCTTTTGAGCTCCTGAAGGCCAGATTCAGATATCTGGACAAGACTGGTAGAGCCCTCCTCTACTCACCCGGGAAGGTCGAACTCATTGTTCCAGCTATGTCTGTCTTCCATCTAGGAGACTCAGCGTATGCCAACCATCCATGGCTGTTGGCACCGCTGAGAAATCCAACTACACCAGGGGAAGTCTGCTGCAATGATGCCCATTGAAGAACACGGCGGCCAGTGAAACGGGCTTTTAAGCTCCTGAAGGCCAGATTCAGATATCTGGACAAGACTGGTAGATCCCTCCTCTACTCACCCGGGAAGGTGTATCAAATCAGTGTGGCCTGCTGCATGCTCCACATCATCGCCCTGCAATGGAGCATCCCTCATATCGCAGAGGATGGAGACAATGAAGTGCCACCATGTGAGGAACCGAAAATGCCAAATGATGACTGTGGTGAAGAGGAAGGAGTTGACTTGTGCTAAGATCTCATTGACAACTTCTTCTCATGAGTGTAAGTATGTTGTGAGATGTCATGACTTTGAATATTAAAGCATCTCTTGTTGTGATGATGTGAGGAACATATTTAGGAAAAATATTAGGAAGCTAAATCAATGCTAAAATCTTTTGAAAGGTGTTTGTGGAGAAAGGTTTTGACACATGCTCACTTTGTTGGTATTGCTTTGTTTATCTTAGATTATTGTCATGGTCTGCACCCCAGAAGTTGACCATGTGAATTGTGTCATTTGTATTGTTTCATAGCTAATCTCTTTGTTTTGGTCTGTTTTATGTACCTTCACCATGCCATCTTCATTTGGACATTTCAGAGTTGTGACATTAGCAGGTAAATGATGCTGTTTTGACATATGAAGTGGACATGGATTGTTCCTGGGAATGACTGCCACAGACTTTGCGTGTAGACATTTTGTACCAAGACAGCTTGCACAGTGATAGGATGGAAGTTAAGAGGAATCCATTGGACTTGTTCCTTGTCGTTTGGTGGTCCTAATGCAATATGTGTGGCATCATGTGCTCCAATGAAATGTTGTTTTGGGCCCAGATCATGCTAGTCTCCCTTTACATTGGCTAAATCATTATTGTGTATAATATGTATGTAGCTGTTGATGTGTCTCCTCATTGTAGGCCAAGGTGTTTATGGCACATCACTGACGTTTGTTAGTGACATTCCACCAGATGCAGCAAAACCGGATTGGAATGAGCCTGTGATCAGAAACTGTTGTAGTGCCATGTGTCTGTTAATTGTTTTAAATGTTGTAGGATTCCTTTAGTGAGGTAGGTAATATGGCTCCAGATGATGACATAGACCAATTATATTTTGCCTATTCCATAGGAAATTGTCTGATGTATCCCCTCCTTCCATGTTGTTAAGGTCTGCACCTCAAAATGTGATCACTGACACAGAATATTTGAGTCATGTTTGATTTGCTATGTTTCTGACATTATGCCAGCCTATAATTGGAGCAATAGAATAAAGATGTTATAAGAGAAGAGACTTGTATGCATGTGCTGGTCCGACATGGTTGCGATCCTGAGCTAAACATTGTGTACATGCATCATATACATGCTTACACAAGTAGCTTGTTTTGGTATTGTAAAGTTCACATGGGAGTACATATATACATTGCTAGATGTGAAATCCACTACTGCAGGTAATTAGTTTCTGACTAGTGTAGGTATTGCAGTGAACAAGGAGAAAATAAACATTCTGCAAAGCCAAACAGGGAAAACCAAAAGTGAAGAAGTCAGTCATGGTGAATGAAATCATAGTTGTAGATGCCAAATTGTTTGAAGTCAAAAGTCCAAAATATTACTCCCAACAGAAAGGGAAAAGTGTCCAGAAATGGTCCACAGAGTGAATGTGTTGCACACACAGGAGGAAATTAAGGTTGAGGTTTCTTACTGGCGGTAGTGGGTGCCTTGCCATCCACACCTCCCGGATGTTTGCATGGACGTCCCCTCCTGCAGGGGAGGAGAGATCCAATGCTGCTAAGACAGGGAAGTCTGCAGATGTGTCTTCCCCTGACATGGCCTCCCTTCTTGTGGCTGCTGCAGATGTAGATGGGACCTAGGTAGTTGGACCACAGGAAGAGCCACATGGTGGTGGAAAAGCCCATGCAGAGGGTTGTGTTGATGTCCTGCAATACCCCAATGAGCCGGCCCATGTTGGTGTTGTGGATGGCCAGCTCCTGGTATATGTCTCTCTGCAACTGCTTCATCTCCCAAATTTTCATCAATACCTGGCCCATCACTTCTTGGGAGTCGCAAGACTTGGTCAATGGTGGCCTGGGTGTGAGTGGCCCCAGTGGCCTCACTCAGCGGGCCCACAGTTACCCTCCCACAAACCCTAGACCCCACTGGCCTGTGCCCTTGGCCCAGGGTGCACTCTCCCCCTGGATCCGCTGTGACTGGGTTGGTGATTGTCAAATCAGGATCCAGGAGTGGGTGGGGCACAAGATGGTGCTGACTGTGCTAGGTACAAAGGTTGAGGAGGCAGGGTTTGGTTGAGTAGTTGCAGCTGGGGTGGGAGGTGTTGTTATGGACACAGTGAGACTCACTGTTACTGACTGCCCAGGCTGACCAGATGTGCCAGTACTGTCATCCACATCCACAGGTCCAGGAGTCTTGTCATCACTGAGGGCTGGGAGTCTGTTTGGTGGCCAAGCTCTGCCCAGGTGCTGTGCCAGATAGTCCTGTTGTGAAATAGAGAACATTGTTATTGGTGGAAGTGTGGTATCTACATCCAAATGTTTTGTGTCACAGTAAGTAGAGACCTAGGAAAAACAAAATAGGTAGAGATTACTATTGTGATATAGTTCTGTGGTATAGAACTCGTTAAGAAAACATTTGGAGACAATACATATACTAGAATTGAGCAGCTCATTAGATGTGCTGATATATTACATTTTGGATTAAGGAATGAACATGAAATCTCCCAAACATTGAAGGAAACACAGTGGAGAAGTAATGTGTATTTGACCATTCCAAGGCCTTGTTGTGTACAATACAGGCAAATACATAACTTGGTTTCATATTTAACATTTGTCATCATGTGTGCAGTGCAGAGTCAATGGTTCACCTGCCACTTCTAATCAGCTGAGTTACCTTAATGCTTTACAGATATTTGAGTACACACTTGGTTTGGTGTCACTCATGCCATCAGTTGTTTCATTTGAGGAGACCAGAACAACATCAAGCTAAATAGGCAGAAATGTCTCTGAGTAGAGCATTTTATGTAGATTGCTCAGTCCATGAGAAGTGAACATTAGTTGTAACATGTCAGACAAACGAGAATGGGAAAAATCACAATTTCATCTTGTTTTGAGTTGTAGAAACAGGGTCTCATGGCAGTTGTAGTAATTTCAACCTCTACTTACCAAAATTTGACAAATGGTTAATTCCATGAGTAATGAATATCAGTTGTAATATGGAAGACAAGTGAGAATGGGCAAAATCACAAGTTGATCTTGTTATGAATTACAGAAACATGGCCTCATGGTAGTTGTAGTCATTTCAATGTCCACTTGCCAACACTTGACAAATGGCTAAGTCCATGAGAAGTGGAAATCAGTTGTAACATGTGAGACAAGTGGAAATAGGCAAACTCACTATTGCATCTTGCTTAGATTTAAAGAAACAGGCCTCATGGTAGTTTTAGTCATTTCAATCTCTACTTGCCAACACTTGACAAATGATTAACTCTATGAGAAGTTGAAATCAGGTGTAACATGTGAGATATGTGAAAATGATCAAACTCACTATTGCATCTTGTTTCGAGTTACAGAAACAAGGCCTCATGGTAGTGATTTGAATCTCTACTTGCCAACACTTGACAAATTTATTTATTTTTTATTTTTATTTATAAAGTTTTGTAGCGCGAACAAGACCCAGATGAGTATCAGAGCGCTTCACAATTTGGATTGTCGGAGGTACAAAAGGGGAAAAAAAACAAGGAAAAGAAACGTCATTTGAGAATGAATGCAAGGTTAGTGTTATGTAACTGTTGCCAAAATGCAGTTGGGCTGGATGATACATTTTTATATTGGCACATATAATGGGTCCTGGGATGATAATTTCATAGTAAAACAATTACATCTAGCTTTCCAACATGTGGCATTTAATGGAGATTGATACATGTGATCTTCTATGCAACAATACACATTGAAACTGACAATCAAACATCTCTGCTACTTTGAGTACTGCATGTTAGGAAAGTAGATAGAGAATACAATAGCAAAAGCTGAGATGAGAGCAAACAGGACATTGAAGTTTTGTGACAGTTAGTGTGGTATAACTTACCATACTCACTCCCCGAGCTATTTGTGTCAAGCCCTCAGAATGCAGTATGGCCAAGAACTTCTCCTCCCAGGGAAAGAGTTAAAATGGGGTCTGGGAGGACCACCGCCAGTCTTCTGGGCCTCCAGGTGGTGCTTGAAGGCCAGGGAATGCACCTTCCCCCTCAGGTTCTGCCACCTTGTCCAAAATTTCTCCTTTGTGCACAGGGTGGAACCTACAATATTCACTTTATCGACAATCCTGGGCCACATTTCCATTTTCCTACTGAGAGAAGTATGTTGGCCTTGGGCTCCAAACAAATGTGGCTTTCCTCTTATGATTTCATCCACCATGACTGACAACACAGCCTCTGAAAATTTTTGATTTTTTTAACGTAACATAACTCTAAATTAAAGTGGGTGACAATGCCTAACAAAGAACACCAACGGATATCAGTAGAAAATGCAAAATAAGTGTGTCGAGAGTGTTAATTGGGATAGGGAAAAAAGAAAGCCTTGTGTGACCAGCATTGCTGCTCTGTCTTGCTGTGCTGCAGTAGAGAGAGGCAAAGGATCATGTTCTGGGATGGGTTGTGTTTTATAGCGTGATTTGCAGGGTTGTCCACTAGACCAATGGATATCAGCTTTGTTGTTTTTGTATCCATCCAATGGGCACTGTTCTGGAGCTTTGCTGAGAACGTACAGCTGCGGCCTACCGCCATCGGGGAACAGCCGCTAGGGGACCGCCAGTACAACTGTGTATTTAAAATCAGCTCAGCAGGAAACCGTAGCACGGATGACGTCGGAGTATGCATCGCCAACATTTCAGTCTGCCCCGGCCCAGACAGGACACACTCCGTCGACAGAGGTCGGCGGTTCAGGCTGCATGCATCATAATATGGCAGGCAGAAGACCGCCGCCTTAGCGGTCTTCTTGGGACCGCCGATGCGGTGGTCCGGCAGTAAGACAGCCAAAGTTGTAATTAGGCCCTAAGTTCTTACTCTAAACAATAGTACTACTGTACTCTGTACCCTTATGAATATTGCCATTCCGGTTTTCACCAATAGACTTTGTGAGAATGAGGAATTCTAAATGGAATATAGAGGATAGTTTTTGCTTCACTTGAAGTTATACTTCATCTGCTGAAGGTTACTCTGGAATTTACACTGTTTATTTGCAGTTTGGTAAGAAGCAGGAATATCAGGATCACCAGTTCCAGTTTCAAAGAGTCTTTCAATCAAAATACAGAAGTGCAGAGAAAATAGGAACAGGGAAGGGAAAAGAGAGGAAAGGCAAGGAAGAATGCGCCCCGAAGGGAAGCTTAGGGGGGGTTGCAGAAATTGCCGTAAAATGAACTCAAGAAATGCAGAAGGCTTATTGACTTTGTAGCTGCTGAAATGTTACCATGAACACTCTCCTCAATGTGTCGTCATTCTTTACTGAAAGATTGCACGAAGAGAGTTTCCCTGGTTTAGTCAGGAAACACTGCTCCCTTTTGCCGTTGGTGCTGGTTCTAAGGACTAAGGATGTGCCGAAGAGCGACATCGCTCTCTCACTGGAGTCAAAGATGAGAGGATAGGCTTCTTAGGACTGAGGATGTGCTAAAGGTAGACACCGCTCTTTCACTGGACTCAAGGACGAGAGGATAGACAACTCCTCCCACAACCAGAAACATGCAGAATGGAGACTGACGGAAAGACGCTAGTCTCCTCCTCAGAATCACAAATTGAAGTGCGCAGAGGGAAGCTCGTGCTACAGCCAACACACATAAAATCTCAAGACAGGAACTTCTGAAAGGGTATTAGACCTTGCAAACCAAAACTGTGGGCATTTTTAATATTGCACTAACCCCCTTTTACTATATACAATTTTCCCAAGTTAACTCACAGGACGTCCTATTACCATTTTCAACCTATGATCACACTTACTAATGCGATGACTTAGTGAGGAAACGTTAGCCTGATTCCTGACAGGCATCCAATCTGATGAAAACTAGTCAGAATAGTGACATTGTTCAATGGCTACAGAAAAGAGCACCAAATATGGTGCTGCTGCGTTCCTGCAACCACCACTTCCCTTAGATTCCGTCAAAAACCAGAATATTGGCACCAGATGGATTGCATGGATCAAAATGTTCGATGACTTCATAGATGCTCTAGAAGAAGTAAATGACAAAAAGATCATAAAATACTTAAAGAACCTTGCAGGTGATGGAGTGAAAGAAGTGATGAAGAAAATGTCACAAGCTGATGCAGTGTAGTACAGTCAAATCAAAGAAATGTTGGTAGCCAAGTTTAATCCAATGCCGAATGAAACTATGAAAGGTACATTTTCAACCAGGCAAAACAGCAAGCTGGAGAAACGATGGATGAGTTTATCTAAAGACTTGATGCCCTCATAATGCACTACAATGTCAGTGCATACAATGACAAAGACAAAGACATGCATCTCAGAGTCATCGATGATTGCATCTCCGATTCGTTCAGACGATGCATGCTGAGGAAGACACTCAGTCTTGAGAAGGTAGTCATGGCTGCAAGTGCTGAGGAACGTGCAGATCGACAAGCTGCTGATATGGAACCTGGAACAGCCCGGAACGAATCAGCGTGCGATTTACAGCAGGAGCATTTGGTTGCTGCTTCGCCATATGCTCTCAGTCGGGGCTTCCTTGTGCTACATGGCCCCACTGCAGTCTGCAGTACATCTGTGGGGGGTACCACTGCTCTGGTCGACTTCAGCCTGCAAGTCCATCCTGTTCATGTATTTGGCTCCGAGGGGAGCGACAGGAGGTTAGCTTGTGGAGACAACGCATTGCCCGCTGATTTAGCAGAGGAGGGGCGGCAAGCACCAGGCCTCCTTTGAGCCGCAGGATTCGGCTCTAACAGCACCGCTGTCTGTGGGCACTGTCCTCAGCTGTAACTCACACTAAGTATAGAGTAGCACGGTGACTAAAAAGGGAAGAGGAATGTGTCAAAGGTGGGCATAACCAGTGTATGGACGAAAACCCTCACTCACCCAAGGGTGACATGCTTCATCATTGGGTTCCTCCAGCACACAGTGACCTCAAGGTACCCTGTGTGGGCTACAACTTTCCCTCGGGGAAGGTGCGGGAGTGTTCTGAGAAAGCACGTAAATGTATGAACACCTCTAGGATGTAAATGAGGGGCAGAGTGCAAAAAATAATGTGCAATTAAAACTATCTCAGTAGGAACAACAATTTTATTATAACGTCCTACAGGATAGGGTTAAAAAGCAATGTGAGACAGGGTTATGGATATCTACCCTGTATAGTGGTCAACATATTTCTGCCCTAGATGACAATTGCATGTTCAGGGCATTCATCAGGACCATGATAGCTAGTCACTCTGCTTAAATAAGGTGCACGAATAATAAATAAAAAATGTATAGATACTCAGGCCAAACATCAAGACCAACCGTGCACAATGGTAGTAGTCAATATGGAAGGTCAGGAGGCCCTGCAGTAAAACAGAAACAAAAACAAAAAAACAATCAACGTGATATCAGCAAGCACCACCACCATATTCACACGTATGTGCTCCTCCACAAACTGATGCAAAATTTTAAAAGTGGTCTTACCTAAGAGCACTATGTACTGGCCGACTCTACCATCTCCAGAGTCTTTTCACAAGTAGACACCTCTATTTAGAGGCACAACAGTTAAAACAAAGACGTGAAATGGCAGGAAAAGGGAGACCATGAACAGACACAGAGCAGCAACTAATACATTGTAATAACGCTTGCCCAATATGCATTGCGTACTTAATACAGAGGTACAGTTTTAAAGACAAGGGATCAAATGGAAATTAATTACAAAAAAGTGCTCATTTAACCCATGTCTTGAATAATCCAACAGAGGTGTTACTGCATGTCAAAGGGCTTTTGTAATAGGTCATTAGATTTTAAGCAAAATCGGAACTAGAGCAAGGGCGCATATGCCTTAAAGACTATAGCTAACATTACAGAAAGAGAGAGCTCGATAGTAGTACCAAAGCAACTGTCAGGGAAATAGACTTAGGAAGGGAGGGCTTCTCATCTTACGTGTGATCTTCTAGCGGCATTGCTCGGCTCTGGGGGGAGTGAACCACGGCCATCTCCTGAAGCCTTATATGTAAAGGATGTAGGAGTTATGTAGTCGATATACAGTTTCACGGGGCCACGCACATGCGTAGCACAAAACGGCATTGCCAGGCAAGCTATGACGTCTAAACGTCACTAAAGGGACGTAGGCATGCTCAAGGGCTACCGGAAGGGTACTATGGTATCTCAAACGAGCGTGCTCAGTCTAGACTACCGACCTGAGATACACTCGACCGGACCGTAATCTTACAATTTCCTAATAGAAATTCCTACTCTATAGAAATCGCTATTAGGATATCGCAAATTTTGAAAATACCATTTTGCATTTCCTAAATAGCGATTCCTACAAAATCGCTATTTAGGAAATGTAAAATAAGAATTTTGCACATCTGGCCCATAGATATAGATTTATACATGGAATGAGAAAGAGAGAAAAGAAAGATAGTTATATTTTGTTAGCTTTCAGGTTACAATCTTCTCAAGATAGGAAATGGAATTTTTGGTCTGGGTATATCTTTGGCGCCGTTAGACAAATCCTCACAAAATGTTCACCCGAAAAACTTTTTCACTTCAGCTCCTTTTTGAAAAGCTTTGGGGTGATCCGTCATGTGTGGGCCAAAACAAAAAGGGGTGCTCAAAACACATTTTTCCCATATATTTTCCATACGAATTTTAGACACAGCTGCAGACAAAACTGCTGTTAACGGAATTACACCAAATTTGTCAAAAAGCTAGCTTTTGTCCAGAAACAATAAATTTTGTGATTTGGTGTAAATCCATTCAGTAGTTTTTAAAGAATTAATGCTCAAAAACTTTGTATATTTCACACCGCGGAGGAACCACAGAAGCCAATAGATCTCATGTTGAGATCTGTATGACTGCCACCACATCAGCAACGATGTGGCAGCAGCCATCTTAGGTCTCTGGACTCAATCCCGAGTCCTAAGAAAAACATAAGGGGGTAGGGTAGGGATACCCTGACCCCCTAGGTCTAGGGCAAAAAATGTTATTTTAAAAACCAATTTGCTCTGACATCACAGAGGGTTCACAAATCAACAGTAAAATGAACGCCTGATAAAAAAACAAAACCCTGTTGTGGGCCAGGGCCTGTAAGGGTGGCCTATTATTAATTTAGAAAAAGGGCAGTACAAGGCCCCCCTCCCCAACTATCTAAGAGGTCGCGGAGACCCTATCCCCTGGGGTCAATCTTTTAATGAAGAGGAGGGGGGCCACATGACCCCTCTCCCTGAGCCTAAAAAGGCCACAAGGTCCCCATTCCATAGTGCTGTGTTTTTGATAAAGTAGAGGGGGGGCATGCAGCCCCCCTTCCTGAGCCAGGAGAGGCACCAGGGATCCCATACCCTGGGGTTGCAAATCAGTAGGTGGGCAGAGGGGCCATGCAGCCCCCCTCCCAGAACCATACAATGGCCCTGGGGACTCGATCTCACAGGGCCAGCTCAGAGATTGTGTCCTGCGGTCCCCAACCCCAGGACACCATCTATTCCCCTGCTTGATAGCAGGGTAGGGAAAGTGCAATGTTCTCCCACCGGGCAGGAGCACAATTTCCCTGCCCTCGCTCTCGGGCAGGGAAATACATTGAATGTATGCACCCCACTGGAGCCAAATAACTGCTGCCATGGGGTGGTAGCAGTGGCTGCAAACAGGAGTGCCAGCAGGCCTGCAGGGGCCCAGGTCCTTACCCTGCAGCGCCCAATGGGCAAGAAGCTGTGTCGTGCCTTGGGTGGGCACCGGGGCATACCACTTAGTATCCCCCCGCAGCCCCAAAGAACAGTAATGGTCTGGGGTGCCCTGGGTGTGCACACCTTACATAAAAACAAAATTCCAGCTCCTCTGTGGACCTGAGAAATGGGGCCGCTTGTAGGAAATCCGTCGGCCGTTGGGACCCATGGTTACCCCCCCGCAGACCCATATAAACAAACATATTGGGGATCTCGTGTGGGACTGAGACACCCAGAAAATGAAAAAACAAACAAAATGTGAATAATAAATGAGCGACCCCAGCGCTCATTTACTATTCACTGCTCCTTTAAGGAGCACCCATAATGCCCTGCAAAGACTATTTACATATTTTTTGATTTGGGTGATCTTCCTACAAGGGGCAGGGGCATCACCAACATGTTTGTAATGTTGTGGGGGACTGCAGAGAGTTCTGGAGCCCCTGATCAACCTTAGCTAATAAACCAGTAAGTTCCCTGGGCCACTGAAACCATGACCCCTGGAGAACTTTTTTTTAAAAAGAATTTTCCAACCTGAAGATTTTGCATTTTATGTGGCCTGAAGATGTATACAAAAATGCAAGGCTCTCTTATGGTTCCTTTTATGACTATATTTTTGGGCTGAAGAACGTTAAAAGAAAAATTAAGAGACATTTTTTAATAAAAAAAACAAAACAATATGTCTAAAACTTTAAACATTTTCTCCCATAAAATGTAATAATAGAAACTATGTAAAAGATATGTAGTTTAATAAAACTTTATTCAATAGTTTTTAAGAAATCAATATTAATAAACATAGCATTGTGTGTATTATTGAAATATACATTTGATTAAAATTATTGGTGATTTTTGGAGAAAGATGATTGATCTGCTTTATAGATAGGGGGTTGGGTGCCCCTGGGGGAGGGTGAAAAGGGGAGAGTGTGAGAGGGGGGAGGTGGGGTTTGATCTTGCATGCTGGGGGTTGGCTTTATGTAGGATAATAAAATATGACTTTATGTTAAAAAACCCTAGAAGGGGGCGTGGCGTGGGGCTTCAAGATGGCGGTCGCACTCTGAGAGTGCTCCGGACCCCTCCGTCATCTGCCACCTTCTGCCAACATTACAATCTGTATTTTGCCCCCCCTACCAGTGACTGCTCTGACTCCTGGGGCTGCTGCTGCTCTCGATGATGGCCTGATAGACCGGTTGGGGGGACATACTCTATGAGTCCCTCGGCCACATACAAGATGGCAGACAGCCAACATTTTCTGCCTCAGTGTGGCAGCTGAGGACAGTGTCTCTCACACAGAGGGTCAACAGGAAGTGTATATTACACAAGAAGTAAGCTATCCTATACTGCTTCCAAAAATATATGTAACTCACACTAAGTATAGAGGTAAAACCTACAAATCATTGGTGTAAACATCTATTCCAAATAAATACAGGAAAGGAAATGAGTCCAACACAGCAGATAACAGTTCCTTAAGGGCAGTATATGCTAAGGAAATAGATGTGTCGGTCGACGTTTCGGTTTTCGGTATTGGACTCATTTCCTTTCCTGTATTTATTTGGAATAGATGTTTAAACCAATGATTTGTAGGTTTTCTTGTGTATCCTCTATCATGGTGTGGTGTTGTTTTTTGATGTATCCTTCTCAATTCTGTTCACATTAAAAATTGTGTACTTCTGAAAAAAAGACATACACGTGTCTATAAGTGTTCTATTGATTGTTCGTGTTGTGAATAACTTCATTGTTGTTTAGATTGTTCTAGGTTCAGCCACCATTTGGGGCTTAACACACAAGTGATTAACCTGTATAAAATTTGACTGAGAATAGCTAATGAAATCCCTTGAAGGCACCTTTACCTGTTACTAGTTTATCTGCCCAAGCCTCCAAGGGTATATTGGGTTTCCCACTGTTCTGTTACTATATTTACACTACGGCGCTCCATGTCACAAGGATTGCACTGATACATCAGGAATCCTGACGTATCTGGTGGCCCAAAAATGGCACATTGATGGAGTGTGTCTGGAAACAGACGCAACTCCAGCACTGTGTCATTCCACATGGAGATAGCCCCATGTGAAAAGGCCTGCGTCACCCCTTACGCCTGCTTCAAGGAGGCATAAGGATTTGACGCAGTGAGGCCATGGAAGGGTTGCAGTGAAATCTCATAGATTTCACTGCGACCCTTCTACGAGCATTTTTTCTGCGCCAGAACGAATATGGCACGTTAGTCCGCATGTGTTTACAAAGCATGCCATTACAACGTGGTCGTTACAACCGCCCCGCATTGTTACATCGCATACCTTTACAACGCAAGTCGGAACAACGACTTGCTGTAGGGGGCGCTGGATGTTGGAATAGTATAATTTACCATTCCAACTCCAGTCTGTGCAACAGTAGGGAAGGTGTTGGATTTTATATCCAACACCTTCTGCTCCCTAATGCAAGTCGTTGTTCCGACTTGCGTTGTAAAGGTATGCGATGCAGGAACGCGGTCGTTGTAACGACCGCGTTTTAACAGCATGCGTTGTCTCGCATGCATGGTAAACGCTATTTACCCGCCAGAACGCCCACCCTGCATACATTATACCTGTGGCAGGTATAATGTAGCACAGGGGTTTACAAAGTGACGCATCATCCTAGATGTGTCACTTTGTAAATATGGCGCAGTGTGGAGCATTTTTTACACTGCCGCAGCATCACATAAAATGACGAAATGGTGGCATAAGGGCCTCATAAATAAGTCCCTTAATGTTGACGTTTTGTTCACAAAACCAATACCATGATCATCATCAGGACTCTAGGAATATAAGTGAGTCCGTACTGTTGACGACGGTCAGGAAGTGTGAGCTTTCCACCTACACCTACTGCGCCGTCATTTTTGTACATTGTATAAAAGTGTTTTTATTTCTATACAAATAAATTAATCTTTCCATTGCATTACACATGTTTAAAGACCACTGTTATATGATGTAGTTCCTTTGTTATGTGCAGGCACAACACTGAACCCCTCATTCTGCAAGGAAGATGTAAGGCTGAAGGGTGAGAGGCTGTTGCCAGACTCAGTGCTGCTGCTGCCTGACTGCCTGAGTCCTTGCTGGCGCGCCCTCCTTGGTGTACTAGTGGTGAGGGGGTTGGGCCTCATGGCAGATAGCTCTGCCCATCCATGCACAGCAAGGGCCTTCACAAGCGGAAGCTGTTGCAGCACGAAGAATGCAGGGAGAATAGAGCACCTATTGGCATAGAAGTGTCTTTGGCAAAGATGGTCCTTTGTACCACAATGATAAAATGATTTGTGAGTACTGCCATTGCCTGAGTGCCATCATTTCTGATAAAACTCACAGTCCCATGTTCCGTATCTCCCTCTGTTCTCTCAGTTTTTCCCTCTTTCTTTCCATTTCCATTTCACGTAGTTCCCTACACCCATTCTCCCTTTGTTCTCTCAATATTAGCATTTTCTTCCTTCCATACTGATGGCGCTGTACCTCTTAGATGGCTGTGTAACTCTTAGTGTCACCCAATGAAAAGTTTAGGCGGAATCCAATGGGCGTTGTCGAAGCCGAGTAAACAAGCTGCCGCCGCAATTGTAGCCGCTGCAGTCTGGGGTGCTAGCTGTACAGAGCCCACCAGCATGCCAGCGAACCTGCAAAATGCGGCTAAGTCAGATTGACACAGCTGTGCCGAGAGGGAGACACTGTGCCACTGAGACTGAGCGGGACTTTGGACGTGACAACTGATCCATTCACCGAGTAGGGGGGCCTTGCCAGGGGAGGAAAGTGAGTGCAGCGAGGCAGCCTTGCTAGGTTTTGGTGCAGCTTGCTACCCTGTTTCCCTCCAGACCTGCTCCCTCTTTTCCTCCCTCCCTCCCCAACAACTAAGCAGGTTCATTCTGCAAGGAGCAGCTCCTGAATTCACTATGAATAGTATCTTGGAAATCAAGCAGGATTACCTTGCATGGAGCAGTAGCTGGAATCCCTGTGCTAGTATTCGAGCAAGATTTTCCAACTGCTAACGCTTGTGAGGGAGTCCCTTTGCTGAGCCAGGACAGGTTGCGGAGTTGGCTCTCCCAGGAATCTTCTAGGTCAGCGGTCTTCAAACTGTTTTGCTCTGAGCCCCCCTAAGGAAAATGTTTTGAAGTCGGGCCCCCCTCCAAAACTTTATGGCAAGACTTGGGGGAGCAGAAGTGATAAGGCTGAGCACAGGGGGCTGGGAGTACAAGATAATTTCAGGGGTAATTTTCTGTAGTTCACATTCTGCACTAAATGTGAGCAGTATAAAATAGCAAATATGTCACACAAAAATTGACCAAAAAACTCTACCCCACATAATTGGGTGTTGTGAGCACCTTACACACCTGGGCCCCAAAGCAACTTTACCTTACCTTACCTGCTGCACTAATAATAGTAGTAGGCTGCCTCTCTGCCTCTGCCTTTCCCTCCATGCCTGTCCATCACTCCATTCCTGAAACAGATTCTTTGTCCCTTTCAGAAAATATGGGCCCCCACATGTTGCTCCCACTTTACAGAAATGTTTTCCCCAGCTCTAATGCTAGAAAGGCTCTGTGCCTCTTTTGGAGCGTAAGACAGTCATGATCTGATGCACTGGGCCCCTCAATCCCCTGGGATCCAACACCACTTTACCTGCTGCACTACTGATAGCTGCTGCCCTGCGAAACAGGCAGTCTCCTCAGCTCTTTGTTAAAAATAAGGGCTCAATCTTGCACCATACCCATTTTGTTGCCACTCTGAGGCCTGAGCTAAGCTGTCTCCTCTGCATCAATATATTTACCTCCCTTGGGCCATTGGTATGAGGCCAAAAACACTGGAACAGCAGGGGTGCACAGGGCCTAATGCAACCAAGGAAGGATAGTAAAGCAGCCAAAATTGGTATTTAGTTGGCCCCTCACACCACTGGGCCTTAGTGCCACTGCACCTGCAGCACCAATGATACCTACAGCCCTACGAAACAGCCTTCATTCTCTGCCCACTACACAGAGCTATTACCCCTAGACCTGAGGCTCAGAGTTGACTGTCTGCCCATTTGTGTAATAAAAAAGGGAACAAAGCCCCACATTCTGCCCCCTCTTCCCTGGTGCTAGGGCCCCATTCCCTGTGCCACATGGGTGACCTGGGCCTTAATACTAGCAAGGGAAATAGGCCTCCACTCCACTTTTTTGCTAGAAAGATAGTCATAATTGGGGTGAAGTAGCCCCCTCACACCCTTGGTCCCAGTGCCACTGCAACCATTAAATTAATGGTAGTGCTGGCCCTTTCATGAAAAAACTGCCCCCATATGTTGCCTCCATCCTCATGTCATCTCATTAAGCGCGAGCTGTGTCTGTCCATTTGTAGATGGAAACATTAGCTCCCAGATCACACCCCCTCCTATGGGCCATGTCTTTGATGATATCCATGGATCCTGCTCTTTTCCTCTTTCTCCTGGGCCATTACTCTGAAGCCCCAGGGGTCCAGATGATCAGGGCTCTGCTTCTGAATGTGACCCTGCTTGCCACCCTTCAACTTACCTGAAAGGAAATCTGCATGTTGAATGGGCTGAATCTGAGGGGACTGATGTGCCTATGTTTTTTTGATTTCACAAAACCAGGTCCCATAATTTTTGTTAAACAAAAAAAAACAGCCATCCCTGAATGACTAATGTGGATGTTGTGGTGCCTCTGGGTGAAAATGGAAGTGGAGAGTGTGAGACTCTCATGGGTTGTGTAGCTGAGGGCATGGCAGCGACCAAGGTGCCTGCTACCTGAAAGACATATATAAAAATGTGTGCAATTGGTTTATCACCAAATGTAAGGGATGCTTGGGACGGAGTATAAGTCTTAATTGATGGAGTCACTTCAAGTTTCATGATTACAAGTGACATAATGGTGTTGAATTCTGGAAAGTGTCCTTTTAATGGATACTTATAAAAATGCTTGCACTAGGCACAGTCTGATTACCTATTACCCAAGACATGCTTTGAAAGCACGTGTTTTATCTTAAACAGTAAACCCAGAGCAATTGGCATTATATGATTCTGTGGCGTTTTCACCTAATTATGGATCTGCCACATTTGCCACATAAACCATCACCTGGTGCATAAGCTGCAGATTTTTAGAAACAAATATATTTCTAGCTCAAAAGGATCAAAAGTTACTAAAATGTGGCGACGTATTCCTACACAGTGGAAGGTCCTTCACAAACGTTAACTGGTCACCTTTCATTTGCTTATTTCTGTATTTAGCAAACTGGTACTAATGAGGTGAAATCTTTGCCCAAATAGTTTTATCATGTGTAAAAAGTACAAAGTAATGAGTCAGAAAATATGCTGCATTATTAACCTTTTCTTCTTGCATAGTTTCCTCAACACTGCTGCATAATTTGGTGCTCCCCTGTCACATAATTTCAGTGGCTCTGACTAAACCATTCTGCAGAAGCCTATGCTATACTGTGTATACAGTTTTAAAATAATGATTTACATATTCACATTCACAGTGCTTTATGTTAGAGGCTGGGACCTGTAGCGCTATATATGCACACACAAGCCCCTTTTTCCCACTGCGCCCACCAAGATTCAATTATGTGACTCTTTGGCCTCCCACAGAGAAATCTGCAATGATTGTGATGGAGCAAGGACTCGTACATGAGACTTGCTCGGAAGCAATCCTCTTGTTTAAACTCACTAACGAATTACTAACAACGTGTTTTGTGAATAATAATACACATTTCCTTTACACGCGGAAGAAAATTAAGCTTGCCTATGTGTTTACTAACTGCAATAACATAAATGAAGGACTAAGATGAATTTTAACACGGGATCTTTACTGCGCATGCGTCTACTGCATCTACGTAGTATGACGTACTAACGCTTGGAGGGAAATTCTGGCACCTGCGCAAAGAACCATAAAATGGCCGCTTGAAAACTCACATGCATGGCACCTGCTTGCTGAATTTAGAAAATAAGTTTTATACTAATGCAAATGCAGAAAGGGAAATAATAAATGGTATGGGCTAGAGTAGAGGTTGGTGGTATACAGTGAAATCATTTATTTTTGAGAATAAAATTTTTCCTTTTGACTTTATTATTAGTGCGTATTTGGGCCTGTCAAATTTGTCTGAGTCGAGCAGACTGACGTTGCGCGATGCATGCGCCCTGGCGAGAAACTACGACAGATGACTAAGGACTTGTCACGCATCCAAGGCCAGCGAAGATGTGCCCTGGGAACATGAGGGTGAAGAGTTCATATGAAGGAACTTTATTCAAGAGATCGCTACATTTGTATTAATAAAGTTTGAAGATGTATGGGACAGGAAGTGCGGAATAAAGTTTGAGGGGAGGAGTTTTGAAACAATGGCTTAAAGAAATAAGTGAAATGTAAGCATGGTGTGATGATCATCCCCCCCTCGCCGGTCCAATCAGAAGTTAGTATTTTGTAAAATTGAAACATTAATGGGTGGTACATGGTAATAGAAAGGTATAATTGAAGTAGTTTAGTTAGTTAGTGAGCTAAGCTTGTTGGGAGCGGAAGCAGCAGAAACAATTCGGAGCTTGGATGCTGTCGGTGCTGGGGGTGGTGCTGATGCTCTGAAATGCTGATAAAGTAAATTTAATGCAGAACCATCTACTTAACTTAATTGGGTTAGAAAGAAGATCGCGGAAGAACCATGAGGAGGAAGAGAGTGTCAGAGAGGGGTGCGACGCAGTCGTCGGTATCTAGAGAGGTGAAATATCCTGTCCTGATTCCTGTCTTGAAGTCTTTGTCTCCTGAATCTGTCCCGGGGACCCTTACCAGCCCTTTGGCCAGGGGGTTGGTCTTCACACCATACTTGGTAATCATAAATTCATTGTCTTGATAAATGCTCTTCTCTCTCTATCCTCTTCTTTCTGAGCATAGTTGTTGTGTGGATCTCAATTGTTATATCTATTGAAATTTTCAATTGAATTGGCACTCTTGCGAATGAGGGTGTTTGTACTGAAACATTTAAGATGGTTCACAAACTACTAATTTAGATAAAGATTTTAAAACTTACAGAGTCTGTGATTATTTTATTTAATCAAGAAATGTTTTAATCAAATTATGTTAATTATCACCATCAACTAGTTTCACCTAATGGTCCATTGACCAGAGGAAAGAACTATTTGATCAGTGAAAGGTTTAGTTAGAGAAGAAATAGCTAGATCTTGAGGTATGAAAATCATAAAACTAAAAAGTTCCAGCGGTCTACTTTGTGTTTAGTGCAAGTGAGTTATATGGGCCCAGGTGAGTATATGATAGTGGAGTATCTGTTGCTAGTACGCCGCTGGATCAGTTTTCTGGTAGCAGAGCTATGGTTGTTAGTGACTAGTTTGGTGATAAGTATAGATTATTGATTTTTTTGACTTATGTTTTAACAAAAGGAGTTAGCGTCCTGTTTTTATGTCGTCTGGAAAATTCCCGGGGAAGGAATAGCGGGTGACAATAGAAACCATACTGCAGTGAGGTTACTCGTCTGTTGGAATAACACTGAGGAGCTAGGAAAAGTTAGCAGTGTTAAAGTAGGGACTATTTTCTGAGTAAAAGTGAGAGTGATTGATAGCAAAGAGTTTGCTAGTGAAACTTTAGGCGTTAAATCACCTAGAAAGGGTAACCCTGAAGGAGTAGCAGGTTCTTCTAAGCTAGATTGACAGCAAAAGGAGTTCGCTGGTGAAACTTTGGTCTCGGAATTTCCCAAACGGGTGATACCGGAGGAGTAACAGGTTCTCTGGAGCTTGTATGAGGAGTAAGCGGTAGGTTTTACTCGCAGTAGAAAGAAATAAACTATTCTTTGATTTAGTGGAACAGACAGAGTAGCGAATGTTTTTACGTCGTTAATAACAAAGAAGTTTTAAGAAAATATTGAGAAATAAAGTTTCGTATTACCTTGTAAAGGGAGGTTCAGTTGCCGGAGTGGTACTGACGTCACAGAGAGCCGCGCTGGGATTGGTATTCACAGCGGGCGTGTGACAGGAGGAGCTTTGTAAAGAAGGGGTGAAAAATCGCCTGAGTTGGACTGACGTCACAGAGAGCCGCGCTGAGATTGGTAGACACAGCGGGTGTGTGACAGGAGCAGCCTTGTAAAGGAGGGGTCAGTAGTAAGGAGCAGAACTGACGTCAGGAAAAGGCCGCGCTGGCATTGGGTGGATCACGAGTGTGAGCCTGATTTGATTGGATACTTAGTTAGAAGCCGCGCTAGGATTGGTGAAGAGAAGATTGTATGCAGGATTTTGATTTGACTGTAATTGCAAGACGTACAGGTAGGAAATTTCAAGGGTTTGCGGAATACAATTTCCTACACCGTTCTTCAAGAATGTATGGAGAGAAAAGAAAGATGTCATTTTTTAAGAAAATAAAGAATTTCTTTGTAAAGGATAAGCCTGTATTGACTAGAGAGGGAATTCCTATTCCACCACCGAAGACGCCAGCATCTTTTATGATGATGGAGAGAGGATATCATACCTGCGTGTGGTTGGAAAACTGGATAGAGTACACGAAGGATGATGGTGTGTTAGCATTTCCTAAGGATGGTACGTTTAATGGGAGGATTCTTCAGAATTTAAGATTGAAAATGAATGATTTAGAACCTAGACCTAGGGTAACTCAATATGAGGCTTTGGAACAATGGGAGACTGAGTCATATGAATGAGAGAAATGCAGAGGTGGAAGATATAGAGGATTCTTTCCGAGACACTTGCATGAGTCACGAGAAGGGCAGATGAAACAGTGGAGGAGAGCTATGGTATCAGAAGGGTTATATCCAGTATTGATGGCTGAGGAACAATCTGGAGGAAAGTGGAAGGAGAAAACAAAACATTTGAACACAACAGGATATGGTGAATCAGATGATGAGTTACTAGAGGATATTTTAATTAAAAATCCACCACCGTATCAAGAAGCAGCTAGTAATGTTGTCCCAAGTGCGCCAATAATGGGAATACCATTAACTCCACAGATATTACGAGACATCATACAACAGAGTGTTGCTAGATAATGAAAGAGAAGCTTTAAATAAAACTAGAGAGAAACTAGTTCAAAGGATAAGTCAATTGAATTTAAATACTGAAGCTTTGACAGTGCCAGTAACCATTGGTCCAGTAATCCCATTATATGGAGAAAATAAGATTTGCCAGAAACCACAACTTGTGACAGTTCCATTAAATAGTCCTAGAAAAGAGATAGTAATCACAGATGATCAGGTTAGCGAAAGTGAGTCAGTTATTTCATTAATGGATCTCCCTAATGTGGAACCTCTGACAGAAACCCCAAAAAGAGTCACGCCTATGAATTTAAGAGAAAGAAGACCTTTAGTTCCTGTTGGAACTGGAGGCACAGCCGTAGTCACCTCTGAAGAAATAGAAAGGTGGGCTCAGGAGAGAGATAATCAGAACCCAACACCAAAGATTTTAGATATCAGCAGATTGAAAGTGGAATTGGAAGAGATGATGACAGGATGTGTGGGTACAGAAAGATTAAACATTTACAATGATGAGGAATTATTGTTTCTATGTAAGAGTATAACTAGGAGAGCAAGAATATTTCATGAGAGACTAACTGAAGTTGCTTCAGAGATTGGAATAGACATAGGGAAATCAAAATTGTTACAGAAACCCTATTGAGTGGATTATACTGATAAAGATTTAGAAAGTGTAAATGCTTCTGGAAAAAGGCTACAGATAAAAGAATTAATGAACATTTTGCGAAAATGGGGAGACATTGATAAATGGAGAATTAGACAGATAAGAAAGAAAGAGGTAGTACAAGCGAGAGAAGCAGCAGCACATTTCCAGTAAGAGAATCAGGAAAAGTGGAAAAATTGTGTCCAATGAGAGAGGTTCCTGGAGGTGGATATGTTCATGTCCCTTGGAGTAGACAAGATATTTTATCATTTACAAATGATTTTCCAAAACTAAGAGAAAAACCAGTTGAGTGGTACAAACAGGTAGAAAGGTTTGTGAAGGTTTCAAATGTGTTATTGAAAGACTTGGATGGTCTGTTTGATATAGTGGTACCTGCTGATTTATGGACAGAATGTAAAATCACAATTGATTGGCCTAATGAGGAGTATCCTAGAGATGCAAAAACAGGAGCACCTTCGGAAGAGGTGATGAAAAGGTATCTCCAAGTGATTACGTATTTAAAAGGGAAAAGCCCTCCTAAAAAAACAGATTGGGTAAAAATAGATAGAACAACACAGGAGCCAAATGAATCTGTACATGCGTACTATGAACGGTTATTGCAGGTGTTTAAGCAGTATAGTGGTTTTGAGAATATTGGTGACAAAGATATGGGACATTTTGTGTATCGGTTTGTATATGGCTTGAAACCAGAAATCAGTCAGATGATACAGCAGCATATGTTGTGTTGGCAAAGCAAAACAGTGGATGAGATTCTAAAGTATGCGAAATATTGCGGAGATGACATTGAGGCCAGGCATAGGAAGCTAAAAGAGAAAATGATGTGGGCACAAGTTAAATTGGCAGAGCAGCAAGAAGAGAAAGTAAGTGACCAAAATAATAATCAAGTGAAAGAACAGAGTCAGAATAATCAAGGAGCGAATGGTAATAAATTTAAGGGGCGAATGGACAGAGAAGAAGCGAAAAAGAAGTTTCCTTGTCATGCGTGCGGAAAGCTTGGACATTGGAAGAACGAGTGTAAGAGTACTCAGAATAATAAGAATAATAATGGGCCAAATCAAAATGTAATCCCACAGATGCAGAATGAAGTACTTATGAATCAGCAGCAACAGGTAGTTACCCCACAATATCAGGTGCCACCAGCTCCTATGCCAAATTTTGTGAACCATCAAAGTTTCAGTGCGAACACCGGATTTCAAGGAGAAAGTGGTAAGAATAATAGAACAATTGCCCCTGAGGGGGAGGAAGAGGAGTGCGTGCTTGGCGCATCCTTGCCGGTAGATTAGTCAGGTCCATTTGTTGATGGGAAAGTAGAAGGTAAAGATATTACTTTCCTATTGGATACTGGTGCTACCAGGTCTACTGTGAGAACAGCAGACATCCCAAACCTACCCCTCTCGGGAGAAACTATCCAAGTTGTAGGCGTATCTAACCAACAGATTAAAACCCCAATCACAAAACCAATGGAGGTGCATATTGGGAACTTCAAAGAAATGCATCGATTTGTAGTTTGCGATTCCAGTCCAGTAAATTTGTTGGGAAGAGATCTTTTGTGCAAGATGAATTGCACGATCTATTGTACACCAGATGGTGTTGCTTTCCAAACCCCGATGAGGACGTTGTTTATAAGATGATGTTAGCCAAACAGGAAACGGAAGTAGATGAAATGTTTTCATTAATTACCGAGAATGAATTGCCAGAAGAGTTAAGAACAACAGTCAATCCAGAAGTGTGGGATTTTACAGGAAAAGACATTGGGCTAATGACAAATATAGACCCAGTTAAAGTGACAGTGAAAGAAGGTGCAGTGTATCCAAATACACGACAGTACAAAATGAGTCCAGAAGTAAAAGCAGGAATTATTCCAGAAATTGAACGAATGGTTAAACAAGGTATTTTAAAAGAGGCGATGGGTAGTCCCTGTAATTCGCTAATAATGGGATTGAAAAAGCCTAGTGGAAAGTACAGAATAGTGCAAGACCTACGGAAAATAAATAAAATTGTAATTTCCTGTTGTCCAATTGTGCCAAATCCAGAAGTGATCCTTTACCAAATACCCTGGAATGCAGGATGGTTTACAGTAATTGATTTATGCCAAGCGTTCTTTTCTATTCCTTTGCAACCAGATAGCCAGTATCTTTTTACGTTTAAGTTTGAAGATCGTATTTACGCATGGTGTCGTGTTCCTCAAGGTTACACAGAGAGTCCTTCAATTTTTAATCAGATTTTGAAAAAGTGGTTGGAATCGTTGATCATGCCTGGAAATTCTGTTCTTGTTCATTGATGACCTATTGGTGGCATCAAAAACACAAGAAGATTGTGTCACAGATACAATTGCATTACTGAACCATTTGGCTGAAGGAGGACACAAGGTGTCTCCAGAAAAGTTGCAGTTCTGTCGACAAGAAGTAAGATATCTAGGGCGTAAAATAGAAAGAGGAGTTAGAAAAGTGACACCGGAAAGAATAAAAATAATCAAAAAAATGCAATTGCCACAGACTCAGAGAGAAATGAGAATGTTTCTGGGAGTGGTTGGATACTGTAGGCAATGGATTAATGGTTTCTCTATGTTAGCGAAACCATTAATACAGATGATCCGGAAACAAGCAAAAGATCCGATTGATTGGAATGATGACTGCCTAGAGGCATTTGTGAGATTAAGAAATTGTTTGTGTGAGGCCTCCTGCTTTGGGCATGCCTTATTATTCAAAAGACTTTGCTTTGTTCTGTTGTGAAAGAGAAAATTGTGCACTTTCAGTCTTAACACAGAGACATGGATTGAGTCGACGTCCAGTGGCATATTTTTCAGCCACATTGGACCCAGTGGCTTCCGCATTGCCTGGCTGCTTAAAAGCAGTAGCTGCTACTTGTATGAGTAGGGAGCAAAGTGAGTCGATAGTGATGGGACATCCGGTAAAGGTTTTTGTTCCACACTCAGTTGAGATTCTTTTGACAAGAACAAGAACACAGCACCTCACCCCTAGTCATTTGACAAAGTACGAAAGAGTGATTTTGGGAGCTGAGAACGTGACTGTAATAAGGTGTACGATCCTGAACCCAGCCACCCTATTACCAGACCCCTGCAATGAAGAAGTGAAAGATGAAAGTGATCATGATTGTTTGGACGTGACTGAGTTATGCACGAAGCCCCGCCCGGACATAAGAGAGTCACCTTTGAAAGAGGCTGATCATGAGTTATTTGTAGACGGTTCCTGCCTTAGGACACAAGAAGGAGGACTAAGTGCTGCATATGCTGTTTGTAAAATTTCTGGGGTAATCGAAGCATCCTGTTTACCTGGGGTCAAGTCTGCACAAGTAGCTGAATTGGTTGCCTTAACAATGGCATGTAAAAAGGGGAAAAATTGGAGAGTAACCATATTTACGGACAACCAATATGGTTTCGGAATTGTGCATGACTTTGGCCAGCTTTGGATGCAAAGGGGATTTCTGACTTCCTCAGGATCTCCTATCAGAAACAGCAAAAATGTGAAAGATTTATTGGAAGCATTACAATTGCCAAAAGAGATAGCAGTTGTAAAATGCGCTGCACATCAGTCAGGAAGTGACTATGTGACTGCTGGCAATAATTATGCTGACCAAGTGGCGAAATACTGTGCTAAAAATGCAGTAGCCATAAACAGAAAAATTGAAACCGGTGAAACCAGATGCCAATTTATGTACTTCTCAGTACCAGAAACATGGGATGAGATTAGACAATTGCAGGAAGAAGTTGAGGAAAGGGAAAAAGAAATCTGGATAAAGGCAGCCTGTACAAAGAGACCACATGATGAGGTATGGGTGTATTTAGATGGAAGACCAGTCATGCCAGATTGTTTGCTTTCAAAAATGGCGAGAGTGTACCATGGAGCAACACACATAGGGAGAGATTCAATGATCAGACTATTCAGACAGAGTTGGTACAATCCGAAGTTCAGGGTAGTCGCAGAGAGCCTTTGCCAAAGATGCTTAACCTGTCAACAGCAGAACCCAGGTAGAAAGACAGTGGTAAGCTGGGGAAAGATTGGAAAGGCAGAAGGACCCTTCACCAGATTACAGTTAGATTTTATTGAATTATCCCCATGCAATGGACTGAAATACGTACTTGTCATAGTATGCCTTTTCTCAAGATGGGTGGAAGCCTATCCAACTCGAAGAAATGACAGTCTTACAGTTGCAAAATTGTTGTTGAGGGAGTTAGTGCAGAGATTTGGTTTTCCGGTCACTTTGGAATGAGATAGAGGCCCTCATTTTAATAATGAAATAATTCGATTAATCTGTGCTGCGTTTAACATTGAACAAAAACTGCAATGTGCTTATCGTCCAGAGGCTTCTGGAGTTGTTGAGCAAATGAATGGATTGGGAAAGGTGTGTGCATCCACAAAGCTGAAATGGCCAGATGCATTACCTCTTGTATTGATGGGTCTCAGAAGCATTCCAGACAGAAAAACAGGAATGAGCCCACATGAGGTTCTCATGGGAAGAGCCATGAGACAGGCATTTATTCCTGGAAATAAACTAATGAGCATAACTGATGATCTGGTATTGGACTATTGCAAAGGATTGGCTGAAATGATGCGTTCTATCTCTCACCAGGTTGGAGAAGACGCAGTTGAAAGACAGCCAGACCAAGCGCATGATTTGAATCCTGGAGATTGGGTGCTAGTGAAGAAACACGCAAGAAAATCGTGTCTAGCACCAAGGTGGGACGGGCCACAACAAGTCATACTAGTCACTACCACAGTTAAGTTAAGTTAACCCAACTTGTATAGCGCAACAGCTGCCTCAGCGAAGAGGCGTCCCGGCGCTGACTGCAACAAGACATATAGGTTAAAGCCTGAAGTGTGCAGGTCTGCCCAATTGGATTCATGCCAGCCATACCAGAAGAGTTCCGAGCCCATCAGATCAACAAGAGCCACCACTGACTCAGCAGGCTGAAGCGTCAGGAGTTGTAAACTGTGAAATTGAAGAATCTAGAGTGATAGATTCTGAAAGACAACCATATGACGAACAGCCCAAGATAAGTCAGGAAGAATGGATCCCAGTGATTTAAATAATTGATGATGTTATTGAAACCAGAAGAAGAACAGAACTGAAAAGACAGGAAAGTAGTCAGGAAGAGACAGGGGAAGAAGAACACACTCAGGTGAAAACAGAAAGAGACACAAACAAACCTGAGGAGGGAAAAATAGAAGAACACATTCAGGCGGAAGAAGAAAGGTTTGAACTAAGACCTGAACCCTGAACAGGGTCAGATAGAATTAGAAGAACAAGCTCAGGAAGAAGTAGAACAAAATACGGTGAAACCTGAGCAGGAGGAAGCAAAAGAAGGTACAAGCACAGAAAACAGAGAAACAGAACAGGTTGTGCCTAAAATAAATGAAATAAAAAGAATTTTACAAAGAGATAAAGAAGGTGAAAACGCAGTACAAATCAAAAGAGTCAGGAGAGGAGACAATTGTCCAACTGGAGTAAAGAAACTAAAATATTATCTGAGAAAATCTGAAAAGAAACCAGAGCAAGTGAACGAAATCACAAGTCAAACAAGATCTAAACAAACCTTAGCAAAAATAACCCAAAGAAGTCCAAGATTGAGAAACTTAAACAGGAGATACAAAGCTCCTGAGTGGACATACATTATACTCAAGGAATTTGAGTCCCTGGATCTGTCTGATGAGACAGAAGAGGTCCATATTGCACAAATTGATGAAAGCCAATTGAAACCTCCTTAAAGAACAAAAAGGAAGGCTAAGACTGAAAAAGAAAAAGATAAGAGAAAAGAAATTTTCTCAGGAATAAAATGGCAGACATTGAAGTTATCGGAAAACCAAAATGTGGATTAAAAAGAAAGTGTTTTAGATTTTGTTTTTGTAGTATTTTATTAGCAGCATTAGGATGGTTATTCCTAACAGTAGGAGTACCTTTAATAATGAAAACAAGTGACAAGAATAATACAGATACTAATGTTAAGGTGGATAGGATAAGAGAAACTAAAATAGAAATAGGGGTAGAAGATGAAGCAAACTATCATAATGAATCAGACTATAATACGTCCTCTAATGTGTTTATTAAATTGTTATTTCAGTATGTTAGCACTATGGAAATTAACAATTGTTACGTGTGTATGAAGTTACCCTCATCAGTATCAGAAGGGATTACGTATCACCATAAACCTTTAACTTATGGTGTGTCATGTAGTATTTTATCAAGTCTATTTTACGCTACAGGTAGAGTTCAGTATTTTTATTCTAATTTAGATGTAGTATTTCCTGATTTACCTATTAGAAGAAATATGAATCCAGTAGCTAGTAGTAAAAACGCACAGTTTATGGGTGAATTTTTCTTAACAATGAGTTCAATAGATTTAGTTCAGGCACGTAAAGATAATCTAACATGTACATTAAGAAAAGAAGAAAAAGATTTTTTGAGTTTAGTAGAAGAAAGGAGACAGGATTTATTGAGGAAGGCAATTACACAGAAAACCCATGTACCTCCATGGGTTGGGAAGGAGGAATCTATGCAAGTGGCAAGGCTCATGCTGCGATGTCCCTGGACTTTGTGAAAAGGGGAAAATTCTGCCTCCATAGATTAAAGACAGATTATAACAATAATTACATTGGTTCCAGTGAAGTGAACACAACTTCCTAATTTTAGGAGGATGGGGACTAAATTATGTTTGTGGGAATAATGCCTATTATAAATTACCTGAAAAATGGTACGGAAGCTGTTATTTTGGAATAGTTTTTCCAAAGATTTATCATGTGGATAAAATCAGTGGCACCAATGGAAATTCTAATGGACTAACACGTAGAAAAAGAGCTAGTTTTTCTGAAATTGTAGGAGACATCTTTAGTGCACTGATACCCTCAGTTGGAGTCATTCTAAATTCACAGAAAATTTGTAAGTTATCAACCATAGTTGATCGTCTTTCTACAGATACTGCAGGAGGATTCCTAATGATTAACACAGAAATGGTTGCAATCAGGTCTATGGTTTTACAGAACCGTCTTGCTCTTGACATATTATTGGCAAAAGATGGTGGAGTTTGTGGTATGTTGAAAATTCAACATTGCTGCACTTATATTCCGGACAAGAGCGGAGAAATTAAAGGATATATTGAAAACATTACAAGAATGCATAAAGATTTGACCCAACTGGAGGTTGACAGTGTGTAGGGAAGACTAACAAAAAGTATAACATCAATAGGGAAATGGTTTGTTGCTTTTGGGAAACGTTTTCTAGGTCAAATAATAATACCATTAGTTATGATAATAATGGTAGTGATGTTAATAATAATTACATATAAATGTTGTAAAAAAGGTACGAAAGAAAAGGTACACTTGGAAAGAAAAGGAAAGGGACAGACACGAAAGAGAAAATATGATGAAATACGTTTGGAAGAAATGAAAGGCAGGTTATATAAGAAGATGCGAGATTTAGAAGGAAACGAGATTATTGATGAAAATTGAGAGGAGAAATAGAGAATACTGAGAAGTGTTAAAGTTGGTATCTGGGATGGATGGGTAATTTTGTGACGGCTTAATATGCCATCAGAGAGGGGATTGATGGAGCAAGGACTCGTACATGAGACTTGCTCGGAAGCAATCCTCTTGTTTAAACTCACTAACGAATTACTAACAACGTGTTTTGTGAATAATAATACACATTTCCTTTACACGCGGAAGAAAATTAAGCTTGCCTATGTGTTTACTAACTGCAATAACATAAATGAAGGACTAAGATTCATTTTAACACGGGATCTTACTGCGCATGCGTCTACTGCATCTACGTAGTATGACGTACTAACGCTTGGAGGGAAATTCTGGCGCCTGCGCAAAGAACCATAAAATGGCCGCTTGAAAACTCACATGCATGGCACCTGCTTGCTGAATTTAGAAAATAAGTTTTATACTAACGCAAATGCAGAAAGGGAAATAATAAATGGTATGGGCTAGAGTAGAGGTTGGTGGTATACAGTGAAATCATTTATTTTTGAGAATAACATTTTTCCTTTTGACTTTATTATTAGTGGGTATTTGGGCCTGTCAAATTTGTCTGAGTCAAGCAGACTGACGTTGCGCGACGCATGCGCCCTGGCGAGAAACCACGAAAGATGACTAAGGACTTGTCACGTGTCCAAGGCCAGCGAAGATGTGCCCTGGGAACATGAGGGTGAAGAGTTCATATGAAGGAACTTTATTCAAGAGATCACTACATTTGTATTAATAACGTTTGAAGATGTATGGGAAAGGAAGTGCGGAATAAAGTTTGAGGGGAGGAGTTTTGAAACAATGGCTTAAAGAAATAAGTGAAATGTAAGCATGGTGTGATGATCATCCCCCCTCACCTGTCCAATCAGAAGTTAGTATTTTGTAAAATTGAAACATTAATGGGTTGTACATGGTAATAGAAAGGTATATTTGAAGTAGTTTAGTAAGTTAGTGAGCTAAGCTTGTTGGGAGCGGAAGCAGCAGAAACAATTCGGAGCTTGGGATGCTGTCGGTGCTGGGGGTGGTGCTGATGCTCTGAAATGCTGATGAAGAAAATCGAATGCAGAACCATCTACTTAACTTAATTGGGTTAGAAAGAAGATTACGGAAGAACCACGAGGAGGAAGAGAGTGTTAGAGAGGGGTGCGACGCAGTCGTCGGTATCTAGAGAGGTGAAGTATCCTGTCCTGATTCCTGTCTTGAAGTCTTTGTCTCCTGAATCTGTCCCGGGGACCCTTACCAGCCCTTTGGCCAGGGGGTTGGTCTTCACACCATACTTGGTAATCATAAATTCATTGTCTTGATAAATGCTCTTCTCTCTCTATCCTCTTCTTTCTGAGCATAGTTGTTGTGTGGATCTGAATTGTTATATCTATTGAAATTTTCGATTGAATTGGCACTCTTGCGAATGAGGGTGTTTGTACTGAAATGTTTAAGATGGTTCACAAACTACTAATTTAGATAAAGATTTTAAAACTTACAGAGTCCGTGATTATTTTATTTAATCAAGAAATGTTTTAATCAAATTATGTTAATTATCACCATCAACTAGTTTCACCTAATGGTCCAATGACCAGAGGAAAGAACTATTTGATCAGTGAAAGGTTTAGTTAGAGAAGAAATAACTAGATCTTGAGGTATGAAAATCATAAAACTAAAGAGTTCCAGCGGTCTACTTGGTGTTTAGTGCAAGTGAGTTATATGGGCCCAGGTGAGTATATGATAGTGGAGTATCTGTTGCTAGTACGCCGCTGGATCAATTTCATTAACAAATTGAGGTTTCATAAGTATTAGTTTGAAATTATTTTTCATTTCAGATGTGTGTTATTTTATCTGCAGTTACCTGCCTGTGAAAAAAAACCAACAAAATAGTTAAAGAAAATTTTATTTTTAAATCATGTCTTTGACCCTGCCAGGCACTTCAGCTACTGTTTGTAAATGAAGACAGCTTGGAAACGCAGTAAATAAACAAATCTGTGCTTCCAGGGCATTTTCATTAACAAGTTCTTACTGAGGCATTCATGCCCCCCCCGCGAACACTGCCACGGCCCCCAAGGGGGGCGCGCCCCACAGTTTGAAGACCTCTGTTCTAGGGCCTGGTTAAGGCGTCCTGTCTCCAGTCTGCTTTTTCCTGACTTTTCTTGCTTGATCTTGCTTGCCCTGAATTGATAAGATCTTGGATTGCTGCTCCCCTGCTCCTTTTGCAGTATTTTATTTTAGCTGTGGGAAGTGCAGGGGTCGTTTTGATCTATATTGTGGAGAGGTGTGGTGCAGCGGCCAGGGCAGCTGACTTCGGAGCACAGGGTTCACGGTTCGATCACTGGCTCCGGCAGCAGCTCAGCTCAGCACCATGTGACTCTGGGCAATAGCTCACTTAATTTCCACTCCGGCCCCCAGCGCCTTGAGACCCGTAAGGGTGAGTAGCTGCGCTATATAAAAACGGACTTACATTTTTTTTTTTTTATTGTGAAGTCGCCTTTGAAACTGATCACCGCCAGCTTTTGTTGCTGCTTTTTTCTGCTGTGTTCTCCTCTGAAATGTTTTAATCCAGAAAAGCTCTTCTTGGGCCATGGGCATTGGAGGTGCATAGCACCCCTTCTGAGGGTAGAGCAGGCGGCAAGCAGAAGCGCCCAGCCAGGACCGTGGTGCAGCTTGCTCTAGGCTGAGTGTTCCCCCACCTCCCATTGCCCTGGGCGTCATACACAGCCTATAATTTTCCCGCTATTAGCCTACCATGTCCAAGCCAGAAAATCAGAAAATTGGTAATAAATGTAAAGTAACCATGCACTCCGGCAAGACAAGGGTAGCTCCGGCAACCACAAGACGCAAACAGAGGTGCCCCAACACACCTAAAAATAACTGTGATGCATCCGAGCACATGGCGCATGCAACAGGCATCCTCCAACAGGATGTGGGGCTTCATTTTTCATCTCTAGTGCCGGCAGGCCAGTCTCAAGACCTACAGGCTAACAAATGGAACAAGTTTGCTTTTTTAAAAGACCCAATAGGTGCTCTGTTCTTACATAATAGAGACACACAAGGCCTGCAAACACCCATAGAGCCACAATTGCCCAGTAATTTCTATACAAAGCCAGTAGGGAATCATGACAGTTCTGGGCTACAAAATTCAGTTGAGACAAGAAGAAAGGTTCCTTTTGACTGGGAGAATTTGGCAACAAAGAGCCTGGAAGCAAGGGAAAAGCACCCAATCCAGCTTATGGTGCCAAATAATAAGGAGGAATATGTCCAAGCTCACCTAAAAGTACAGCCTACCAACGGTTCTATGGATACAAATGAATCCCCAGGTAAAAGGAAGAGTTTTCAGGTCAATACAGAGGTACATTATCCTTTACCTAATGACGAGATGACTCCTTCTTTAGAGAAGCATCAAAATGATGAGCCCGACATAGTGAAACAGTGGGGCTTACAGCTGTGTCGATCCTGGTTAAAAAGCATATCACCAACCTTGTAATGGTCAGATGAGATCATTCCTTCAGCCCAGGTTGAGATGATGGAATCAGTGGGTCTAGAGAGGCTTTCAGTTGGTACGCACGTATCAGTGAGTCCTGATATTTCTCTCCATAGCTGCAGTTCAGACATTCTTCAAAGCCCTGTGCTCTGCCAAGAAGGAGAGACAAGTAATACATGGGACATTCTGCTTCACTCATTCCAATTTGTAGAAAATGCTTTAACAGACCAATCAAGCAAGTTAGACCTGCAGGTGGATCTCCTTAATACCATGGCTGTTAACGTTACGGCTATTGACTCAAATATTTGAGCTTTCAATTTATTGATACAGCACACTGAAGCAGATTCAGCACAATCAGTTCCATCTTGAGTATGTAGTCTCATTCTTGATGAGCTGGCAAGTCTACCAGACATACTAGGTTCGGTTTTAACAGAGATAAAATTACAGATGAAACTTGATTCCCCCATCTGACCAAACTATTACATCTTTCAGGGCTCTAAATCAGTTCTCAAACCGACAATGTAATGCTGGGCAAACTTCAGCAATTGACCAGACAATTATGGCAAACACCAATGAAAGCCCACCAATAATGGGGGAAGCAAGGGATGTTGTCCAACAGAGCATTGGTAATGCTACTCAGCAGAGTAGTACAACTTTATGGACTCCTTGTAGTATGCCTGCATCTGGTCTTGGGCAAAGCATAACTAACTAACACTTTACCAGATCAATTACATATGCTCAAGCTCTTTCTAGCATACCTGCCCCAAGCCCTGACCCATCAATAGAACATTCTGCTGGTAAGATACAATCGATAAAAAGGCAGCACAAGAGGTTTAGAAAATCTTGTAATAAACAACAGTTAAAGGCCTTCCAATTGCGCATGTTGGACAAGTCTACTCCATCTTTAGACTACACATTAAACCCCAAGAAGCAGACAATGTCTTAAAAAAAGAAGAGGGGTTGTCTAAAAACTAAATAAAGAAAAGGAAGCAAGGGATAACACAGAGATAACCAAGAGATAACCAACTATTCTTCTAAAGTTAAGACAGCCCACACAACTGCAGACATAAAACATCTTCCACAGAATTTAGTATGTGAGGGGGGTACAAGAGAGGGACTCTGCTCAGTAAATAACCTAGCAATAAGTGAAACAACTGAAGGTAATCTGGCAGACAGCCTGTTCAATCAACCCTATCGGATCAACTTCCACCCTCTGTGGTGGCAACGGTGCCCATAAACTTTCCTCGAACAAACAATGGAGAAGGACAAGTGTCTAATCAGCAGTTAAGTTATCCAACATTGGGCCCTTCCTTGATTATCAGCCATGACGTACAGGGCCGGACTGGCCGTTGCGGGCACCGGGTGGTTTCCCGGTAGACCGCCAGGGAGGGGGCCGTTTTTGTTACCGGCGGCCGGCAATATCGGCCCCCTTTAACAAAAACGGTCGAAATCGGCCGTATCAAACAGCTCGACCGCACCCCCCTTCTCACCCCCAGGGGGGCTGGCCGAGCTGTTTGCCAGGGCCGGTTTCGTTTCTCAGCCCGGCCCTGATGACGTAAGAACTATCCCGCAGGTGACTATGAGAAAGCAATTGCTTATAAATCTTACGCTGACTTCAGATTGTGCTGAGGGTAAATTCTGTATCCTCATTTTTATCCCTAAATATATTGGGGAGATATTTTGATACAATCAACAGAGGAACTATGCTATGCATGGTGCAGGAAATCCCAGCTCTAAAGCACATTAAATCATCTGACATCCAGTGAGTTACTTTCTCAAGCTCCTCTAACTCAGATGGGGAAGAGTCCACAGGTGTGGTGCAGGTGTGGGCAGAGAAGTAGGTATTTGCAAAATGGGATATCGAGATCGCCTGTGATGCTTATCCTCAATTCTCACTACCTAGTAGCCCTGGGAAAGTCCACACCCCCCAAGTTTACTTAGGAAAACAGGACAGGCAAGAGCAAACCAGGGGGCTTGATCCCAATGAGCAGGCTCAACCACAGTCAGTTCTTAGAGGAGCGCAGAGGCTCTCGGTTACAACTTCACAGGGACAAGAACCTGATATAAATAGAGGTGAAGAAGATGCTGGGCCAAAAAATCAATTCCAACACTGCACAAAGGAATAGGCTTGGCTTCCAGGTGCTCTGTTACTAGATCCATACAGGTGCAGGAAGTACTGACAGTGTAACTATCCCACTGATGGCAACCCTAATGAAATCTTTTCAATATGTGCATGGAACATAGAGGGACTTTCCAGTAAAATTGAGGATTAGCACTTTATTGGCTACATTAATGCTTTGCACTTGGTGATTTTTCAAGAAACATGGTCCCTAAAGGCTTTACATCTTCTGTCATTCTTGAGCTACAGCAAACCGGCAGTTAAAACTCACATGCTGGGCTGCCCTGCTGGGGGTCTAGCCATCTACGTAGTGACTGAACATAATGCAAAAATAGTTGAGATTCAATCAATCAATCAGGGGTTTGTTAAAGCGCGACTACTCACCCGTAAGGGTCTCAAGGCGCTAGGGGTGGGGGGGTGCAGGTTCCATCCATCAAGGAGGGGGTCTGTCGAAGAGCCAGGTTTTGAGGTTTCTTGCGAAGATGGGGAGCGATGTTGTCTGTCTGAGGTGGAGCGGAAGGGCGTTCCATGCTTTGGCCGCGAGGAAGGAGAAGGAGCGGCCTCCCAATCTGGTCTTTCTGGTGCGGGGGACCACGGCGTAGGAGAGCTGGGCTGATCGTAGAGTCCTTTGGGGTGCGTGGAATTTGAGTCGGCTGTTCAGGTATGCTGGTCCAGAGCCGTGGAGGGCCTTGTGTGCGTGGGTGAGCATCTTGAAGGTGATTCTCGCCTCGACAGGGAGCCAGTGGAGTGTGCGCAGGTGCTGGGAGATGTGGCAGTGTTTTGGCAGGTTGAGGACCAGTCTTGCGGCGGCGTTCTGGATGTTCTGTAGCTTGCGGGTGAGGTTTTTGTTTATTCCGGCGTAGAGTGCGTTGCCGTAGTCGAGTCTGCTGGTGACCAGGGCGTGAGTGACGGTCTTTCGGTGTTCGAGGGGATCCATTTGAAGGTCTTACGAAGGAGGCGGAGGGTGTGGAAGCAGGAAGACGAGACAGAGTTGATCTGGTGGTCCATTTTGAGCTCGGAGTCCAGGATGATTCCCAGGTTGCGTGCGTGGTCCGTGGGGGTTGGCGGGTTTCCGAGGGCGGGGGGCCACCAGGTGTCGCTCCAGGCATCGGGGTTTGGGCCCATGATGAGTACTTCTGTTTTGTTGGTGTTTAGTTGTAGGCAGCTGTTTTTCATCCATTTGGCGACGGCTTCCATGCCTTCTCGAAAGTTGCGTCTGGCGGTGTTGGGCTCGTTGGATAGGGAGAGGATGAGCTGGGTGTCGTCTGCGTATGACACGATGTTGAGTCCGTAGGTTCTGACGATGGGGGCGAGTGGAGCCATGTAGACGTTGAAGAGCGTCGGGCTGAGGGAGGAGCCCTGGGGGACTCTGCAGGTGGTAGGTGTGGGGTCCGAGAGGAAAGGGGGTGTCTGACCCGCTGCGTCCTGCCGGAGAGGAAGGAGCGGATCCAGTCGAGGGCCTTGTCCTGGATTCCTGCGTCGTAGAGTCTGCGTATTAGGGTGCGGTGGGAGACTGTGTCGAACGCCGCTGATAGGTCGAGGAGGATGAGGGCTACTTTTTCTCCTTTGTCCAGTAGGGTGCGGATGTCGTCTGTTGCGGCGAGGAGGGCGGTTTCCGTACTGTGGTTTTTCTGAAGCCGGATTGGGAGGAGTCGAGGATGTTGTGTTCTTCAATGAATGTGGCGAGTTGGCTGTTGATGGCTTTCTCGATGACTTTCTCTGGGAACGGGAGCAGGGAGATGGGTCTGTAGTTTTTGAGGTCGGTGGGGTCCGCTGAGGGTTTCTTTAGGAGGGGGTTGACCTCGGCGTGTTTCTAGTCGTCGGGGAACGAGGCGGTCGCCAGGGAGCGGTTGATGGTGTGGCGGAGCATGGGTGCGATGGTGTCGGCGGCTCTGTTGAAGATGTGGTGGGGGCAGGGGTCCGTGGGGGCCCCTGAGTTGATTGACTTCATTGTCTTCAGTGTGTCTTCGGTGGTGAGGGCTGTCCAGTCGTCAATCGCTGGTTTCCGGGTGTCGGGGGTGGTTGGTGAGGGTTCAGTGTGTTGGTTGTCTTCGTCAAAGTTGTCGTAGATGCTCTTGATTTTGTGGTGGAAAAAGGTGCTGAGTTTGTCGCAGAGGTCTTGTGAGGGAGGGATGTCGGTAGACTCGCTAGTGGGTTGGGCGAACTCCTTGATGATGCTGAAGAGTTCCTTGCTGTTGTGCGCGTGGGTGGAGATTCTGTCTTCAATCGCTTTTTTCCTCGTTTCTCTGATGAGTTGATGGTGGGCGTTGGTGGCGGCTCTGAAGTTGTCGTGGGCTTCTGTGGATTTGGTGTTCCTCCAGACCTTTTCGAGGTGGCGGCATGTGCTTCGGTGGTAAACCATCTGGCTTTCTTGGCGCGGGTATTGTTGTTTTTCTTGAGGGGGGCTATGGTGTTGGTGCTGTCCGAGATCCATCTATGCAGGGTTTGGGCTGCGGTGTTGGGGTCATCGTTTTCTGTGATGGTTGGGGTGGAGTTGTTGAGTGAGGAGGTGAGCTGGTCATCAGTGATTTTGGTCCAGTTTCTTCGTGGAAGCAGGTGCTGGTGTCTGTGGATGGTGGGTGTTCTGAAGGTGAAGTGGACGCAACGATGGTCGGTCCATGGGAGTTCGGTGGTGTGGCTGAAGGTGATGGAGTTTCCTGTAGTGAAGAGGGGGTCGAGGGTGTGTCCTGCTGAGTGCGTGGGCTCGGTCACGATCTGGCGCAGTCCAATGTTGTGGAGGTTGTCCAGGAGGGTTGTGGTGTTGGGGTCCAGTTGGTTGTCGAGGTGGAAGTTGAGGTCTTCCAGCAGGGTGTAGTTGGTGGATGCGATGGCTTCTGGGGAGATAATGTCCGTGATGGAGTTGGCGAAGGGTCCGCGGGGTCGGTAGATGAGGGTTCCTCGGAGGGTGGCGGTGGGGCTGGCCAGTATCTTGAAGTGAAGGTGTTCCATCAGTTCTGTGGGCTCGTCAGGGAGTGTGCTCAGGCGGAGGCTGGATTTGTGGACGATGGCGATTCCTCCTCCTGGGCGGGTGGGGCGGTCCTTCCTGGAGATCTTGTATCCTTGGGGGATGGCGATGTCCGTTCCCGAGGTGGTGTTGGTCCAGGTTCCGGTGAAGAACGCTATGTCCGGGGTGGTGCTGTCGAGGAGGTCCCAGATTTCTGTGGCGTGTATGTGGAGGGATCGGACGTTGAGGAGGATGCATTGCAGGGTCTTCGGTTTGGTTGTGTTCTTGTGGGCGGGTTGTGCTGGATCCGTGTTCTTGGCGGTGCTGCAGGTGTGCCGGCAGCGGTGACAGCTGAAGGGTCCGTGGGAGTCGGCTGGTGATGCTAGCTTGCAGTTGTTGTTGCGGCCTGGGTTGAGTGCGTGGAGTGCTGCTGGGTCGTAGCGTTGGCAGCCATCCTAACTTACAAGTGGTAAAACTCTTGGAATGTCTGCCATTTAGTGCTCTTCCTCTGCTGATTATATCCACCCCATGCCTGCTAAAAAGCACGAAACAATCAACGTATTATTGTCCTTCATTACAGTCTAAACTATTAAGGATCCAGCACTGCTCATATTAATATCTGGAAATTTAAATATGAACCTAATGCAGGATACAAGAGACCAAATAATAGATATTTTTGATCAGAGCTGGCATATACCCAAATTTCAACCATCAATGAAGAGAAAGGATGCCAGGGGGCAAAACCTTATAAATGAAGGGGAGCATTTGGGCCTGAGAACTACGAATGGTCACATTAGCCCAGACATACCGGCTCAGTCAATTTACCATTCAGCAACCTCCAGTTCAATAATTTACTATACTTTCGTCTCACTTACTTTATTTCAAAACGTTATATACTATGAACTGGGTAGACAGCTGAAAAGCGACCATCAACCACAGAGGATTCTATTATGCATAAACTGCTCAATGCATATTCAGTTCCAGTCTGAGATAGGCATAGTCTCTACTACTAATTATAGAAGGTTTTATTGGACAACGGATTCCATTGAAAGGGTGGAACTTAACGCCAGGTGTAAATGGGAGCAGGTATGTGAGGCAATTACTGACCCACTGGATCAGTGAGCCCAACTCTCGGAGTGACTTCTGGAGGATCAAGATCATCCCCAAGGGTACCCTACACCTTGGGTGCAGCGTTGGTCTGGGCCAAAAGGGGTTCAGTTCAAATCATAGCAGCAGCCAAAAAGAAGCTGACTCGTGCTCTACGGCTACTTCAAAACAACCCAAATTCGACCTTACGGAGTGGCACCCTCCCAAAGCTGAGATGTCTTAATAGAAAAACCACATGGGAAGAAGCAAAATCTCATGTATGCAAGCCCACCTTCCTTTTCGTAAGGCTTTGAAGACCTTGCTCTTTTCCTGTAATGCCTCCTTTTAGGGCTGGGACCATGCAATTCTTCTCCTCCCACAGCAGACAAGTGCCTTGACACTTTCGGGCATTTGTTCATGCTCTACAAATTGCAAAATCATATCAAATCAAGGCTGGGCAAAGGTTCATTGATCTCGAAGAAAATTCCCAGGACGCATGTTGGCTCATATCTTTTCAGCTTATATCTGGCAGAGCTGACAATGGTGTTCAATTGTATCAATTCTCATCTCCCATGGTGTCTGGATTTTGTGCTTCTCACATGTTGTAAACAGACAACATTGTTTTGATTAGTTACACCAAAGTCGGCCTACAGCGTTTAATTAGTGCAATGGCCCAGTATGCAATACATCATGGGCTATGAGTCAATCTCTCAAAAACAAACACAATGTTAGTAAAACCTCGAGAAAAGGTCCAATGCCAATATTTTATCTAGATGGCTCAGCCTTGGAGTCCATGGAGGAATATAAATACCTAGGTGTCATTTTTGATTCAAAGGGTACTGTCATCAAGCAGCGCAGTGTGATACTAAGGAGAAATGATATTTTAACCTCTGCTTTCTGCACCCCAAAGAACTCTATAAAAGGAATGTCCCAACAGCCACTTTTGCAAATTATGACAGTTAAATATGCGCGTTCTCTTACGTATGGAATAGAAGCACTAAGAGGAAGTGCTGATAAATTTATTCACAAAGCTGCAACAGGGACATACCGCCGCATGTTTAATCTTCCCAGTCACTGCTCTCAAGCTCAAATGCTTCTAGAGTTTGGGCTCCGGAGTCAGGTTGTAAACAGTCTGGGTGTGTTACTGAAATGTTGCTATAATTGAAAGAATGAACTCAGACTTAGCTTAAGTAGTATGGTGTGGAAGGCTATAAGGGATCCAAGAAACATCAAGGCTCATGGCTATTTAAACCTGGCATTAACCACCTTTAAGGTAGTGGGCCTTTGGGCCTTAACCCTTTCACAACAAGTCTTTAATAGAGTTATAATCTCAACTGAGAAAAAGATCTCATTTCATCTCTCATCTCTAGAAGATAAAGCTGTACTATCTAAAAGATCTCATGCTTGGATGGTAATAGGCTCATTCGGTCTCCTAGAGCCTCAACCATATTTAGGGGATCTGTTCGGGCTAAAACCTAAGCTCAGACTGCTCAGACTGCTGAACCTGCGATTGGAAGATTTACAAACCTGTTATAATTCTCCCGCCTGGAGACGATCCACTACTGAGATCACTTGCTGACTTTGCAATTATACGAAGGAGGACATTTGTCATGTTGTTTGTACTTGTCCTGCTCTAAAGATGGAGCAAAAAGTTCTGCTGAGACAGTTCTTTAATAGGAATGGCATACACACTTGTCGGCAAGTGATAATAGCCGGCCTGCAAATAGGGGATGCGATGTTCTGTGGAAATGTTCTTACATTTATATGTATAGCTGATGCTAAATTGGCTAAAATAGAACTATAAAGAAGTAAAGAAGCACTCGATAATTATGGTTATGGTTAGCTGTGTACTATTCCTGACTTTGTACTTACGTTAGGATGAAATTATATTAAGCCAATGCACCAAAGCACTTTTTTACCAGAGTATTTTGTATTACTAAATGTATTAATGTTATCAGCAAATTATATTAAGCCAGCACTCTAAAACACTTTATCCCAGAATATTTGTATCACTAAAGCTAATATGTTCTCTTGGTCTAGTATTCCTTGTATAAGGAAATGAGTCAAATGACGTTGAATCAAAGTACTAAGCACCTCTGCACTTTTAAAAGAAATGATGCTTAAGTCCCTGCCTCTCCTTCCTTCTTCTGTTCCTCTGGCCTAGTACTCTTTGTGAGAGGAACTGCAATTAGTATAATGCACTGAGCACTTTCTACTCTGTGTACTTCTGATTAGCAATGTTTTTTTTATCTTTATATCACACTTTTTGGCAGCAAATTGTGAGTGATGTCCCTGATACCACTTCAAAGTATCTAATCTTCATTTTTTTGAGTAATTGTGTTACTAATATAAACGGGTTCTACGATTTTATTGAGTATTATAACGAAGACCGATTGGATGGAGATATGGAAAAAAAATGGATTTTACTCAGTGATATTATTTTTTAATTGCAATATTCTAATGCGTGAAAGTTTGTATTAGCTGTACAATAAAGATTACCTCACCTTACCTTATCTTATTTTCCTTCCACTTTCAACCATCTCCCTGTTTGCTCCATCCCTTCCACCTTCAAATAGCCTCAACCCAGTATTCTCTTCATCCACTCAGTATGACTGTGCATCAATTGAATTGACGTAGTCAGATACCCACTTGTTTCATCCATCCATTTAACCACTCATCCAATCAGCCTTTCATTCACTTACCCGTCCTTGCAGACATCCATCATTTACCAATCATTTCACTCACTCAGATGCCCATCCACCATGTAATTTGTCTATCCACTTTCACAAACATTCATCCACCCAACCTCTTCTTTATTACTCTATCTATCTGCTTACCAGCTCATCCTTCCATTCAGCCACTGGTTCATCAATCTATTGGACCACATAACCGCCGTGCTCCACTGGTCTTGAAATTCTTTCTTCTATGGAGCTCTGTCTACAAGACCATTCCGCTGTTTCTAAGGCTAGCGCAAATGTGCATATACCACCCACACACGCACACGCACGCACACACACCAGATTTCACTCCTCCAGTCTGACTATCTGTGACAGGCGCCATTAACAGGAACGTTTATAATTTGAGGTCTTTCGTCATCGAAATGAACTATTTTATATCATTTCTTGAAAAAAGATGGTAGAAGGCTTAGTGAATTCACAGACGGAAAGAGATAACTTCACATTTCCTACACCCTCCGACATTGAACTTCGCATCAGAAATGAAGCCCATTGGTGATGATTGTAACACTTAGGTTCTCATTAGAAACTTTTGGCTAGTTGCTCAGTGCAGCGTTCAGAGTTCTTCACCCTTGGAAAGAGTGATGCTGCATGTTTTCCAGGTCTAAAAGTGCGAAACCTGGAATTTGTAGTATATTCTCTGCACAAAACCCATCAGGTTCTACCCAGCAAAACTCACGCAGGGCTCAAGTGGTGAATTTCAGCACCAGTTGGAGTCCATAACTTCCTGTTGGCACCCGAATTAGGATTACCAAAGCAATATTAATCGGGACCTTACTCTCCACAGTGGCTGATTTAAATTTGACTGCAGTCAAAGTCTAGCGATGGTGAACAGTTTGCGTAACACTGGCATTTTTACCGTGCTTGCGCTAAAGTCAAATTTCCATTTAAGATGGGAAGATGATTTTCTGCTGCAGCTCGTGACGCAGGTTTGTGACTGTACCGCGCCACGATATGAGCAGTTATTCGAGTGCTCAGTTTGTGCTGGTGGCCGCAAGAGTGATCACAATCACACAATTTAGGGATAAGGAAAGAAGAAGAGATATAAGAAAAAGGTGACAAAGGTAGAACACTGGAATCCAAAAGAACATGCAAGATTGAGGTAAAGAAACTGAAAGGTAGAGTGGTGGAAGAAAGAGGCAAAATTGGAATCAAAACTCGGTAGCCTTGGTATCCGGCAATCTCTGCATTTGGTTTCAAGGTGTGGTGGCTCCTAAAAAAACTGTGGACTCCTGCACTTGCTTTTCCCCAAATTAATTTAATCGCCGAGTGATTCCGAATGATGTCATTTGCAAGAATGAAACCATGCTGCTGACATTATTCACTATTTCTTTTCAGAACTTGGCTGCGCATTTAATGTGCGTCAAAAGGATGTTGAGGGAAATCACTGACATGTTTCCAAACACATGTTGTCAATTTCGAAAACTGAGGTGAGAAGTGTCAGTAAGTGTTTTCCAGTGGATGGCGGTTGACATAAATCTCTACAAAGACCAGTTTGTAATTGCTGCACTGTTTGGCATTCCAGGGGTGTGGGATTTCTTTGAAGGACACAGGTGCCAAAGTCAACTGCATCCAACCGTTGGCTCTAATTGGGCCTTTTGGGAGCAGTGGAAGGGCGGCGCTGTTAGATCGTTCGCGGACGGCTGTACAAAGATAGTGGGGAATTGGGCGGGTCATTAGGGTGAACCCGTCTGGTAATATTCAGCGAAACAGCTGCGGATTCTGCTTCATTGAAAAGGGAAATTGTGAACATGACACTGTGAAATGATACGTCTGTTGGGAAAACAAAGAAGTCATCGTTGCGATTTCTTGGTTTAGCAAACCTAATATAAATATTTTTTACATAATGTAAAAAAGGGAGGGCAAGGTAAACCTTTAGCTGTAGTTTAGATTCCAAGGGGGATTCTATTATTTATTTTCCGTAATATACTCTGTAGTACTTTTACATTTACAGATGGCAAAGAATTAAACATTAATATAGAATATTCGTAATCTCGGTCTCCCGGGCCAGTCCCATAGTAATGTTTAAATGGACATGCGTTGAAGCTGTCATCTCTTACAATCATGTTATAGAAAAGGTCATGATGTATGAGGTGTGAGCGCGTAAGGCCTGTGAAAGGCGATACAGAAAACTGCTTTTCATTAAAGAAGGAAATCGAATATGGTCTGCCTGCAGGGATAAAACATACTGAAGAAAATTTAAATGTGACTCAACTTCGTGACAAGAAAAACGTCATGTAACAGGCTCTGCTACTGGGACCCATCCAGATGACCTGCGGCTGTGTCAGTGACAGTAATTTCGAACAAAAAAACACACAGAAATTAATCAGTTATAGTTAGCAGCACTAACTATAACTTGCACCCCCCCATGCGCAGCTTATTACCTCATCTATGACACCACTCATGAAATGTTCTATGACATAATTTATTACATCACTGATGACATCTCAAATGACATCATTGATGACATCACTGATGACATAATCCAAGCTCCGTTTCCTCGCATATTGCTGTGTAAATTAGTATGGCATTAGAGGTCTGACAAAGCACAAAACTGTTCAGGAGAAGATCAGGCATCATTACTACCAACACAGAACCAACTTCTTTAGGTGTTGAAAACAATCATTATGTGCAACATTGACCCTATAGCGTACACTTTACAGGTAGCATAGTTTATGTTTACAATTAACCACAGATATATGAGAAATCTTCACTGAGTACGGTGTTCAATCTGTATACAGCTGTTCAGAGAAAGCCAAAATAGTGAATGCCAATTCCAAAACAAATGCCCTACTATGGACAGGTTCTATCTGTATCAAACCCCTGACACACACTGAGCTACATCAATAAATGAAGTTGATATCAGTACAGAACTGAGTACTGTAAACAGTGTTTACTCTTTGGAGAGAGTTCATTCTATACCACAATGTTTGCAAACACTGAAACTCTCATGAGAAATACACCACAGAGTATTCAAAAGAATTTACTAAAAACAGTGTACATTCTATGCAACAGCTGTCAAAAAAGACACTATTTGCAAAAAATATCCAAGGTCTTAAGGTGCTAAAGATCATACTACATGCACTCTTCATACAGTGGTGATACCTTTCCAGATAGCCCATCTTCTGAAGCAAAACAAGCACACATGCATAGGTTAGCACACGTACATAGGTTAGTACCTGGTGCCAGTAGCGGTCGGTGGTGGGAGTTCCGTCGGGCGCTGACGTGGGGCGGGGGAGGGGCAGGGTGGGGGGTAGTAAACTGCGGATTATGGCTGATTACAGGTAAGTAAACATATAAATAAATAAAACGAAGTTCGTTACGCGCGCTGCATCGCCAAATGCGATGCAGCGCGCGTAACTAACTTTGTTTTATTTATTTATATGTTTACTTACCTGTAATCAGCCGTAATCTGTAGTTTACTACCCCCCACCCTGCCCCTCCCCCGCCCCACGTCAGTGCCCGGTGGAACTCCCACCACCGACCGCTACTGCCTGGTGCACACACTCTTCTATGTTAATTATAAAATATTATGCTGACACAGTTCTCTCTAATAACTCAAGGCTGCTTCCAAAAGCTAGTATGTAGACTATTTCTCCTGTTGGAAACTTTTTCTGCAAAACCAAAACGTTGTGTGGAGCATAGTGAATATGAGTGAATTGTCACTTGCACACGGAGTAACTCTTGAATGCAAATATTTATAACATGTTCAATACCTCTATACACCTATGGAGCATTAGGAGCACATGCGTTTTGTAAACACTTACACCCACTAGCTGGACCCAAGCTGTACAAAACTATGTAGAAAAGTAAAATAGTAATTACCTGCCATTATGTAAACTTTAAAACAAACTAGAATACTCATTTGATGATGTCATCAGTGATGTCATAAATTATGTCATAGAACATGTCATGTGTTTTTTTTAGTTCAAATTGTTAATGTTGTCACTGACAAATAAATCTAATATAACGATACTTTTGAACAAAGTGGTCTTGCACTCTAAAAGCAACAAATAAGTAAATGGTAATGGCTATTAGTGTCCAAAGTTCAAACACAAACATAGAATTAGATCTTCCCAAACAACAGAACAGTATTCTATGTGATTTGATTGTAGGCAATAATTCCTTTTAGTCTTTTATTCCTTGACAAATTTCGTAAAAGCACATCACGCTATGGACAAGACTGCCGAGGCGTTTCGTCCCCCTTGGGACTTCTTCAGGGCTTAATATGTAAAACACATATAGTAAGTATTCTTTACAGTGTTGATAAATCAAGTAAATAGGATAGGTGTCTCCCTAAAGTTTTCAAGTGGCGTCCGGTTCAGAAAACGAAAATATATAATTTTAATATAACGATACTTTAACCGTTGTTTTTTTCAGTGAATTTCTAAAGTTTAAAAAAAAAACAGATCCGTTTATCACACCTAACTATAACGTTACTTTAGCCTTTGTTTTTTTCAGTGACAGTAACAGATATAAATGATTAGAAGCACTAGAAAAGTGAAAGGATGGTAAATCTCTACCATTTTGTTATAATTATGAATACAGGCGAGTATGTAAAATACATGATAATAAAAATGCGTACTCGTACGATGCAATCCTAACTAGATGTACCTAAGTGTACCTAGCATGTGTTTAGGTGTTAAAGCCAAGAATCCCTCTAGGATAGAGTCAACCCCATTACCTGAAGTGAGAGACTGTGGGACCCCGTCTTGGTCTCGAGTTGGACACCCCGCGAGGGATATTCAGACCGCTGTGAGCTGGAGTGTCTGCATACAGGAATCTCAGCATCTCGCGTCAGTGTGTCAGCATGGAAGTCGTGATCTCCTCTCCCTATCTCAGCAAGATGTGATGTTTATATATCCGAAGGTATCCCCAGGGGTTCTACCTTGCTGTGCCACTGTCGTACTAAGGATGACGTCGGGAAAGAACCTTGTCCATAGTTATTATGCAGGAGATGTTAGTCCTGCTGAATTTCTGAAAATCCTGAATCCTCATGCATAATGTATGAGCCTATTGTTCAGGGAAAACCCCACGTTCTGTAAGGAGGCACCTATATGGAATATAACACCCACTCCTCATCTGACTGGACGACATAATCTAATACTAACGTACTGCCTGTCTAGGTACCGATACGCAAACATACGTAAAAACAATAGTTCCATAAAATTTTTAAATTTTTTTAAAAACTCTAAAAAGGGGCTAAAAACAGAAATTGTCACTCAAGCAACAGCTCTAATGTGTCCATATATATAGTTCGAACTACTACAAGCATTAGAAAGCCATGCAGGTCATAAAAAGTGTCAATTTGTTTTGGAACTCCAATATGTGTACGTTTAAAAAAAACGAAAAAAGCCAAATTTTTTCCCAGCACACTACGGACCAAATGTTTATGTGTTTATGTGTCCTGGCTGGTAGATGCAACATCACTTTTGCCTGCTTTCGCAGACAACGATCCCTGTAACTCCTCGCAGATTACGTCAATTGAGCACAGATGATCTTCCGCGCTGCCTGCAGCCGATGCTGGGGCAGCCTGTGCACTATCCAAAGCCTGGGTGTTCATAGAGGAGCAGAAATTTCCTGTGGTGGCTCCGAGAATTCCGCCATCAACATAGGAATATGCTGGGGACACTGCAGAAGGTGGGCCGGTATCGGGTCCAGTAATGCATCAACGTCCGTTGCACAACTGATGGAAATGTCAGACACAGATCTAACACGCATTCCTCTCCGCACAACAGGCATCGGAGAACAGGTAAGATGCAGTCCATCCAGACTGGTCTAAATGACAGGAACCAAGAAGCACTTAGTTCTCGTAGGAGAGGTGTGCCCAGATGTTGTACCATGCGATCACGGTATTTGCGCTCCAGGAGTGCCTTTTCCATCTCCTTGGTGACTGGGGCGTCCTTTGCATAGCAGAAAAATTACAATCAGGATACCTGCTATTAGAAACAGGATCAGCAGAAGTCCTCCAAAAATGCTTCCGAATACAGAGTGTGGTATAACTCCGAGGGCCGTCTGAAAGGTGCTTAATAGTCCAGAACCTATGGTTTTAAATAGGTGGACTATACCCGTTGTATCAGACATGTTAAAGATACGATTTACCATTTCTGCGAAATGGAAAGGGCAGTTTGTTCGTATTACTGCCTGTATCTCTGCCGAGGACCTTGCGATCTGGAGATCAAAAGTCTCCGGGGGGAGGTTAAGGGCACGGTTGTCTGTAAAACCATGGCTCTCATTCTGCTCAGACTATCAAACTGTATAAGAGAAACATTTAATGAAGGCCATAGCGGCGCCTCCCTGACTGTATGTGTCAGTGGAAACAATACTTGCATACAGCAAGTAACCCTGGAGCTCACGGTTACCAGATATGTGATGCCCTTTAGCATCCCACAACAACCTTGATCGTTCAGCATCAAGTAACTCCCATTCGAGAGAAGCCTGAATACTGGAGTGATCACAGCTGCCGGGGCACCTTTCAAATGACAGGATAGATTTGCCACTGAACCATTACAAGCTCCGTGTAGCATAATATCCTGGCATATGAGAGATCCACTCAAAGCGTTCTCACAGTTAGTACCGCATAGAAGCACTTCAAGATCCCCAATCCTGCATCAAAATCTTTAGGGTAATTCCCAAGATTCCCTGATGTATTCCTTACCCATCTTTTCATATCTGCCCGCCTGTTATTGTTCTAGGCAATGTTGAAACTGGAAAGTTGTGACCGGTGGCGTTATGTGGCCATGGATTAACCATTCTGTGGATGGTGACTCAGCCACAGTAAAAGGTAATCTGTCCAGTTTTTCAATACACAGCATTGTATAATTTGCTCCCCTCTGTGCCATTTTCATCTGTTTTTCTGTTAGATTGCATGCAGAAAACAGGGACGTACTGTTTATAAACCGCTAAGGCACATAGCCAGCGCGCAATGATTGCAGCATCCAGCTCAATAACATAATAGAACGTAATTGTGATTGCCCGTGCTGTAATATGGACAAGTCCTGTTCTAGTACGTGAATAGCAGAAGATACAATGTTGCCCAGTGAATATATCCTGGATGTTAGCGTAGTCCTGCCATTGTCAACTACGGCTAATACCTTCTCTAGGTTAATCCTATCTATTTCTCGCAGTCTTTCAGCTGCTTCTTGTTGGGAGATTTTCCAAATTTCATTATAGACAGCATATATGATACGTTTCTGACGTGGTTTCCTGGGGCCTAATAAAAATCCCATAGGTCTGCATCCTCTGATAGTAAGGATAAGTGTTGTTTCACCTGTGTTAGTGTTGAGGTTTTTAGCCAATCGAGGCATAACTTCCCAACACTGTATGATGTCACCACCCCCGGATGTTCTCTTTGTACATAACGTGGGTCTGGCCTATGGATGCTGTACCCTTCGGTGGTGCCCCTGAATCTTTCTTGACATCTATTAGTGTCTGCGGGCCAAACCAACCATCCCTTCCAATTGGGGTCTGATCTATTGTATTGTAGGATGGCATCTATCATAGCCCCTTCATCTGATGTAAGATTTCCCCCGGTATTTGTTGGTGTAGGAATCCGAGGTGTGTTCAAGTCCTTGTTCTTGGCTATACCAAGACAGGAAGTCTGCTGCACAGTTTCATTTAGAAAAATCATCTGCTGTGGAATGAGGCATGCTCTAAATAGTGTTTCAGTTCCCTGGACTTGCAAATCCCTAGAACCCCAGACTGATTTTAAATCTATAGTGTCTTTCCATAAGTCGAACCCCTGTTCAGACAGTTGGGTAATAAAGGACGCAGAGTAAATCTGTTTGGTGTTTGTTAACATATTTTTCTGTACTGATGTAGGTGCAACCTTATAGTTATGAGGTCGGATCTGAAATGTTTAACCCTGAAAAATATGAAAATTTCTGTGCAAACGTTTTTGAACTGCTTTTTGTTAGTGTAAGGCAATGTTCCCATTGGTGATAAGTGAAAACATTCCTAGGGCTGCTGGATTTGTGTAGAAAGTGATGACCATAATGTTGATAACAATACATAGTGTTAAAATCTGATGTGTCTTCCAACATTTCATTGCTAGAAAATGCGGCAGATTGTTCCAAATCAGACAACATATTATTCACAGTTTTTAAATCCCAATCATCTGAGAATGTACTGGAGGTAATGATGTCATTTAAGGAAATTTTAAATAAATGTGGTACTTTTAAAAGTTCTGTCGGGCCAAATATATCATAATCAACCTTGTCCCATACTATACCATCAGGTATAGGAACTGCTTTAATGTTCACTGATGACAAGTCTCTTTGTTCATGATGTGATGAAACATGAGGTTTCAGGACCAAGTTCACTTTTGATGCTGCAGAGCTTTGACGTAGATAAGTTCCATTAATAATTAAGTGGAAAGTAGTCACTAAGCCTACCCAGAAAAGAAAGAAAGTATCCCGGTGATTATCCAAAGTTCTATCCAAGGTGACACCAGTTAAGTTTTTTTAAGAAAGATGAAGAAATCTTTGATTTGCTGTTTATGAGTCTTTGGGGCTGGCGTCGTTTCAGGTTCACTTGGATCCAATGAAAAGGTATCAAAGTTGATGAAATAGCCAGAAGCAGTTCGATCTATTTTTGGTAGCTCAGCAGGTTTTGTTGAACTTGTCAATTGCTCTTGTTGAGGCATGTTTATGTAGACATCAGTGTTAGGTCGAATTGAAATTTGTCTTTCATTTTGATTTTGATTTTCCGTTACAAGAGGAACGAGTTCCATCGCATTGTTGTTTATTCCAGTGCTTTGCATGGGCGACCCTTCAAATGTGATGAGCCTTTCCGTATCAACTTCCTGTATAGTAGTGAGAGGAGGACATTGGCTACTCAGGAGCCCACGAGGCCTACTATTCAGTATCGGCTACATAATGTGGTTTTATCAGATCTATGGAGACAAACCTTTTCTCCTTTTTTCCGGCAAGAGGCGGCGGAAGTTCAGTTCTTGTTCCTTCAACTGCCAGGACAGGTACAGGTTTTCTGTAAGATGGTCCAAATTCTCTTTTGTCTCTTATCTTTTCTCTGACCAGATCCCCTGCTTTAGGAATCAAGATAGGTCTTGCTGTGACTGACTTGACTTCCCCAGTGGCGAACCTTTTTTCACTTGGACATTGCTCTGTAGAGCCCTTGATTCATTTAGTTCCTGTAAAACAGCCAAACATTTATTGATGTCAAAAGGTTTTTCATCTGCCACTGTGCCTTCACAATCTAGGTCAGGTACCCACATTCTCGTCCCAAAAAGGACCTCATAAGGAGTGACCCCCCTAGAGAGCTTCTTGGCATATTATTTAAGGCCCTCTGGACCCCATATAGGTGGTTGACCAAACTACCACCCACGCCTAATGCCCTAGCTGTTAATGATTGAAGTCCCGGTTCTTCCTTTCCACAACTGAATTTCCCTCAGGATGGTATGGAGAGGAGTACCGCAGTGCTACACCCAAACCTACCATGGCCTCCTTGTAAGCCCTAGAGCTAAACGTGGGGCCGCGGTCAGAATGTAATGTGCCAACTGCGTATGTCCCTATAAAGACTCGCAAATCTTTGATAACAGTTCGAGTGTCAGCCGAGCGCTGAGGCCATACCCATAGGAATCTTGAGCAGGAATCCACTGCAACCATTATGTACTTGTAAGCCCCATCAGATTGTAAGGGGCTGCAGTGGTCCAAATAGACACACGCAAGAGATCTGTCTGATATCAATTATGGTATCTGCACTGGTCGTGTTATGGTGGAGCCTTTCATCTGTTGACAGATGTCGCACTTTAAGACATAGTCTTTGGTCTGCTTCGTTAACCCTGGCCACCAATAGCGAAGTTTCAATAAAGAAACCGTTGCTGTAACTCCTGCGTGTGCAGAACCCAGACCCTCGTGTGCAGCTAAAATTAAGCCTAATCTGTGATCCATGTTTGGTATTACTCTATCCCCCACTCCAGGAATCTGAGCAAATGGAACGTTGTTTGCATCTAACTTGTAGGAATACTTGAGTGGAAAACCTTTCGGAAGTGCTTTGTTGTCTTTGCGTGAAGCAATGACAGCTACCATTATCTGTCCCTTCTATTCTCGTTTTTGAACGAGTCATTGTAGCTACGGATGCAGTTCGTACTGCCCCCTTTGCGGCTTCATCAGCCAATGAATTCCCTTCAACGTGAACGCCATCACGTTGGTGACTCAGCGTGTGTATCACATGAGCTCTTGGTAGCTCGTTTTTCAACTCCGCTACCTGTTCCCATAGCATTTTGTGCTTTATTGTGCCACCTTTTGAGTCTTTAAACCCATTTTGTCCCCAATAGTGTAGATATTCATTGTATGACTGGACACAGTAAAATGAATCGCACACTATTAGTGTGGGGAATTCGCAATCCGTGTTAACCCGTGCCAGTAAAAGAGCTTTTAGTTCTGCTAACTGAGCCGTGCAGTCTCCCAAGGACTGAGTCTTTGTACAGCTCGGATGGAATTTACCATCCTTCATCCGACCCTTAACAATTGCACAAGCGGCGCTGTATTGTTGTTTACTCCCTATGGCCGGTTGAGCAGATCCGTCAGTGTAAATTATAAATTCATACTGATCTAGAGGCATAATTTAATTCGGGAGAGGATATTCTTGTTCGTATTGCAGGAATGCCTGTGTTTTTAAACTTGTGTCGTACCTGTATTCTACATCTGATGCAGTGAGAGAATTAACCCAGTGTATCCATCGTGGATGTAAAGCTTTAGCATTTGGAACGCTCGCCTTTGTAGCAGCCTCTAATGCCGGTACTGGATTCATGACAATAATTCATTTTCCCTGAGCCAGTGCTCTTTCTCTCACCACAGCAGTCTGTACTGCTGTCAGAATTTTCTCTGTGGATGCAAAACGCATCTCAGCATTTGTGTACAAGTGCGATTTGTATGCTATTGGTACTGTTTCATTGTATGTCAAGTAGGTGTACCCAGATTGACCCGCAACTATACGGATCACCAGATTGTGGACACTTACGTGTGTCTGTCAGTGTTTAGATGCTATCATGTCAGCTTGTAGCGAACGTAGGATTTCTGTTTGTTACTGTGTCCATTGCCTAACTGAAAAATCAGGTCTTATTAGGTCGTAGAAAGGTTTAACCCTTTCTGCATAATCCAAAATGTATGTTCTGCTGAAATTTAGGAATCCCAGTATTGATTGAATTTTTTTTAATGATTTTGGAGGTTGGAGCAGCGCACACTTTTCCAGAAAGTTTGCTGACAGACTTTTTCCTTCACTTGAAAGCTCATATCCCAAAAACAGGACATTGAGGTGGGCTATTTTCGATTTTTTAAAGTTAAATTTGTAGCCCTCAGAGGCAAATCCCAAAATTAGGTGCTTACCCTAGTCAAGTGTTTCTCCAGGTCACCATCCAGCAGATAAATATCGTCTACATAGGATAATGCCTCTTCGTCCTGATTCTGAAGTAATTCAGTTACCCTGTCGGAAAATAACCCTGGGCTGTTCTTAAACCCTTGGGCTAGTCGACAAAATTACTGTTGGGACCCCAGTGCTGAGAATGCTGTCACGTATCTGCTCTCAGGCGCTATATTTTGGCAGAAAAATCCATTTGAGATATCTAATGTGGTTTTGTATTTTTTCCGCACTATGTTATTCATTAATGCGGCACCATGTGCGTTTTGTACTGCAAATGTTTTTGTGAATGAGTTCAGATGTCTGTAATCTAAAACTAGACAATATGAATTATCGGGTTTTATTACGGGAAACAAAGGATTATTCATTGATGAGGTGCATGTTTCCATCACACCTTGGTATTCAAGTTGATCTAAGATCTCCCTGACCTGTTTTTTTGCTTCCTGTTTTATCGGATACTGTCTCTGTGGAATTGGAGTAGATTTTAGTGGTATCACGTGGTGAGCTGATTGTTCATCCCTCCCAACATGGTTGCGATATAGTGCAGGAGCAAGGGCTACCGCCCACTCCTGGGCATATGTGTGTTTTATGTATTGGGGAACAAGGTCGGAAAAGGCCGGCATAATTACCGTCTCTCCCTTTGGGCAATCCATAACAAAAGTAGGCGGTCAATCTTTCTCAGCTAAGAGAATGTCAGATCCGTAAGTCAGGTTCTCCCAAAAGAGACCTTTAATTTTCCTGGGCTTGTCCCCTTCCATTTTCAGTATTATTTCATATACACTATGTGGGACTCTTACCCTAGTATCAGGTGTTTCCACCGTGATATACTCACTCAACTCCGCTGTCACCAGAAATTCCATCAGGTTCTGGTGAGCTATTGTTACTTCTGTTGCGCTGTCTAGCATCGCCAGAGCCCATTCCCCGTTCAGTAGTTGAGTCCTCAGAATTCTGGGCATGTCTAACTTTGAGACCTGCCAATTTCTTCTTTTTAAATTGAGGTTTTGCTTTAGGCTTTTCTTCTTTTTTGGAAGCGTAGTCTGAAGTGCGTTGAGAGTCTCTGGACTTTGTACGCTCTTCTTGTCTGTGTTCTGACCGTCCTTCCGTCTCGGGGTTTTTTGATGAACCCTGAAAGGAACGACAGGAACGTGTATCAGTGTCCTGATACCTGTCAGGTTTTTTAATGTTATCTCTATTCCTGAGTTATACCTCCTTTCTGGGGGCTCCTGTTGAGGAGACTTTCCCTTGGACTGAGATCTATTCTTTGGTTGTTTGTTATTATCCTATTTCTTTTTTTGAAGAAACTGGTGTTTGCTTTGCCTGTTCTTTTTCTGGACCGGCCACTAATTGAGGTTTTACTGGGCTAGCTCCCAGACTATCTCTACCTAATTCTGCATATGCAGTTTCAATTAGTTTAGGGAGTTCTGTCTCCTGTTGTAAAGGAGTGAAGTCTCTCAGGCGTTGGCGTATTGCCACTGATGCTGCTTCCCTTTTAATATTTGCTAATATTATAGCAGATACCTGGGCAAAGTTATTTAGTAACTTCATCCATAAGTCTGAAGCAGGTTCTGCTCCATACTCGGTCTGTATTTGTCTCAATACATCTGGTATTACCGCTAAGGAAGGGATACCATGAGTCCTGATATATATTGCAGTGAAGACTGTACCCCAAGAAGTACAATCCTCTATTGGGGAAGCTATCCCCATTGGCAAGCAAATTGTTAGTATTCTATGCTTTTCCTGCGGGCCAGTGTGTGGAAATACTGCTTCCAACTGTGTTATTTTTTGGGCTATCCAGAAAGGCATTTGTTGACATTTAGTGGGCATTTTACCCATCACTGTGTGTAACATTTGTGGTGTAATTTTGGCTGTAGAAGTTTGGACTGGTCCTGGTTGTGTAGCCGGAGTTGGCTGAAGTGTGAGTGTTCTCATCACGAACTGTGTCATGTTTCTATAAAGTTTTATTAATTCTTTATGATGTATAAGTAAGTCTCCTCCTGGCATTGTGTCAATGTCAGGGTGTGGTGTGTAGGCCGCTAATACCGGCCATGTTGCTCCATCTCTTCCGAGCGGACCGAGTCTTACTCTGTTTCTTGTATGGGGAAGGTCGCCTTTAAACCAGTATAAATGTTCCTGGTAAGTTAGTGGAATTTCAATGTCCTCATATGGACTATATTTGTTTGGTTTGTCGTCTTCGACATAGTAATGAAATGTTCTAGTTCGTGCATTTGCCTGCGGGAATCTAATCCATGAATAGAATACCTCTGTTCTATATGATTCATATGCCTCAATCATAAAAGTTACTTGCCCACCCCTGGATGTCAAACCATACGCTGCTAGTTTTAGGGTGATGGCATTTCAAACATTTTCTGCAATTTGTATTGCATTGGCATTGTCTTCTTCTATTGAGAAGTTTAGTGCATTTGCTTGCTCATCCTGCCCAACGTCTCCCATTTTAATCATTGTTTTTATAAAGGAGAGCTTTTCAAGTGAACTGAGATAAGGTGTTATTCACAATAGGAACAACGTATCCTTCAAGCTTGATTAAACCAACAGCCAATACATAGGATTTTTGCCTACTCAGCTGTGGCGGATTTTGTTCCCTCCCACTCCAGACGTCTCTGGGGAAATGTGAGTAGGGGTCTCTGAGAATAGCACGACTAAACTACTCAGTTTTGACCATTAAATAAGTGCCTTACCAACGTTGGCGGCGCCATGTCATGTAGTTCTTATAAATCTATATAAGATCTGTGTGTTTGGACAACACACAGTGCGGGCCTGGTGTCTGAACTAATTCCAGACACCCCCACCAGGTACGTTGGCCTGTATGCCAGCTAGCTCACATGGCCACTAGAAACTCCTCTTATCAAGGAGAGAATAGTTCTTGGCAACTATCAAACATGACAACCCTGATCCCTCAGAATCGTGGAAACAGTGCAGTACTTTTCGCTCAGTCAATCGTGCTCACTTAGTCCCAGAGATGTACACAGAATAAACTGTATGGACGTTTACAATAAGCATTTATTGAACATTCGTCATTCTAGTGTAAAATAGGTGTGCTGAGACAATCATCAGACAGTAACAGATATAAATGATTAAAAGCACTAGAAAAGTGAAAGGATGGTAAATCTCTACCATTTTGTTATAATCATGAATACAGGCAAGTATGTAAAATACATGATAATAAACATGCGTACTCCTACGATGCAATCCTAACTAGATGTACCTAAGTGTACCTAGCATGTGTTTAGGTGTTAAAGCCAAGAATCCCTTTAGGATAAAGTCAACCCCATTACCTGAAGTGAGAGACTGTGGGACCCCGTCTTGGTCTCGAGTTGGACACCCCGTGAGGGATGTTCAGACTGCTGCGAGCTGGAGTGTCTGCATGCAGGAATCTCAGCGTCTCGAATCAGTGTGTCAGCATGGAAGTCGTGATATCCTCTCCCTATCTCAACAAGATGTGATGTTTATATACCTGAAGGTATCCCCAGGGGCTCTACCTTGCTGTGCCACTGTCGGACTAAGGTTGACGTCGTGAATGAACCTTGTACATAATTATTAAGCAGCAGATGATAGTCCTGCTGAATTTCTGAGAATCCTGAATCCTCATGCATAATGTATGAGCCTATTGTTTGGGGAAAACCCCACATTCTGTAAGGAGTACTGTAACTAGGTAAAAGGTCAGTCCTAGCAGCCGTTATGTATGTAATGTAGGGATGAATATAGGTGAAAACCGTGATGTACCTGTGCCTATATTGGGGTACCTATATAGAATATATCAGTGTCCCTCGTCACAACAATAATATTATAATAGGAATACAATGATGCCTATATATGTTGTGACAGTTGTAAATAATTTATTTGCACAAATATCAGAAAAATAGGTGGGTGAAAAACATACACAAAAAAAAGTCAAAAAGCGTTTTTTAACTTGCCTATAACTTTGGCGCCACGCACCCCACATCCCCATACAAATTGTTTTTGACTCCCCGGGGGGTTATAATGAACATATATATATATATATATATATATATATATATATATTCAAGCTCCTTAAATCCGAATCACGGAAGAAAAGCAGTACTCACGGGGGTGGTTGCAAAGAGTTTTTAATCCAAACGCAACAACAAACGCGTTTCGGCTTGATCCTTCGTAGGTGTTACTGACACACCCGACGCAGTTATGTTTAAAAACATTCTCAGTGTGTATCAACAGTGAAAACAGACCAAATTTTCAAGATGTAAAAGAAGCGCCATCTTTGCATATTTCTTTATATGCGTTAAATACATGATTATCAAATACACTTTGATTATTAATCACATAACTCATTATGGAATAACTACAAATTGCACCATTACATTTCACAATAATTGTGTATATTTTTGAAAAATGTCATTACTCCTCAGCAGTAACCATCCAATTTATGTGATGAGATGGCATCCTCAATTAAAAATCTTGCTGTGTATCGGCTGAGGAAGCAACTTTTTACACTCATAAACATAGTTTATATCTGTACATCATGCCGTGTATCGGCTAGGTTCTGTAATTCTGTCGAAATCATACCATATTTATCAAGACATTTAATCATTGAAAACACTTATTGGGAAATACAACTCATCACGCCGTGTATCAGCTTTGTTTCCTCACTGTGTATCTTTTTGTTATCTCTTACTCGCCCAAATGTACTCTAACAGGTCCCTGTTACTTTGATGTTTACTAGCAAAATGCCTCGCCACTGGGTAGGATATATCCTTTTTAGTAATCGTCCGCATATGTTCTAATACCCGGATTTTTATCGGGTGGATGGTACTGCCTATGTATTTTAACCCGCAAGGACATATTAGACAGTAAACAGAATAAGCAGTGTGACAGGTTATAAATTTGTTCACACATCTGCGTTTCTTTATCTCATGTATCTCATATGTTAAAACCTTCTTGCTGTTAATACAGGCTTTACATTTTCCACATGGAAAAAAGCCTTTCAATTCTATGAGAGTACCTTTTTTCTGTGGTTCCTTGTCCAAATGACTATGGACTAGCATATTCTTTAAGGATCTCGCCTTTCTAAATGTCACTAAAGTGTCCCCCCGCGACTTCAGCACCCGTTCGAGAGTGCTCCGATTTGAGTGCACTTGCAGCAATAATATATATATATATATATATATATATATATATATATATATATATATATATATATGTATATATGTATATATATATATATATATGTATATATATATACATATATATATATATATATATATACCAAAAGGAAATCACGCGATGTGAATAGCATGAAAGCAAGCCCTCCAGACAAACGTCAAGTAGAAGATTTATTCCTCAGGCAGACAAAGCAGACAAAGCATAACGCGTTTTGATATATATATATATATGTGTCAAAGTGGAATTTTAATTACACACGGTGTGTTAATAAAATTCCACTTTGACATTTACCGAGAGCGCAGAGATCCTTTCTTTTTGTGTGGCACTAATTGTCGGCTGGCTCCGCCGACATTACGCGCCACCTGCCTCGGGCCAAGGATCCTGGCAGGAGCATCTGATGTGTGGGATATATATATATATATATATCCCAAAAAAGAAGTAGCCCGAATGAAAAGAGGCCTCAGGCAGCTTATTTTGTTCCGCTTTTATTCGTGACAAACTTGCAAGCTGGTCACAGACAGAGTTCAGCATTCAAAAGTAAAAAAGATGGCCAGACGCGTTTCAGGAAATATCGATCCTTTCTTCAGTGGCACAACTGCTGAAATGGACGGGGAGCGTCCATGATGCACTCATATTTGCAAAATCCTGCCCATGTGGGCGTGGCCACTCCCATGGCCTCTTGGATCTCGTAGTGCAGATAGGTACTACTCCAGTGAGTCCCAGTACCATTCGAGCAGTGAAAAATAAAAACGAGTGTTACCCCAGTGGGTTAATGTTGGAAACTGCTGCAGCACAGCCCCACTTTATCAGTTGACATGGGGAACATCATGTTCGCACCGGACTGGCGCTCACCCCTGCCTCTCATGGAGTCAGCCTCACCTGGCACCCCGAGCCTGCTCACCAGCAGTGGGCCTCTTCTCGCGGCTGGACTGAGCCGCTAATATCCCAAAAAAGAAGTAGCCCGAATGAAAAGAGGCCTCAGGCAGCTTATTTTGTTCCGCCCGAGGCCTCTTTTCATTCGGGCTACTTCTTTTTGGGATATATATATATATATATATATATATATATTATCTACTGGTGGTCGCCAGTAGATAGTTATAGTTAGGACCTATTTTCCATAGGAAATCCGCGACATTCTATTTGAAATAACTCTTGCGTCGGTTGACGAATCTTCGCGAAATTTTCAAACTTTATGGCCCGCTCCGGTCCGCTCCTACCCTGAAAGTCTCAGGGTGATTCGTCAAGCGGGGGCGAGAAAAAGGGGGTCCCAAAACGTGTTTTCCCCATTCATTTTTCCATAGGAAACTTTAGACACGGTTACAGCCCGAACTGCTGAACGGAATTACACCAAATTTGGCAAAGAGGTAGTTCTTGGTTCAGAAAGAACCCTTTTGTTAAATGGTGTAAATCCGTTCAGTAGTTATGGAGAAATTAAAAAAATAAGAGTCAAAAATCAATTTCCCATAGGAAACTTTATGCAAGGCTACAGCCCGAACTGCTGAACGGAATTACACCAAATTTGGCAAAGAGGTAGTTCTTGGTTCAAAAAAGAACCCTTTTGTTAAATGGTGTAAATCCGTTCAGTAGTTGCTGAGAAAATCAAAAGTAAAAACACATATATATCTGGGCGGAGCCTAACCACACATGTCATCGTGAGATCTGATTGGCTGTCAGCACTTCATCCTGGAATTGCTGGCAGCCATCTTGGGACTAATATAAATGATAGTACCCCTTTGAAATGCATTGTAGTGAATCGAAGATTTTGAGGGTTACCAAAAGGAGAACTATAAAGGGTGATAACAGACTTTAGTTACATTAGAATTCATTTGTTGATGGTACCATACTAATTTCAGGAATTGTGGTGTGTTCTAAGGTGATTTTACCCTGTGAAAAACCTTCTGCTGGGATATCATGAATCATGTTTGAGAGAAAACTATTTTCACATGCTTGTCCCATACAGTTTTGGAAGGTGCCCCAGAAGCTAAAATGAGAGCATATTTTCTGTAAATTCACATTATCTTTCTCAGTCATGTGAGAATAAAGTCTGACATTCTCAGTAAAACATGTACATCCAACAAGGGCAGAGACTGTCAGTTGATTCCTTTGTGTTCTACTGCAGCTTCCCAGAGTGTTCTAAAGAACAACTACAGTGCTAACAGCCTTACTTATGACAAAAGTATGGCACACCTGAAGCCATCTTGATTGAAATAAACTGGTAACACTTAAAAATGTAATTTAAAAAGGAACAAAATGATGGGGTTCATCTTGTCATAGAAATTATGGTTAGTGCTCTGGAAAGAAAAATTAGGACATGTTTCAAGTGTGATCTCAAATATCTTCCTGTTATATTTCAACAGGAGCAGCCTGTCAGTTGATGCCTTTGTGTTCTACTGCAGCTTCCCAGAGTGTTCTAAAGAACAACTAGAGCACTAACAGTCTTACTTATGACAAAAGTATGGCACACCTGAAGCCATCTTGATTGGAATAAACTGGTAACACTTAAAACATTTAATTTAAAAAGGAACAAAATGATGGGGTTCATTTTGTCATAGAAATTATGGTTAGTGCTGTAGAAAGAAAAATTAGGACATGTTTCAAGTGTGATCTCAAATATCTTCCTGTTATATTTCAACAGGAGCAGCCTGTCAGTTGATGCCTTTCTGTTCTACTGCAGCTTGCCAGAGTGTTCTAAAGAACAACTAGAGCGCTAACAGTCTTACTTATGACAAAAGTATGGCACACCTGAAGCCATCTTGATTGGAATAAACTGGTAACACTTAAAACATTTAATTTAAAAAGGAACAAAATGAGGGGGTTCATTTTGCCATAGAAATTATGGTTAGTGCTGTAGAAAGAAAAATTAGGACATGTTTTAAGTGAGATCTCAAATATCTTCCTGTTATATTTCAGCAGGAGCAGCCTGTCAGTTGATGCCTTTGTGTTCTACTGCAGCTTTCCAGAGTGTTCTAAAGAACAACTAGAGTGCTAACAGCCTTACTTATGATAAAAGTATGGCACACCTGAAGCCATCTTGATTGGAATAAACTGGTAACACTTAAAACATTTAATTTAAAAAGGAACAAAATGAGGGGGTTCATTTTGCCATAGAAATTATGGTTAGTGCTGCAAAAGAAAATTTAGTGCATGTTTTAAGTGAGATCTCAAATCCTCTTCTATTTCATTAGAAAATTCTGACATGCAGACTGAAACAATCACTTTCAATACCAGCAGTAGACTTCCAGTTAACTCCTTGGTGAGCAGTAGCTTTACTACAGTGATCTAATGAACAACTAGAGTAATAACATTCTGAATTTATGGCAAATGTGTGACACATCTGAATGCCTTCTTGATGGAATCAAAGTAAAAAACTGAAAGCATTTCCTACTGAGGAGACTGCAGTAAATGAGGAAATTAGGAAACTTCATAACAAAGAAGTCTTCCAAGATGGCCACCAGTGAAAAAAGAGCCCAAATGTAGCACACATATTACCCAGATGTAGCCCACATATAGCCCAATGACAAAAGTGTGCAAAACACTTTTTATTTTTAGTTTTTTTGCAGTTTTATGTAGTGCAGACTGGTCAGGTATTGGAGCGTTGCATCTTAAAACATGACCCCTACACTACAAAAACACCACTGCACTACCCTAAACCCTAAAACACTACCCCAGCACGACCCCCTACACTACACAAGCACCACTGCACTATCCTAAACCCTAAAACACTACCCCCAGCATGACCCCCTACACTACACAAACACCACTGCACTACCCTAAACCCTAAAACACTACCCCAACACCACTACACTAACCTAAATCCTAAAACACTACCCCCAGCACGACCCCCTACACTACCAAAACACCACTGCACTACCCTAAAACATGACCCCTACACTACACAAACACCACTGCACTACCCTAAACCCTAAAACACTACCCCCAGCACGACCCCCTACACTACACAAGCACCACTGCACTACCCTAAACACTAAAACACTACCCCCAGCACGACCCCCTACACTACACAAATACCACTGCACTACCTTAAACCCTAAAACACTACCCCCAGCACGACCCCCTACACTACCCAAACACCACTGCACTAACCTAAATCCTAAAACACTACCCCCAGCACGACCCCCTACACTACCCAAACACCACTGCACTACCCTAAACCCTAAAACACTACCCCGAGCACGACCCCCTACACTACACAAGCACCACTGCACTACCCTAAACCCTAAAACACTACCCCCAGCATGACCCCCTACACTGCCCGAACACCACTGCACTGCCCTAAACCCTGAAACACTACCCCCAGCAAGACCCCCTACACTGCCCGAACACCACTGCACTGCCCTAAACCCTGAAACACCACCCCCAGCAAGACCCCCTACACTGCCCGAACACCACTGCCCTAAACCCTGAAACACCACCCCCAGCAAGACCCCCTACACTGCCCGAACACCACTGCACTGCCCTAAACCCTGAAACACCAGCCCCAGCATGACCCCTACACTGCCCGAACACCACTGCACTGCCCTAAATCCTGAAACACCACCCCTGCACGACCCCCTACACTGCCCGAACACCACTGCACTGCCCTAAACCCTGAAACACCACCCCCAGCACGACCCCCTACACTGCCCAAACACCACTGCACTGCCCTAAACCCTGAAACACCACCCCTGCACGATCCCCTACACTGCCCGAACACTACTGCACTGCCCTAAACCCTGAAACACCACCCCCAGCACGACCCCTACACAGCACGTACACCACTGCACTGCCCTAAACCCCGAAACACTACCCCCAGCAAGACCCCCTACACTGCTCGAACACCACTGCCCTAAACCCTGAAACACCACCCCCAGCAAGACCCCCTACACTGCCCGTACACCACTGCACTGCCCTAAACCCTGAAACACCACCCCCAGCATGACCCCCTACACTGCCCGAACACCACTGCACTGCCCTAAACCCTGAAACACCACCCCCAGCGCGACCCCCTACACTGCCCGAACACCACTGCACTGCCCTAAACCATGAAACACCAGCCCCAGCACGACCCCCTACACTGCCCGAACACCACTGCACTGCCCTAAACCCTGAAACACCACCCCCAGCACGACCCCCTACACTGACCGAACACCACTGCACTGCCCTAAACCCTGAAACACCACCCCCAGCACGACCCCCTACACTGCCCTTAACACCACTGCACTGCCCTAAACCCTGAAACACCAGCCCCAGCACGACCGCCTACACTGCCCGAAAACCACTGCACTGCCCTAAACCCTGAAACACCAGCCCCAGCACGACCCCCTACACTGCCCGAACACCACTGCACTGCCCTAAACCCTCAAACACCAGCCCCAGCAAGACCCCTACACTGCCTGAACACCACTGCACTGCCCTAAACCCTGAAACACCACCCCCAGCAAGACCCCTACACTGCCCGAACACCACTGCACTAAAGCCTGAAACACCACCCCCAGCAAGACCACCTACACTGGCCGAACACCACTGCACTGCCCTAAACCCTGAAACACCACCCCCTGCACGACCCCCTACACTGCCCAAACACCACTGCACTGCCCTAAACCCTGAAACACCACCCCTGCACGACCCCCTACACTGCCCGAACACCACTGCACTGCCCTAAACCCTGAAACACCACCCCTCAGCACGACACCCTACACTGCCCGAACACCACTGCACTGCCCTAAACCCTGAAACACCACCCCCAGCACGACCCCCTACACTGCCCGAACACCACTGCACTGCCCTAAACCCTGAAACACCACCCCCTGCACGACCTCCTACACTGCCGGAACACCACTGCACTGCCCTAACCCCTGAAACACCACCCCCAGCACAAACCCCTACACTGCCCGAACACCACTGCACTGCCCTAAACCCTGAAACATCAACCCCAGCAAGACCCCCTACACTGCCTGAACACCACTGCCCTAAACCCTGAAACACCACCCCTACACTGCACGAACACCACTGCACTGCCCTAAACCCTGAAACACCACCTCCAGCAAAACCCCCTACACTGCCTGAACACCATTGCTCTGCCCTAAATCTTGAAACACTAGCCCCAGCATGACCCCCTACACTGCCCAAACACCACTGCACTGCCCTAAACCCTGAAACACCACCCCCAGCACGACCCCCTACACTGCCTGAACACCACTGCACTGCCCTAAACCCTGAAACACCAGCCCCAGCACGACCCCCTACACTGCCCGAACACCACTGCACTGCCCTAAACCCTGAAACACCAGCCCCAGCACGACCACCTACACTGCCCGAACACCACTGCACTGCCCTAAACCCTGAAACACCAGCCCCAGCACAACCCCCTACACTGCCCGAACACCACTGCACTGCCCTAAACCCTGAAACACCAACCCCTGCATGACCCCCTACACTGCCCAAACACCACTGCACTGCCCTAAACCCTGAAACACCACCCCTGCACGACCCCCTACACTGCCCGAACACCACTGCACTGCCCTAAACCCTGAAACACCACCCCTCAGCACGACACCCTACACTGCCCGAACACCACTGCACTGCCATAAACCCTGAAACACCACCCCCAGCACGACCCCCTACACTGCCCGAACACCACTGCACTGCCCTAAACCCTGAAACACCACCCCCTGCACGACCTCCTACACTGCCGGAACACCACTGCACTGCCCTAACCCCTGAAACACCACCCCCAGCACAAACCCCTACACTGCCCGAACACCACTGCACTGCCCTAAACCCTGAAACATCAACCCCAGCAAGACCCCCTACACTGCCTGAACACCACTGCCCTAAACCCTGAAACACCACCCCCTACACTGCACGAACACCACTGCACTGCCCTAAACCCTGAAACACCACCTCCAGCAAAACCCCCTACACTGCCTGAACACCATTGCTCTGCCCTAAATCTTGAAACACTAGCCCCAGCATGACCCCTACACTGCCCAAACACTACTGCACTGCCCTAAACCCTGAAACACCACCCCCAGCACGACCCCTACACTGCCCGAACACCACTGCACTGCCCTAAACCCTGAAACACCAGCCCCAGCACGACCCCCTACACTGCCCGAACACCACTGCACTGCCCTAAACCCTGAAACACCAGCCCCAGCACGACCCCCTACACTGCCCGAACACCACTGCACTGCCCTAAACACTGAAACACCAGCCCCAGCACGACCACCTACACTGCCCGAACACCACTGCACTGCCCTAAACCCTGAAACACCAGCCCCAGCACAACCCCCTACACTGCCCGAACACCACTGCACTGCCCTAAACCCTGAAACACCAACCCCTGCATGACCCCCTACACTGCCCGAACACCACTGCACTGCCCTAAACCCTGAAACACCACCCCCTGCAGCACCCCCTACACTGCCCGAACACCACTGCACTGCCCTAAACCCTGAAACACCACCCCTGCACCGCCCCCTACACTGCCCGAACACCACTGCACTGCCCTAAACCCTGAAACACCACCCCCAGCACGACCCCCTTTACTGCTCCAACACCACTGCACTGCCCCAAACCCTGAAACACCACCCCCAGCACGACCCCCTTTACTGCTCGAACACCACTGCACTGCCCCAAACCCTGAAACACCACCCCAAGCACGACCCCCTACACTGCCCGAACACCACTGCCCTAAACCCTGAAACACCACCCACTGCACGACCCCCTACACTGCCCGAACACCACTGCACTGCCCTAAACCCTGAAACACCACCCCCTACACTGCCCGAACACCACTGCACTGAACTAAACCCTGAAACACCACCCCCAGCACGACCCCCTACACTGCCCGAACACCACTGCACTGCCCTAAACCCTAAAACACCACCCCCAGCATTACCCCCTACACTGCCCAAACACCACTGCACTGCCCTAAACCCTAGAACACTACCCCCAGCACGACCCCCTACACTACCCGAACACCACTGCACTACCCTAAACCCTAAAATACTACCCCCAGCACAACCCCCTACACTACCCGAACACGACTGCACTGCCCTAAACCCTCAAACACTCCCCCAGCACGACCCCCTACACTACCCGAACACCACTGCACTGCCCTAAACCCTAAAACACTCCCCCAGCATGACCCCCTACACTACCCGAACACCACTGCACTGCCCTAAACCCTAAAACACTCCCCCAGCACGACCCCCTACACTACCCAAACACCACTGCACTGCCCTAAACCCTAAAACACTACCCCCGCATGACCCCCTACACTACCCAAACACCAATGCACTACCCTAATCCCTAAAACACTACCCCCCGCATGACCCCCTACACTACCCTAAACCCTAAAACACTACCCCCCGCACGACTCCCTACACTACCCAAAGACCACTGCACTACCCTAAACCCTAAAACACGACCTCCTACACTACACAAACACCACTGCACTACCCTAAAACACTACCCCCTACACTACACAAACACCACTGCACTACCCTAAACCCTAAAACACTACCCCCAGCAGTACCCCTACACTACCCAAACACCACTGCACTAACCTAAACCCTAAAACACTACCCCCAGCAGTACCCCCTACACTACCCAAACACCACTGCACTACCCTAAATCACTACCCCCAGCATGACCCCCTTTACTACCCAAACACCACTGCACTACCCTAAACCCTAAAACACTACCCCCAGCACGACCCCCTACACTACCCAAACACCACTGCACTACCCTAAACCCTAAAACACTCCCCCAGCACGACTCCCTACACTACCCAAACACCACTGCACTACCCTAAACCCTAAATCTACCCCCAGCATGACCCCCTACACTACACAAACACCACTGCACTACCCTAAACCCTAAAACACTACCCCCAGCACGACCCTCTTCACTTCCTAAACACAACTGCACAATTTGTTACAGGCGTTGCAACGCAGGCCTGTGGTGCTTACTGGAAGTACCTAGTGGGCTAGTTGGGCCCCAGGGACCCTCAGGATTCAAGGTGACCTAATCCCCCAACTTAAAACGCACCACGGGGCGCGTTTGCACAGTGGTGAAGGGAGGGGGCGGGGCCTCAGGTGACATGTGCGCAAACACGCCCTGTGGTGCGTTTTAAGTTGGGGAATTAATTCCCTTTGAATCCTGAGGGACCCTGGGGGCCAACTAGCCCACCAGGTACCTACAGTTAGGACCACAGAGCTGAGTTGCACAGAGGCGTTCCGAGGCCACGCACCTTTTTTCACCTCTCTGCAACGCAACTCTTATAACTAGAGTCATCACTACCTATAATAGTCAATCTAAGAGAGTACAGAAAATCTTGGCAGATAATTGGAACATTCTTCAGACAGATACTATTATAGGTCGAGAGGTAGGTGAAAGACCACTAATCACCTATAGAAAAGGGAGAAGTCTAAGAGTCATCCTTGTGAAAGGTGATATCACAGAAATAAAGAAAAATAATTTTCATGACCTCAAAGGCTTCTTTCCAAGTATCTGAAGGAACAAGAGATCATGCTTGAGAGGTTCAGACTAAGAGGGTACCCAAAATGGGTCCTAAACAAAGCATTAGAAAAAATAGGCAATGTCAGCAGACAAGAATTACTTGAACAGACAAGGAATACTGATAAAAACAGAATCAGAAACTAGAGTCATCACTACCTATAATAGTCAATCTAAGAGAGTACAGAAAATCTTGGCAGATAATTGGAACATTCTTCAGACAGATACTATTATAGGTCGAGAGGTAGGTGAAAGACCACTAATCACCTATAGAAAAGGGAGAAGTCTAAGAGACATCCTTGTGAAAGGTGATATCACAGAAATAAAGAAAAATAATTTTCATGACCTCAAAGGCTTCTTTCCATGTGGGCACTGTAGGGCGTGCAAATATAGTCATTCTGTCAAAGAGTTTAGTATTACAGGGCGTACACAAAAGTGGAAAATTAATCAATTTCTTACCTGTAGCAGTAATTTTACAGTGTACATTTTAGAATGCCCGTGTAAACTAAGGTATGTAGGTAGCACTACATTTATGGCTAAGAAAAGAATCATGGAACATCTGAGAGCCATTACTAATGTAGATATGCACTACCCTATTGCTAGACATTTTCTAGAATACCATCAATCTAACAATTCATTACTTAGATTCTTTGTAATCGAACAAATAACTCTAGGAAACAGAGGAGGTAACAGAGAATTGGCCCTTAGACAGAAAGAATCTAAATGGATATTGGAATTAGAAACAAAATTCCCGGGGGGCCATAATTTAAGTGATGAATTGGCCTCACACCTCCATGTTAACTGAGAATATACTAAAGAATTGGTTTTACAAGTACTGTTATTATAAGATACTGTTTCATTGTGAAAGTAATTGTATGATACTGTTTATTGTGTAAATATTGTTTTATTGTATGAAACTGTACTGATTATGTTTTTTATCTTATTCTTTTCATTCACAGGAGGAAAGGAAGGGACCCACCACTCTGCATGGTCACTTCACGGGTTCCCTACCCTTTTCTTCCCCGGGCTCGGGTGAACACTGAATCAGATAAGAGACCCTTTTGAAAATCGTTTCACTAGTTCAATTTATAATTTATATTTTATTTTATTTTCTGCACTTAATTTACGAACATGGTTTACATAGACTCTGACCTTATGTAATAGCCAGTTGGCAAGTTCATCTTGAAACCTGCTGTTTGTATCAAATTCTCGTAGTCTGATTTGTAATTAGCGCATTTCGTAACCACTGTGTGAGATATAAGATGTACATTTACAGGGGTATTACTGAGCGTAATAATACATGTCTTGAGAGGCACTAGACTGCATGTATATAACTTTCAAGATATATAACCCCCTTTTAATGATGAAGCTTTTGTACGGTAAAAACATAAAAACACCGTAGATATAATGGCAGAAACTCATTATTATAAGATCGAGCATATGGGATACACGCCACTAGTGCTATTGGAATATTGTATAAATTCTTGAAACATAGCTAACCTGTCATAAAATCTTGATTATATGGTATTACACCGGTTTTATGGTTAATAGAAAAGACACGAGTAGAAGTATAACTCGTAGTCCGTTTCCCATGTTCAGGTCAATTCAGCACGCCCGTATCGCCTCGTGTAACAAGGAGGTGTGACTCGAATTGAGTTATAAATGAATGTAATTTGTGTATTTACACAACTGATGACACTTTCAAGCGGTGCAGAATGTATAGTAACAAGTGCCATTATATAAAGTTGTATTGTTGTATTTATTTTCACGTTACAAAATGGGCGACAGTTTACAACACAGGTAGAGTGTAAATTGTAGTCTCCTGTCTATTACCATGATTGTTTTAAATTTATGCACGCTCATGTTTGCCGTACTTTTCGTGTGATCAAGACAGTAATTGTCGAAACGCGTAACGAGCAATAAAGAGCTTCCTGCTTGGCATCCAAGACTTTGAGAGTGCGTTTTACTTGGAACAATTTTGGATAATAATAGCCGGTTTTGGGTTTTCCGGCAGCACGCACCACCTAACAATGGGCTCGTTCCCGGAATGACCCTTCTTCGTGGATCTGAATATATATATATATATATATATATATATATATATATATATTGTCCAACAATTGCCCGAAAGCTTGGAAGGGCACTGGCAGGAGCTAGCCATCTGGCTTTCACTTGCTGGCTCCTTTCGACATCACGATAAAAACTCCATTGCCTGACGCTGTTCGATGTTTGGCACATCATCATCAGAGGCTTGTTAAGGAGCATAACAGGCAAGGCTCTCTTTATTTCTTCATTTTGCATGCAAATTTGATTGGTTCACATCTCAGTGCTCGCATAGTGCTAGGTTCGAAATACTGCATGCTGGGAATTAGAGTTCCACTCCGAGCACTAATCATCCCTAAGTGGGTGTCTGTTAGCTTTCCTATTTTAAAAGCATTTTCATTCCTTAGTAGGATTCGTGTAGATGAAAGGAGTCACGTTTATTGTTAGGCTTCCTGCGCTGTTCGGTTCTGGAATCCGTTCCGACCACAGCCTCTCTTGTAAATTGAAGAAATGGTGCACCTTCCCACGGCAGGACAATTGTTGGACAATCTTTTTTGCACGGCAGCCCTGCCGTGGGAAGGTGCACCATTTCTTCAATTTACAAGAGAGGCTGTGGTCGGAACGGATTCCAGAACCGAACAGCGCAGGAAGCCTAACAATAAACGTGACTCCTTTCATCTACACGAATCCTACTAAGGAATGAAAATGCTTTTAAAATAGGAAAGCTAACAGACACCCACTTAGGGATGATTAGTGCTCGGAGTGGAACTCTAATTCCCAGCATGCAGTATTTCGAACCTAGCACTATGCGGAGCCCACTGAGGGATGTGAACCAATCAAATTTGCATGCAAAATGAAGAAATAAAAGAGAGCCTTGCCTGTTATGCTCCTTAACAAGCCTCTGATGATGATGTGCCAAACATCGAAACGCGTCAGGCAATGGAGTTTTTATCGTGATGTTGAAAGGAGCCAGCAAGTGAAAGCCAGATGGCTGGCTCCCTGCCGAGTGCCCTTCCAAGCTTTCGGGCAATTGTTGGACAATATATATATATATATATATATATATATATATATATTATCTACTGGCGGTCGCCAGTAGATAGTTATAGTTAGAACCTATTTTCCATAGGAAATCCGCGACATTCTATTTGAAATAACTCTCTTGCCGGTTGACGTATCTTCGCAAAATTTTCAAATTTTGTGGGGCGCTCCGGTCCGCTCCTACCCTGAAAGTCTCGGGGTGATTCGTCAAGCGGGGGCCGAGAAAAAAGGGGGGGTCCCAAAACGCGTTTTCCCCATTCATTTTTCCATAGGAAACTTTAGACACGGCTACAGCCCGAACTGCTGAACGGAATTACACCAAATTTGGCAAAGAGGTAGTTCTTGGTTCAGAAAGAACCCTTTTGTTAAATGGTGTAAATCCGTTCAGTAGTTGCTGAGAAAATCAAAAGTAAAAGTACATATATATCTATGGGCACGGGGATCCGCGCACCCTCCCGATCACGAGCTGTCTGCTAATTGGCTGTCAACACTCCAAATCAGGAAGTGTTGGCAGCTATTTTGTCCTCGGTAGAACCGAGGGACAGAAACAAGTGCGCAAAGCGCAAAAGGGGGCAGGGTAGAAACACCCTGACCCCCTAGGTCTGCTCAGGGGGTCCCACAAGGACCCCTGGGCAAAATCTTTTTTTTTTTTTTTTTAAATCGGCAGGATGTTCTCAGGGTGCGCGGATCCTGCCGGAAAATCGAAGCGCGGTCTCCCGCGCTCGATGCAAATTTGCCCCGGGTGGCCCAAGTCCCGGGGGCATGAGGGGGGTGTGTAAATTGTTTATATGGGGGACCTCTAAGGCCCCCCAAGCCCCGGGGACCGCCACCCCCCGGGGCTTAATTAAAAAAAATGGTGCGGGAGGGCTCTCCTGCCCTCCCGCAGCCCCGGGGACAGCCACCCCCGGGGCTTCTTTTTTAAATTTAAAATAATGTGTGGGGGGGCTCCAGCCCCCCCACACACCCCAGTGACCACCACCTCCCCGGGGCACATAGAAAATAAATGTGGGGGTCCGTTACGGACCTCGAGCCCCGGGGACCACCACCTCCCCGGGCTGTGCAATTCAAGGGAGGGGGCCGCGCGGCCCCCTCCTGGAGCCCTTGATTGCCCTGGGGACCGCCACCCCCAGGGCCGGCTCCTGCAGTGTCCCGGGTGCCTATCCCCGGGACACTGCTGTTTGCAATGGCAGGACGGAGCCTCGCGGTTCCCGTCCTGTCATAGCAAACTGCTTTGGATATTAGGCGAGAGCAGGGAAACCTGCTCTCGCTTCCAATATCCAAAGCAAATAGCTTTCCACATGGGGAGCAGCATGTTAGCTGCTCCCCATGTGGAAAGCAATGCCGGCTCGCGCAGGAGGCGGGGAGCCGGCTGGGACTGTGGGGGATTGGGGACCCCCACAGTCCCCAACCAGAGGCCAGGCCCCGGGGATGGGGTCCCCGGGGCCATAGTGGCCAGGGAGTGGGGCCACGCAGCCCCCTCCCCAAATTAGTAAAAAAAAAAAAAAAGTGTAAGGCCGGCCCCGGGGATGGGGTCCCCGGGACCTTAAATGGCCTGAGGAGGGGGCCACGCAGCCCCCTCCAAATAAAAAAATTGAGGGCATGCCCCGGGGATGGGGTCCCCGGGGCCAATACAGGCCCAGGGAAGGGGGCCACGCGGCCCCCTTCCCGTTTTTTTTTCATTTAAAAAAAAAAATGCTCAGGCCCCGGGGGATGGGGTCCCCGGGGCCAAAAGTGGGCAAGGGAAAGGGGGCCACGCAGCCCCCTCCCTTTAAATTTTTTTTTAAAAACAAAAAACGACCGGCATCGTGCCGGAGACCCGCCCCTCCCTGCAGTACTCTGCAAACGCGCCCTGGCGCGTTTTAAGGAAGTAATTCCCCTTGAATACTGGGGGTCTCTGAGGCCAACTAGCCCACCAGGAACCTCCAGTATGCGCCAGGGGCTGCGTTGCAGAGAGGTGTACAGAGGCCACGCCCCTTTTACACCTCTCTGCAACGCAGCTCTGTGGCGCTTTTAGAAGTATATGGTGGGCTAGTTGGACTCCAGGGACCCTCAGGATTCAAGGGGACTTAATCCCCCAACTTAAAATGCGCCACGGGGCGCGTTTGCACAGTGGTGAAGGGAGGGGCGGGGCTTCAGGTGACATGTGTGCAAACAGGCCCCGTGGCGCGTTTTAAGATGGGGAATTAAATCCCCTTCAATCCTGAGGGTCCTGGGGCCAACTAGCCCAACAGGTACATCCAGAAAGCGCCACAGAGCTGCGTTGCAGAGAGGTGTAAAAGGGTGTGGCCTCTCTACACGTCTCTGCAACGCAGCCCCTGGCGCATACTGGAGGTTCCTGGTGGGCTAGTTGGCCACTAGGGACCCTCATGATTCAAGGGGACTTAATCCCCCAACTTAAAACGCGCCACGGGGCGCGTTTTCACATATGTCACCTCAGGCCCCGCCCCCTCCCTTCACCATTGTGCAAATATTCCTCTAAAATCTGCCGAACTACGAATTCCGATTTACTCACCTGTTATCAGGAGAGACCTCAGTGCTGCATCTTTCAGCCCAGTACTGATCCTGAAAAGTAATTTTAACCGTACTTACCAGTAACTTGAATTTCCTTCCATAGGATATCATTGCCTGCTTTTTGCTGAAAAAGTTTCTAAGTGTTGATTTTTGAAACATACAAATATTCCTCTAAAATCAGCCGAAATACGAATTCCGATTTACTCACCTGTTATAAGGAGAGACCTCAGTGCTGTATCTTTCAGCCCAGTACTGGTCCTGAAAAGTAATTTTAACCGTACTTACCAGTAACTTGAATTTCCTTCCATAGGCTAACATTGACTGGTTTCACTTGGAAATTCTTCTAAGTGTGGAGTTTTGGAACTTTAAAATATTCCTCTAAAATCAGCCGAAATACCAATTCCGATTTACTCACCTGTTATCAGGAGAGACCTCAGTGCTGCATCTTTCAGCCCAGTACTGATCCTCAAAAGTAATTTTAACCGTACTTACCAGTAACTTGAATTTCCTTCCATAGGATATCATTGCCTGCTTTTTGCTGAAAAAGTTTCTAAGTGTTGATTTTTGAAACATACAAATATTCCTCTAAAATCAGCCAAAATCCGAATTCTGATTTACTCACCTGTTATCAGGAGAGACCTCAGTGCTGCATCTTTCAGCCCAGTACTGATCCTCAAAAGTAATTTTAACCGTACTTACCAGTAACTTGAATTTCCTTCCATAGGATATCATTGCCTGCTTTTTGCTGAAAAAGTTTCTAAGTGTTGATTTTTGAAACATACAAATATTCCTCTAAAATCAGCCGAAATCTGAATTCTGATTTACTCACCTGTTATCAGGAGAGACCTCAGTGCTGCATCTTTCAGCCCAGTACTGGTCCTGAAAAGTAATTTTAACCGTACTTACCGGTAACTTGAATTTCCTTCATAGGCTAACATTGACTGGTTTCACTTGGAAATTCTTCTAAGTGTGGAGTTTTGGAACTTTATAATATTCCTCTAAAATCAACCAAAGTACGAATTCCAATTTACTCACCTGTTATCAGGAGAGAACCCAGTGCTGCATCTTTAGCCCAGCACTGACCCTGAAAAGTAATTTTAACCGTACTTACCAGCAACTTATATTTTCTTCCATAGGAATCCATTGTCTGGTTTTCAGCAGAAAAGTTTCAAAGTGTCGATTTTCACAAACTACAAATATTCCTTAAAAATCGCCTGTCTGACTTAAACGCATTCTTTCAACTGTTTACAGGAGATGCACCAGTGCTGGATCCAGGATCCAACACTGAGTAAGAAAAGGTAACGATAACAGTTTTTACCTGCTAAGTGAATTTCCTTCCATAGGATAACATTGGTGATTCTATGAGAAAAAGTTTCTAAGTGTCAACTTTTAAAATACAATAATATTCCTTAAAAATCACGACTGTAACCAAAACGCTTTTACTCAACTGTTTACAGGAGATGTCCCAGGACTGAATCTAGGATCCAGTTCTGTGGTTAGAAAAGTAATCCATAAAGTAACTAATTGCATTTAACTAGAAATTCACATTGAGCTGAATGTTGCATTGTGTTTGAAAATGTGTTGCCCATTGCAACAACTGTAACTACTGTACTTAAAAGTCTATTGCCTATGTGCAAAGTATTTAAACTAAAGTAATTCATTCTCAGAAAGTATTTTTTGTAATGTAATGTATAATGTAATTACAATGTAATTTAAAAAATAAAATATGTAAAAAAAATTGTTTCTAAAAATGTAGTAAATCAGTATGAAAAAAATTAATATAACAATTAATACATTTAAAAATTGTCATTTACAAAACCTTTGAAATTCACTGAAAAAACCGTAGGTTTCAGATATGTTATAGTTAGGAATTAGCATTTAAAAAACCTTTGAAATTCACTGAAAAAACAATAGGTTTCAGATATGTTATAGTTAGAAATTAGCATTTAAAAAACCTTTGAAATTCACTGAAAAAACCATAGGTTTTAGGGACAGTTATAGTTACTTGGACATTGCACTCGTACAAAACCCGTGAAATTCCCCGTTATAGTTAGTTCAGCTAACTATAACTCGCGCCCCGCAATGCACTGCTGATGACGTCACATATTACATCACTCATGACATGGTCAGTGACATCACTGATGACATCTCAAATGACATCACTGATGACATCATCCACGTGATAATCTGATGCACCTCCTCACACCCTAATATAACCTTTGATACACCCACTCTAAATTACAGACTGCCATTCGCAAAACCATAGACACTCCAACACCAATAACTACATACCCACTCACTGATTCATAGGTCTACGCACACATCCACTCACTCACCCGTACAGTCACTCATACTTACGGTCACTCAGTACAGGACTATCATATGCACTCATACTCCTATATAGACACTCAAACACCGCCACTCATCCATAGAGGTACTCACACACCTAGTCAGTCATGCAAATAATTAAACACACTGCCATTTACTCACCTATACAGTTATACACACACCAGCTCACTTACTCATACAAATACTAGCACATTCTTACGCTCTTATACAATCACTGATACAAGCACACACTCATCCATACAGCCACTATCACAATCACTCACTCTCGCTTATAGCTATTTATATACTCCAACACACATATATACTGCCTTTCACATATGTAGTTACTCACACATGTACCACTGGGACATACATTCACTCACTAACACACTCTTACACACACTTACCCACCCATACAGTCTATCACAGATACACTCTTGAAACCATCCACCCAGTGAATCACCCACTCACACATCTATGCACAGAGTCGCACACACCCCTCCCACACAAACACTCAGGCACCCATACAGATACTCAGACAACCATTCAATAACTCATATAGACACTCATGTAGCTATTCACAAACACATGCAGCCACTTACACAGCAACAGACAGACGGATACAGACATTCACCCAGTTTAGTCACTAACCCATGCATTCAGTAAGATACGTTAAATCACTCACTTATAGAGTCAGTCACGCACCTACTAAATCATCCATACAGACACTTACACACCCACTCATTCTTCAATACGTCTTTTCCTATATATATATTAAAAATATTTAAACTTTACAGAAACACACAGTCACTGGATGATGTCATCAGTGATGTCATTTGAGATGTCATCAGTGATGTCATCAGTGATGTCACTGACCATGTCATGAGTGATGTAATATGTGACGTCATCAGCAGTGCATTGCGGGGGCGCAAGTTATAGTTAGCTGAACTAACTATAACGGGGGAATTTCACGGGTTTTGTACGAGTGCAATGTCCAAGTAACTATAACTGTCCCTAAAACCTATGGTTTTTTCAGTGAATATATATATAATTAGGAAAAGCGTTTTTTGACTTGCCTGAACCGCTGAACAGAATTACACAAAATTTGGCAGAAAGCTAGATCTTGTTCCAGAAAGAGTGCTTTTTTGGTATTTGGGGTAAATCTGTTTAGTAGTGTTAGAGTTATTGAAAGAAAATCAAATATGTTTATCTAGGTGCACGACCCCTCCGCGAATCCTCCCAATCTTGTGCATAGATCTGATCGACTAAGAACACTTCAACAAGGAAGTGCTGGAAGCCATCTTGGGACTCAACTCAGCCAAGTCTCATACAAAAATATAAAAAAATATAAGGGGGCAGGGCAGGAATACACTGACCCTGAGGCATGGTGCTGGGGTCCCCTAGGGACTCTGCCTGGTCTAAAAAGCATTTTCTTTTGAAATGTTTGCAGCAAAAATCATGATGGATTTGCAAATTTGTGGCAACATTTTTTTAAAAAAACAAGCGTGGTCTTCCACACTGGGTGGACCAGGTCCCGGGGACATGTATATTAATAAGAGGGGGACTAGAATAGCATGTGTAATCTGCTAGAGCAGTGATATGTGGGTCATCTCTTTTCAACGACAGCCTCAATGATGATGCTAGACTCCACATCGCAACCTCTCAGGTCCTCGGAAACGACGCAACACCAGCTGCGCCCTGCATCCCCATTGCCGGATTTCTCTTCGCAAGCCCTGTCGATGGAATCCTCAATGATGACACAACAGGATCTCTCAGCCACAGTCTCAATACATCTCAGAACAGACGCCCCGCTTCTGCTGCGTATCTTTGACGCTGATCCTCGCAATGCTCCACAACCAGGAAGTAAGGTACTTTTTTTCAGCGGTCCTAACTGGGTCCCTGTAGCGCACTCATGCTCCATCATGGTTGGCCTGAACTTGTGACTTTGTCCTGGTCCGGTGCAACCAGATATTCATAGTTGGCGCTTTACACCTTTTGTTGCAATTTTTACTCAAAATATTTAAAATGGAATAGCTCTGGTTCTACTGATTGGATGTTTGTCGTTTTGGTCTTGTTTTATTTATTAAGAATTACTCTAGTTTTCTAACTCTGTTGTTGGTCCCTTTAGTGCTGTCCTATCACTGCGTTACTGTTCAAAGTGTTGCACAAATACTTTACACATTGCCTCTGACTTAGCCAGACAGCTCTGTGCCAAGCTACCAAGGGGATGGGCAAAGGTTAATATGGAGTTTGCTTGTACCTTACCCTGAGAAGGATTGTGGTTGCTGCTTGACCAGGGCTCATACCCCAGGCAACCAACAACCCAACTTCTTACAGGCGTAGAGTGGAGTACAAATGTAGCTTAAATTTGTCAGAAATATAGAATATGGTGTGCAGAAGAAAGCAAGACAGCGATTTCTGCTGCACTGCATTTCTTCAGATTTACCACACAAGGCTCAGAATAGTGGCCCTGTCTTGCTTTGTAAATGTGACTAAAGTATTGTGTTGCCCACGCAAGACTATGTGTGATGCAAGGGTAACACAATATAATAATACATATGTCCTTTAGTTGTACTTTGTGCAACAGTATACCAAGGTAGCATCACGGTATAATGCTGTACATGCCAATGACAAGGCAGTATATATATGGCCAATGGCTGCCTTTAGAAAATTAAAAAGCAGTCATATTATTTTTATACACTTTACCTGTGTTCTGTGTAAGGGCCTTAATTATAGTTAAGTATCATTAAATGAAGTCCACTTTAGTCCTGAGGTCCTCAGGACACAAGAGGACCTCATCGCCCCACCAGCAGTGCACCAAGAGGCGCGTTTGCAGAGTGGTGTAAAAAAGGGGCGTGGACTCAAATCACCTCTCAGCAATCCCACTGTGTGGGTCTTACTGGAGGTACCTGGTGGGCTAGTTGGGCCCTAAGGACCCTTAGAATTCAAGGGTACTTAATCCCCCAATCCAGAATGCGTGTTTGCATAGTGGTGCAGGGAGGGGGCGAGATGCCGGCTTCTGTTTTTTAAAATTAGTGTTAGAAGGGGGCTGTGTGGCCCCCCTTCTGTTAATATGTTGTGGGCCCTGGGGACCCCACCCCCCAGGGACTGACCCATTTAAAAAAAAAAAAACAGGAAGGGGGCCGATTTCGGGCCCGAGGACCCCATCCGCCGGGGCATGGCGTCGTTTTTTCTTTTTTTTAAAATGTTTATACGGGAGGGGGTCGCGTGCACTTCGGGACATTGCCGGAGCCAGCCCTGGGGGGTGGCGGTCCCCAGGGCCAAGGAGAGCTCCAGGAGGGGGGCCGCGGGGCCCCCTCCCAACGTGAACATAGCCCCGGGGAGGTGGTGGTCCCCGGGGCCGGGCATCCACAACGGACCCCCGTATTTCAATAATTAGTGCCCCAGGGAGGTGGGAGTCCCCGGGGCAGTGTGGGGGGGCTCGAGCCCCCCCACACATTCAATTTGTAATAGCCCTGGGGAGGTGGCGGTCCCCGGGGCTTGGGGGACCCGCGAGGCCACCCGCCCATAATTAAAGAAAGCCCCGGGGAGGAGGCGGTCCCCAGGGCTTGGGGGGGCCCGCAAGGTCCCCCGCCCAGAATTGAAGAAAGACCCGGGGAAGTGATGGTACCCGGGGCTTGGGGGGACCTCCGAGGCCCCCCACCCATAATTCATAAAGCCCCGGGGAGGTGGCTGTCCGTAGGGCTGTGGGGGGGCCGCGTGCCCCCATGCATAATTAATAAAGCCCCAGGGTGTCAATGGTCCCCGGGGCTGCGGGGGCCCCTGTGGCCCGCATATATTTGTCACATTGCCCCTGGGACCTGGCCCACCCGGGGGCTTATCAAAACGAAGCACGGAGCCTGCGCTTCATTTTTAAATTATTTTTTGGCCGGATTCGCACACCCAACGCAAATACGGCCGAAAATATAAAAGAAAATGCTTTTTTTGGCCCTTGGGGGCCCTGTGGGACCCCCTGACCAGGCCTAGGGGGTCAGGGTGTTTCTACCCTGCCCCCTTTTCTTCATTTTTCACCTTTTTTCTTGTGACTCTGTTCTACCGAGTCACAAGATGGCTGCCAACACTTTCTGGTTTCGAGTGTTGGCAGCCAATCAGAAACAAGCTTGTGCTTGGGAAGGTTCGCGAATCCACCGCGGTCACCAGATATCGATATATTTTTATTTTTGAATTTCTCAATAACTACTGAACGGATTTACACCATTTAAAAAAAAGAACGCTTTCTGAACCAAGACCTACCTTTTTGCCAAATTTGGTGTATTTCCGTTTAGCAGTTCGGGCTGTAGCTTTGTCTAAACTTTCCTATGGAAATTAACATGGAGAAAACACGTTTTGGGACCTCCCCTTTTTTCTCGGCACCCGCTCCATGAATCACCCCGAAACTTTTCAAGACAGGAGCTGACCTGAGCAAACCGATAGTTTTGAAAATTTCGCGAAAATTCGTCAAAGGGCGCCAAAGATATTGGCAAAAGAAAAAACGCTTTTTGAATAGAAAATAGGTCCTAACTATAACTACCTACTGGCAACCGCCAGTAGGGAATATATATATATATATATATATATATATATATATGTATATATTCATGTTCACGATCCCACCAAGGCTGCCGAACACACGACGGGTGCATCCGTAGATGGGGGTATGGCCCATTTTTGTTACACAACAACTATAAAAGAATTTGGAACACTCACGGGGTAATTTTAAATGACTGTATTTGCAGACGTGTTTTGGCGTTATGCCTTCTTCCGTGCAGTCACATCATTGTTCAGCAAGCACAGAGTTGGTTTGTTTAAAGCCTCCATCGGTAGTTCCTAATGGTGGAGCTCTGACCAATGGGCAAACGGCAATGTTCTTATTGAATTTGCTGTGGCCCACGTATGTGAGTATGGCTGCAGTGACAATAACTATGTATATATTTCTAATTTCGACCTCAATGTCCAATAAGCATATGCTTTTCCAATGAACAGGGGAATGTCGCTTACAGCCCTTACACCGGGATTTTCACCTCCTTTTCTCTCCGATCATGCCATTAGAAACCAATCACTGTGCACACACCCCTCGTCTGCCAGTGGATGTAGTTCTCAGAAACCTCGCGGGTGTCCATTCCATAACTGGGCATCCTGGATTTGTATAATCCACGGCCTTCATTGGCCAACAAGGTCTGGCTGCGGCGGTTCAGGTAGGCCAAAATAGATTCAGTTCACGATCCCACCAAGGCTGCCGAACATATGACGGGTGCATCCGTAGATGGGGGTGAGACCTGTTTTTGTTACACAACAACTATAAAAGAATTTGGAGCACTCACGGGGTAATTTTAAATGACTGTATTTGCAGACGTGTTTCGGTGTTCTGCCTTCTTCCGTGCAGTCACATCATTGCTCAGCAAGCACAGAGTTGGTTCGTTTAAAGCCTCCATTGGTTGTTCCTAATGGTGGAGCTCTGACCAATGGGCAAGCAGCAATGTTTTTATTGAATTTGTTGTTGCCCACATATGTGAGTATGGCTGCAGCGACAATAACTATGTATATATTTCTAATTCCGACCTCAATGTCCAATAAGCATATTCTTTTCCAATGAACAGGGGAATGCCGCTTACAGCCCTCACACCGGGATTCAATAAGAACATTGCCGCTTGCCCTCTTTAATGTTGTTTGTCTATAATAATTTTTGAAGAAAACGATTTATATTTCGTGTTTCCCATTTTTGCGGCAACACCGGACATCGCGGGGACGTCGCAAATCGTGAATATATATATATATATATATATATATATATATATATATATATATAGATATATAGATATATATATGACTTTCACAATTCCATCCTTCTTGTGGCTCAATGGAACTGAGGCAGCACTCCATGGGTGATATTTCAAAAAGCGTTTTATTTCAACACTTGGGCAGCAAGGGACAGTCTCAAATCGCGAATAGCGTGCTTTTAAAAAATTGTGAAATATACATATATATATATATATATATATATATATATATATATATATATTTCGAACAATGTTTAGGTGTTCAGTACCATAGTCCTAAAAGTTTTATTTCTGTGATAATTTTTAAAAACACTACTTTTGAATGCTATTTCATTTTCGGCAACCATGTGGTAGTCACAAATACATCGTTATTCGTGAATATTGTGCAAGCTATAAAAGAAGACATATGATTGGTTGAGGCACTTTCCAATTATTTTTATAGGAAGTGCCCACCTGTCTTCCCTGTCTTGAAACTTCTACTGGCTTTTCACTTTTCCTTTGGAGCTGTGTTCTAGTACAGTGCAGACGTTTGCTAGAGAGATATTTTCCCTGTGCTTTTCAAATCGAAAATGGCAACAGGGGGAAGAGAAGAGCAACATGTGCCACAGAAAGAGCAGGAGGAAGAGGAAAACATAATTGAAGAAGAGTTGGAGGAAGATACACCACCCAGCAAAAGCAAAGTATTGCTTGGGAGTTTTCACAATTCTTTCAGTGGAATCAAACACTGTGGCAAAATTTGTCGAATGGAGGCTCTGTGAAAAAACTCTTTCAAGCAGTACTAGCAAAAAGTGCTCATGTGGTACTACTAGTATGCTCACCCAAAAACATACCATCATAAAGAGCTGAAGGCTGCACAGAGGATAAGAGAGGGAGAGCAACAATCTACCTCCAGACCAGCACGACCTGCTCCAGGAGAAACAGTGCCAGCAGTAGTTATTAGACAACGTCCTGAAATATGTCTGAAACTTCATAATTTTATTTTTGTTTGGATTGTGATAAAACTCTTAGAGCTGGAGAGCAGAATATAGATGTAATTCTGGACGAAGCAAGAAATCATACTTGCTAGTTTTTTTTCCCTTCACTGCGGTGTATGCAGATCTTTCGAGTTTGTGATTACAGATTTTCCCTCTTTGTTGCCATTTTCTGTTTAAAAAAAACAGAAAAAATATAACATTTTAAAACTGAAAAGAAATATGAAACCAGTTCCAGAAAAAGAAGAAAAAAGGTTCTTGTTACAACTGCCTTTCATGGATAAAAAAAAGATTTCATGTATTTGTGTGTGTATATATATATATATATATATATATATATAAACAGGTGTTGTAGTATAAGTGTGTCTCTGACTATGTTAGTAGCTGCATAGATGATTCAATGTGTGGATGAGTGGTGTATGGATAATTGAATGAGTGCATGAGTCTTGTATGAATGATTGAATGAGTGGGTAAGTAGTTAATCAGTGGCACCTAGTTAAGTAGATGAATGTATGGGTAGTACCTGGGCGATTGCATGAGTGCATGGGTAGTGCCTGGGTGATTGTATGAGTAGTGCCTGGGTGATTGGATGAGTGTATGTGTAGTGCCATAATGATTGGATGAGTGCATGGGTAGTGCCTGGGTGATTGCAGGAGTGCAAGGGTAGTGCCTGAGTGATTCTATGAGTGCATGACTAGTGCCTGGGTGATTGCACGAGTGCATGGGTAGTGCCTGTGTGATTGGATGAGTGTATGGTTAGTGCATGGGTAGTGTTTGGGTGATTGGATGACTGTATCACTGAGTAAAAACATGTTTTTACACTATTTTTCTTATACATTTTGGAACTCTACTTTCCATCTTTATGATGAGAGTGGGACTGTGAGTGAGTGCATGTGTTCCTGAGTGGGTCTGTGAGTGGGTGCTTGGGTCTCTGAGTGTATGAGTAAATGGGTGCATAAGTCTCTGAGTGGGTCTGTGTGCGGGTGTGTAAGTGACTGTATGGTGTGGGAGTGTCTGACTGGGTCTGTGAGTGGGTGTATGAGTGCCTGAGTGGATCTGGGAGTCAGTATATGAGTGTCTCAGTGGGTATGTGAGTGAGAGTATAAGTCTATGAGTAGATGGATGCGTGCATGAGACTCTGAGTGGGTCTGTGACTGGGAGGGCGAGTGTCTGGGTGGGTCTGTGAGTTGATGCATGAGTCTTTGAGTGGGTGAGTGAGTGGGTGTGTGTATAGCTGAGTGAGTCTGTGAGTGGGTGTGTGAGTCTTTGAGTATATGATTGAGTGCAGAAGTCTCTGAGAGGGTCTGTGACTGAGTGTGAGTGACTGTATGGGTGTGTGAGTGAATGTATGAGTGGATCTGTAAGTGGGTGTATGATTGTCTCACGCAAGTGTGAGTATCATACATGAGCGTGCAAGTGGGTCAGTAAGTGATTGTGTGAGTCTCTAATGGTCTTTACATGGGTGCGTGACTCTCCGAGTGAGTCTGTAAGTGGGTGCATGAGTACCTAAATGGGTGTATGAGTGGATACATCAGCATCTCAGTGGATATGTGACTGGATGTATCAGTGTCTGAGTTGGTATGTCAATGGCTGTATAATTGTCTGAGTGAGTTTGTGAGTGCATACATGAGTCTGTGGCTCTGACCAGCAAGTGTTATGTTCCATATAGGTACCCCATTATAGGCTCAGGTAGTCACCTAACCTTTCACCTATATTCTCCCCTTCCATGACACTACATAATGGTTCTTCGTACTGACCTTTTACCTAGTTACGGTAATGTCCAAAGATGACATGGGGTTTTCTCCGAAAAGCTGATGCCTCATTCATTATGCATGAGGATTCTTGAAATCAAAGCAGGCCTACCATCTCCTGCATAATAACTATGTATAAGGGTCATTCCTTCCGTCATCCTAGTCCAACATGACACAGCAAGGTATATCCCAGGGGGTACCACTTTGGGCATATATATACCATATCTTGCTGAGGGAGTCAGAGGAGAAAAGGACTTCCATGCAGACATACTGATGCGAGACGCTGAGGCTCCTGCATGCAGACACTCCAGCTCGCAGTGGTCTGACATCCCTTGCGGGGTGTCCATCTCGAGACCAGGACGGGGTCCCACAGTCTCTCACTTCAGGTAATGGGGTTGACTTTATCCTAGAGGGATTCTTGGCTTTAACACCTACATACATGCTAGGTACACTTAGGTACGTCTAGTTAGGGTCGCATTGTAGGAGTACGCATTCTACTGTCATGTATTTTATATACTTGCCTGTATTCATTGTTTTAGCATGATGGTAGAAATCTACCATCCTTTTACTCTGTTAGTACTAATAATCATTTATATCTGTTACTGTCTAATGGTTGTTTCAGCACACCTATTTTACACTAGAATGACGCTGGCTCAATAAATGCTTATTGAAAAACGTCCCCACCGTATTCTGTGTATCTCTCTGAGACAAAGTGAGCACGAGTGATTGAGCGAAAAGTATCGCACTGTTTCCACCATCTTGAGGGATCATGGTTGTCATGTTTGATAGTTGCCAAGAACTATTCTCTCCTTGGTAAGAGGGGTTTCTAATGGCACTGTGAGGTAGCTGGTATATAGGCTAACATACCCAGAAGGAGTGTCTAGAATCAGTCTGACACCGATCCTATAGTGTATGTTGTCTAAGCGCGCAGATCCTATATAGGTTTATAAGAACCACACGACACAAGTCTATAAAAATATATATACATTTTTATATTTTTCAGCAATATTCACAGTGTCCCCACGATATTCGCGATGTCCCCGCGACGGTTGGCGGACACGTCGTCACAAATTTTATGTGTGAATAAAAAAATCTATTTTGGACACATAACTTCTGTCACTAACACCCCCATTCCTCAAACATGATGTCAGAGTACCTCTACCCCGACCCCTTATATTACCTTCCACACAAATTTATAAGACATAACGCCACCAACGTTGGTTTGGTACTTATTTAACAGTCAAATCTAAGTAGTTCAGTCGTGCTATTCTCAGAGACCCCTACTCAGGTTTCCCCAGAGACGTCTGGAGTGGGAAGGGAACTTTCTGCCACAGCTGAGTAGGCATATCCTATGTATTGGCTGTAGGTTTATCAAGCTGGAAGGACAAACAGTTCTTATTGTGCAGAAAACCTTATCTCAGTATCCTTGAAACTCTTCCTTGAGAAACCTTTGTCAACAATGGCTGATAAGGACACCGCTGTGCGAGCACAACGTGCTGTAGTCAGGGAGGAAGAAGAGGAAAATTAAATTAACATTTCAGAAAATGTCAGAAATGCCCTTACTCAAAAGCTAACAGACTACAGAGTCACAGCTAGGGGTGGGACAGTAACCTTTGTGATTGAGGCTCATGAGTCATAAAGAACAGAGGTATTCTATTCATGGGTTAAATACCCACAAGCAGATGCACAATCAAATACATTTCATTCTTACACTGAAGATGAAACACCAGATGAATACTGTCTGTATGAGGACATTGAAGTTCCGCTCACCTACCAGGAGCACATAAACTGGTTTAAAAGCGCCCTCCCCCACACAAAAGACAAAGTAAGATTAGGTCCACTCGGAAGAGATGGAGCCACTTGGCCTGTCCTAGCAGCTTACACACCACATCCAGACATTGACTCAATGCCAGTAGCAGACTTACGTCCACTTCACAAAAAAATTATAAAACTTTACAGAAACCTGACACAGTTTGTGATGGGAACACTCACACTTCAGCCAACAAGCGCTATGCAAACAAGTCAAATTCAGGGTTCTACAACTAAAATTACACCACAAACGCTAAACGAGGTTATGGGTAAAATGCCCAATAAACGTGAGCAACTGCCATTCTGGATAGCTCCGAAAATAACACAGCTAGAGGAAGTATTTCCACACACAAGCCCTCAGGAAAAACACAGACTGCTAACCATCTGCTTGCCAATGGGGATAGCTCCTCAAATAGAGGATTGTACCACTTGGGGTACAGTTTTTGCTGCCTTATATACCAGAACTCATGGTATCCCGTCATTAGCAGTACTACCAGACGTATTAAGACAAATACAAACTGAGTATGAAGCAGAACCTGCTCTGAACTTAGGGATGACATTATTAGGAAATTTTGCCCAGGTATCAGCTATATTATTAGCAAATATAAAAGGGGAGGCAGCAGCAGTGGCAATACGCCAACGCCTGAGAGATTTCACTCCTTTACAACAGGAATGTGAATTACCTAAAATTTTCACAGACACCTATGCAGAATTAGGTAGAGATAGTTTGGGAGCTAGAGCAACAAAACCTCAACTCATGGGTGGTCCTGAAAAGGATAACACCAAGCAAGCACCTGATTCTCCTAAAAAGAAATGGTATTACAACAATAAAAACCAAAAGTTTAGAGAGAGTAGATTTCTATCTAGGAGGAGGAATAGAGATAACATTAAAAAACCTGACAGGTATCAGGATACTAATACACGTTCCTCTCGTTTCTTTCAGGGTTCACCAAGAAACTCAGAGAGGGAAGGACGGTCAGAACACAGACAAGAAGAGCACACAAAGTCCAGAGACATGCCACGCAAATCAGATTATACTTGCAAGAAAGAAGAGAGGCCACAATCAAAACCTCAATTTAAAAAGAAGAAAGTAGCAGGTCTTAAAGTTAGACATGCCCAGAACTCTGAGGACTCTACCTCTGAATGGGGAATGGGCTCTGATGATGCTAGACAGCGCAGCAGAAGTAACAAAATCTCGCCATAACCTGATGGAATTTCTGGTACAGCAGAGTTGAATGAGCATAACACGGTGGAGACACCTGACACTAGGGTAAGTGTCCCACATAGGTTACATGAAATAACACTCCAAATGGAGGGGGACAAACCCAGAAAAGTTAAAGGTCTCTTTTGGGAGAACCTGACTTTTGGCTATGACATCCTTTTAGTTGAAAAAGGTTGGCTGCCTGAAATTGTTATGGATTACCCAAAGGGAGAAACAGTAATTTTACCGGCTTTTTCCGACCACGTTCCAATTTACTGAAAACTCACATATGTGCAGGAGTGGGCGGTAGCCCTTGCTCCGGCCCTATATCGCAACCATGTTGGGTGGGATGCTGAGTCACCATACCATGTAATCCCAGTAAAAACTACTCCAACTCCACAGAGACATTACCCAATAAAACAAGAAGCGAAAAAACAGGTCAGGGAGATCTTAGATCAACTTGAATACCAAGGTGTAATTGAAACTTGCACCTCTCCAATGAACAATCCTTTGTTTCCCGTAATGAAACCCGATAAATCATACCGTCTAGTTTTGGACTACAGACATCTGAACACATGCACAAAACATTTGCAGTACAGAATGCACATAATGCCGCATTAATGAATAACATTGTGCGGAAAAAATACAAAACAACACTAGATTTCTCAAATGGATTCTTCTGCCAAAATATAGCGCCTGAAAGCATGTATTTAACAGCATTTTCCGCGCTAGGTTCCCAGCGTCAATTTTGCCGACTTCCCCAAGAGTATAAGAATAGCCCCGGGTTGTTCAGGGCTAGGGTAACAGAATTACTTCAGAATTTGGATGAAGAGGCATTGTCCTAGGTAGATGATATTTATCTGACGGATGATGATTTAAAGGATCACTTGTCCAGGGTGAGCAACATAATTTTGGGGTTCGCCGCTGAGGGCTACAAATTCACTTTAAAAAATCAAAAATAGCCCACCTCAATGTCCTATTTTTGGGATACGAGTTATCAAGTGAAGGGAAAAGCCTTGCAGCTAACTTTTTAGAAAAGTGTGCGCTGCTCCAACCTCCTAAATCTTTGAAAAATTTACAATCCATATTGGGATTTTTAAATTTTGGCAGAACATACATTTTTAATTTCGCAGAAAGAGTAAAACCTTTCTACGACTTAATAAGACCTGATTTCTCAGTTAGGCATTGGACACAGGAACACACAGATATCCTTCGTTCCCTACAAGCTGACATGATAGCTTCAAAACATTTGCAGACACGTGTAAATGTACGCAATCTAGTGATCCGTGTTATAGCGGGTCAATCTGGGTACACTTACCTAACCTTCAATGAAGGTGAAACGGTACCCACAGCATACAAATCACATTTGTACACAAACGCTGAAATGCGCTTTGCTTCTACAGAGAAAATCCTGACAGCAGTACAGACTGCTGTAGTGAGAGAAAGAGCACTGGCTCAGGGAAAACGAATAATAGTAGTAACTCCAGTACGAGCCTTAGAGGCTGCTACAAAGGAAAGCGTTCCTAATGCTAAAGCCTCAAATCCAAGATGGATACAATGGGCTAATTCTTTCACTGCAACAGATGTAGAATACAGATATGACCCAAGGCTAAAAATGCAAACATTCCTGCAATTTGTACAAGAATATCCTCTACCAAATGAAATAATGCCTCTAGATCAGTATGAATATATTATTTGCACTGACGGATATGCTCAGCCGGCCATAGGAAGTAAACAACAACACAGCGCCGCTTGTGCGATTGTAAAAGGTCGTATGCAGGATGGCAAGTTCCATCCCAGCAATACAAAGACACAGTCTCTAGGAGACTGCACTGCTCAGCTGGAAGTACTAAAAGCCCTATTACTGGCACTAATAAACATGGATCGAGAATTCCCCACACTGATTGTGTGCAATTCATTTTATTGTGTCCAGTCATACAACGAATACCTTCACTACTGGGGTCAGAATGGGTTTAAAGACTCAAAAGGTGACACAATTAAGCATAAGATGCTATGGGAACAGGTAGCGGAGCTGAAAAACGAACTACCAAGAGCTCACGTGATACACACGCTGAGTCATTAACATGATGGTGTACACGTTGAAGAGAATTCATTGGCCGATGAAGCCGCAAAGGGGCAGTACGAACTGCCACCGTAGCTGCAATCACTCGTTCAAAAACGAGAATAGATGGACAGATAATGGTAGCTGTCATTGCTTCATGCAAAAACAGCACAGCCTTACCGAAAGGCTTTCCACTCAAGTACTCAAACAAATTAGATGCAAACAACATTCCATATGCTCAGATTCCAGGAGTGGGGGATAGAGTAATACCAAACATGGATCGCAGATTGGGTTTAATACTAGCTGCACATGAGGGTCTAGGTTCTGCAAACGCAGGGATTACCGCAGCAGTTTCTTTACTGAAACAACGCTATTGGTGGCCTGGATTAACAAAACAGACAAAGAATTTTGTCTTAAATTGCGACATCTGCCAGCAGATGAAGGGTTCCACCGTGGCACATCTAGCGCAGACACCATTACTGATATCAGACAGACCACTCGCATGTGTCTATTTGGACTACACCGGCCCCCTACAATCATACGGGGCTTACAAGTATATCTTGGTGGCAGTGGATTCATACTCTAGATTCCTATCAGTATGGCCTCAGCGCTCGGCTGACGCTCGAACTGTTATAAAAGATTTGCTAGTCTTTATAGGGACATACGCAGTTGGCACATTACATTCTGACCGTGGCCCCGCGTTTAGCTCTAGGGCTTACAAGGAGGCCATGGAAGGTTTGGGTGTAGCATTGCGGTACTCCTCTCCGTACCATCCAGAGGGAAATATGGTCATGGAGAGGAAAAACGAGACTTAAAGCAATCTTTAACAGCAAGAGTATTAGGTGTGGGTGGTAGTTGGGTCAATCACTTATATGAGGTACAGCGAGCCCTCAACAATATGCCAAGAAGTTCTCTAGGGGGTGTCACTCCTTACGAGGTCCTACTTGGGATGAGAATGTGGGTACCTGATCTCAATTATGAAAGCACAGTGGTGGATGAAAAACCATTTGACATCAATAAACGTTTGGCTGTTTTACAGGATCTGAATGAATCCTGGGCACTACTAAGCAACATGCAAGTAAAACGAACCGCCACTGGGGAAGTCAAATCAGTCACGGCAAGACCTGTCTAGATCGCAAAAGTCCGGGATCTGGTCAGAGAAAAGATCAAGGACAAGAGAGAATTTAGGCCATCATACAGAAAGCCTGACCCTGTCCTGGCTGTCGAAGGAACAAGTACAGTACTTCTTCCGCTTCTTGCCGGAAAAAAAGAAAAGAGATTCGTCTTCATTGATCTGATCAAACCACACTATGTGGCCAATACTGAATAGTAGGCCTCGTGGGCTCCTGGGTAGTTGACGCTCTCTTCTTGCTACCATACAGGAGGTTCAGACAGAAAGACTCATAACATTCGAAGAGTCACCAATACGAAATGATGGAATTTCCAACAATGAAATGGAACTCATTCCTCTGGAAACAGAACTTCAAACTACAAATGAAAGACAAATATCAATTTGGCCTAACACCGATGTCTACATCAATATGCCTCAACAAGAGACACCTACCAGTTCAACAAAACCTGCTGAGCTACCAAAAATAGATCGAACTGCATCTGGCTACTTCATCGATTTTGATACCTTCTCCCTTGATCCCAGTGAACCTGAGACTACGCCAGCTCCAGTTTCCCTTAAGCAACAAATTCATGATTTTTACACTTTTATGAAAAAAACTTACTTAGTTTCACCTTGTCTCCAACTCTGGATAATATCTGGAATTTTTTTTTCTGTTCTGGATTGGCCTAGTGACTGTTTTTTGCTTACTCATAAATGGAAAATATCTCCCAGAACGCTCTGTAGTATGAAATGTGAACTTGGTCCTGAAACCTCATACATCATCTCATCGTGAACAAAGAGACTTGTTTTACGTGAACATTACAGCTGTTCCAAATCCTGATGGTATAGTTTGGGACAAAGTTGTTTATGATGTATTCGGCCACACTGAACTTTTGAAAATACCACATTTTTTAAAAATTTCTCTAAATGATATCATTACCTCCAGTACATTTTCTGATGATTGGGATTTTGAATCTGTAAACAATATGTTGTCTGATTTGGAAAAATCCACTGCATTTTCAAACAATGAAATGTTAGAGGACACATCTGGTTTTGATAGTATGTACTGTTACCAACACTATTGTCATCACTTTTTACACAAATCCAGTATCCCGAGAAATGTTTTCACATACCACCAATGGGAACATTGCCCGACACCACCAAAAGGTAGTTCGAAAACGTTTGCACAGAAATTCTCATATTTTTCAGGGTTTAACACTTCTGACCCGACCTCATATTACTATAAGGTTGCACATACACCTGCACAGAAAAATATGCTGACTAACACCAAACAGATTTATTCTGCATCCTTTATTGCCCAACTGTCTGAACAGTGTTTCGACTTATGGAAGGGCACTATTGACACAAAATCAGTCTGGGGTTCTAAGGATTGGCAAGTTCAGGGACAAGAAGCACTATTTAGAGCCTGCCTCATTCCACTGCAATTAATATTTCTGAATGAAACTGTGCAACAGGCTTCCTGTCTTGGACTAGCCAAGAAGAAGGATTTGAACACACCTCAGATTCCCACACCTTCACACATCAATTTTACATCACGTGGAAGGGTTACAATAGATGACATCATGCAGTACAATACTTCAGACCCCAATTGGCAGGGATGGTTGGTTTGGCCCACAGACACAAACAGATGTCAATCAAGATTCAGGGGTACAACCGAAGGGTTTAGTATCTATAGGCCAGACCCGCGATATGTACATAGAGAACATCTGGGGGTGGTGACATCATACAGTGTTGGGAAGTTGTGCCTCGATTGGCTAAAAACCTCGACACTGTCCCAGGTGAAACAGCACTTATTCTTACTCTCAGATGAGGTGGATCTAAGGGATTTTTTATTAGGTCCCAGAAAACCACGTCAGAAACGCTTCTATTATGCTGTCTATAATGAAATCTGGAAAATCTCTCAACAAGAAGCTGCGGAGACACTCCGTGAAATAGATAAAATTAACCTAGAAAAGGTGTTAGCTGTAGTTGACAATGGTATGACTACATTAACATCCAGGATTTATTCACTGGGCAACATTGTATCTTCTGCTATAGATATACTAGAACAAGACTTTTCCATACTACAACACGGACAATCACAACTATGTTCTATTATGCTATTAAGCTGGACGCTGCAATCATTGCGTGCTGGTTATGTGCCTTGGCGATTTATCAACAGTACGTCCCTATTTTCTGCATACAATCTAACTGAAAAGCAGATAACAATGGCACAAAGAGGCGCAAAATGTACAATGCTGCGTATTGAAAAACTGGACAAATTACCTTTTACTGTGGCAGAGTCACCATCCACAGAATGGTTAATCCATGGCCATATCACATTACCAGTCACAACTTTCCAGTTTCAGTATTGCCTAGAACAACAACAGGTGGGCAGATATAAAGCAATGGGTAGGGAATTCATCAAGGAATCTTGGGAATTGCCATACAGATTTCGATGTAGGAATGGTGACATGGAAGTGTTCCTTAGCGGTACCAACTGCAAAAATTCCTTAAGTGGATCTCTCATATGCCAGGATATTATGCTTCATGGGGCCTGTAATGGTTCAGTTGCTAACTTTTCCTGTCACTTGAAAGGATCCCCAGCTGCCATTATTAATCTGGTGTTCAAGTTGCTTTCAAATGGAAGTTACTTGATGCTGAATGATCAAGGTTGTAGTGGGATGCTCCCGGGCAACGCATATCTTGTCACTGTAAGCTCCAGGGTTACTTGCTGTATGCAAGTATTGTTTCCACCGACCCATACAGTCAGGGAGGCACTGTTATGGCCTTCGTTGAATGTTTCCTTTATACGGTTTGATACTCTGAGCCGGACGAAAGCCATGCTTTTACAGCAAACCGTGCCCTTAACCTGCGCCCGAGAAACTTATGATCGCCAGGTTGCAAGGTCGTCGGCTGAGATACAGGCACCAGTATGAACAAACTGCCCTTTCCATTTCACAGAAATGGTACAACGTATCTTTAACATGTCTGATACGATGAGTATTGTCCACCTATTTAAGACCATAGGATCTGGACTGTTAAGCACCTTTCAGACAATCCTCTGAGTTGCTCCTAACTTCATACACTCCGTATCCGGAAGCATTTTTGGAGGATTTCTGCTGATCCTGTTTCTAATAGCAGGTATCCTGATTGTCATTTTTCTGCTATGCAATGGACGTCCGAGTCACCAAGGAAATGGAAATAACGCTCTTGGAGCGCCGATAACATGATCGCATGGAACTCCATTTGGGCACACCTTGTCTTAGAGAACTGAGCGAGTCTTGTTTCTTGTCATTTAGACCAGTCTGGATCGATTGTATTCTGCCTGTCCTTCGATGCCTGTTCTGCGGACAAGAATGCGTGTTGGACCTCTGTCTAAAACTTCCAACAATTGCGGCACCGGACGTTGATGCTGTACTGGACCAGATAACGGCCCATGTTCTGCAGTGTCCTCAGCGTATTCCAATGTGCTGATCTCTGTGGTCTAGTTGTTTTGACTTCTGTTTTGCTGTGCCGTCATCGCGCGGGCTCTCTCTGAGTGCCGCGCACTTCAACTGTAATTCCAGTCAGAGAAGGTAGAATCTCAGCGTTGCGCATCGATGAAAGAAAATTCTCTTCAGCGGCTGCTCGTGATATCGTGTTTCGACTTAGCTCACGAATAGAAGGAGTTCGTGAGTAGTGTGTTTTCTCATCAGTATTTGCGGCTAGTCTTCTCATTGATTAGTGTTTCTCAGCCGCTAATTGAAGAGACGTTCGTTTGAGTACTATCGAACTTATCTCCAAGTAAGTGACTATTATTTCTTCACTGAATATTCTTCCACTTCAAAAGTTTGTGGTTGTGACTTGTAATGAGGATAAAAGAGACTTTGAACATTTGCTAGTCAATTCCAACTAAAACCTCTCAACCTCGACAAAGGAACCTTCATCAGATATATATATACATATATATATATATATATGCTGCAAACTCCGTCACCAGCTTCCACGTTCCAGGGAACAGACGAACACAGACCCAGATGTCAGTGCAAATATTCTTTATTTTTCACCCTGCACTGCCGCCATAACGCGTTTCGGCCTTCCAGAGGCCTTGATCACATGAGTTGAGTATACAGATATAACAAATGAAAATGACAATTTGTAGGTGTGCTAGAATGTAGTAATGTTCTTGAACTCATTCCAGGTGTCTGCAGTGAAACGAACAATTCGAGATTATTCCTGTAGAGAAGAATCACCTGACGTCTGAGGCTGTCTCTGTTTCTTATCCACTTCCCCTTTCCCCCCTGCTATTGTGAGTGACTGAGAGTATTTCAAAGTCGCTTGCAGTGGTGGAGTGGACTGAGAAATTCTCTTCTGCTTCTGTGAAAATCGCCATAAGGTAATCCTGACAGATTGAAGTGCCATTTCCCCTCTTGTGGGAAAAAATTAGATTTTCATCTGAGCAGAGTGGCGGAAGGTATAGATGTGAAAGCATTAGCCACAATTCTTTAGGGCATACAGAAGCAGTTGAATGACACCATAGAAGAAAATAAAAGTGTGAGAGAAGAGTTAAGGAGATCAAGTCAAGAGTCTTTACGAATTAGTCAAAGGATGGATGAGCTAGTTGCTGGGACCACTTCTAACCCCGATGGGAGGGGTCCTCAAATTATCCCAATCTCTTCACTCACTCCAGATTTTTCCACTCACGTGATTCACACAATCTCCCCTGCCATTGCATTAGCACACCCTTAGCGCTTTGGAGGGGATCCACACAAAGCACAGATTTTCTTGACACAGTGTTCTTTACATTTTTTGTGTCGACCAGTTATTTTCTTAGAGGATCAATTCAAGGTTGCATTCATACTGTCTTATCTGTCTGGGGATGCCGCGACGTGGTCCATGAGAATGGTTTCAAGAAATGATCCCATATTGTATGATTTTGAAGCATTTAAGGAGGAATTTTTGAGAATGTTTGATCTGCGCACCGCAGCACAAGCTACTGATAATGAATTGTTGGAACTTCGACAAGGAAATAGAGATTTACTGGCTTACTTGGCGCAATTCAATAAACTTGTTGAAATGAATTGACCAGAATCAAAAAAGGCAGCCATTTTCTACAGGGGACTTAAAGATGAGCTGAAGGATGCTTTAGCCCAAGTTCCAAAAAGACCCTCAGAGATCTCAGAGTTAATAGATTTAGTATTGCAGATCGAGCATCGTCTCTTGGAACGTAAATCGGAAAAAAGAAGAGACTTTCATCCAATACCACCTAGATTTGACAGGTTTAAAGATGAAGGGACAAAGACATCTGAAAATGTAACCACAGAGGAACCAATGCACATTGGTTCCGTCCGGGGACCTTTCTCCAAAGAGGAAAAAGAGAAAAGAAGGAGTAACCATCTGTATCTTTATTGTGGCCTCGCTGGGCGTTTCGTGAGGAATGCCAAAAGAAACCCAAGCAGAATCTGTTGGGAAAAGACAAGCTCCATCAGTAAAAGGAGTTGCTCTGATGGAAGCTAGCCCCAAGAGAACTCCCGTATCCCAGCAAATAGCGAACACACTTCAGTCTGCAGCTCCGCATTTAGTGGTATCTTTTTCAGCTAAATTCCAGAATATTGAGATAAAAGGAATATCTTTTTTTTTTAAACATATTTTTATTGAGTTTCAATAACATAGAATCCAGTAATCAATGACAATATAGTACTTATATCATGCCTTCAAAAAGAACCCCTTAATTAAACTATTTCCCTCCCCACCCCCCCACCCCTAAAAGGAATATCTGTTATGATTGATTCTGGAGCGACAGGAAATTTCTGCGACATCAAATATGCCTGTAGCATGAAGATTCAGTTTGTAAAGAAAACATATTTGGAAGCAGTTCGAGCCGTTGATGGAACCAACCTTTCATCCGGTCCAATTACTCATGAAACCGAACCCATTTGTCTAAAGGGGCTAGAAGGGCACCAGGAACAGATAGTCTTCAATTTGATAGATGCTCTGCAATTTCAGTTGATTCTGGGGCTACCATGGCTCACTGAGCACAACCCAACGATAGATTGGAGTAACAGAACCGTTATCATGGATTCCTCCTATTATAAGGAGAATTGTTTCCATGAACCAGAGGAAATAATTAAAACCTCCCCAACGATTAGTTTGGCTTCTCTTCATACAACCGTATGTGCCTTAAAGACCGAATAAATCCTTGGAGATTACAAAGATCTGGCCTTGGTGTTTGACAAAAAGGAACCAGACACATTAACCCCGCATCGGGCCTACGATTGCAAAATTGAATTGGAGCTTGGAGCTGTGTTTCCCTGCAGCAGAATCAATGTTCTCACAGAGGCAGAGAACCAATATTTGAGAATGTATTTGGATCAATATTTAGCCAATGGCTTTATACGCCCATCTCAGTCCCCGGTCTCTTCACCTCTTTTCTTTATTCCAAAGAAGAATGGTGAACTTAGAACCTGCATAGATTATAGAGCAATAAATTAAGTCACCATCAACAATTGCTACCCTATACCTTTGATATCGGAACTTTTAGACCAAGTGAAGGATGAAAAGATTTATTCAAAATTAGATCTGAGAGGGCCCTACCCAAGGAGATGAGTGGAATACAGCCATTCGAACACGCTTTGAGCTATTCGAGTATCTGGTAATGCCCTATGGGCTCTGCAACGCCCCAGCTGCCTTCCAACATTTTGTCAATGACGTCCTTCGAGACTTTCTTGACCGATTTGCAGTTGTCTACATTGACGACATATTAATCTTTTCAAAAAATATCTCTGAACATGTCGCTCATGTTAGAGCTATCCTAAAAACCCTGTTGGAAAACCATCTATATGTGAAACTAGAGAAGTGTGCATTCCATGTGGAGCGGGTCGAATTTTTATGATTCGTTCTATCTTCCTGTGGAGTCAGCATGGATCCGACCAAGGTAAAGGCAGTACAGAATTGGCCACCCCCAAGAAGCGTTAAAGAAATTCAAAGTTTCATTGGTTTCACCAATTTCTACAGAAGATTCATCTCAAATTTTCTCACAAACTGTCAGCCCTATAACCAGTTTGTTGAAGAAAGGAGTGAAATTTGTTTGGACTCCAGAAGCTGACTCAGCCATCAGGGTTTTGAAAGATTCATTCACGTCAGCTCCCATACTCTTACATCTGGATCTTAAAGAACCCTTCTACGTTGAAGCAGATGCTTCTGATGCAGCTATTGGAGGAATCCTTTCCCAGCGCCACAAAAGCTCTGGCCAGTTGCACCCTGTGGCCTACTATTCTCGGAAATTGAGCCCGCCAGAAGTTAATTATTCAATTGCAGATAAAGAATTGTTGGCGGTGAAACAGGCGTTCCTAGAATGGAGACATTATTTGTTGATAGCGCATAACAAAGTCACATTTTATACAGACCACAGAAACCTGCAATTTGTAAAATCAGTTAGAACATTGACAGCCAGATAATTATGATGGTCCTTGTTCTTTTCAGATTTTGATTTCATCATTACGTATCGACCAGGAGTTGCTAATGGGAAAGCTGATGCTTTGTCACGAATGAACACTGAAGTAACTCAAATAACATCGGAGAGGAAGCCAATAATTCCAGAAACAAAGTTTGCATCGCAACTCAGTTCTTGGATTTCAGGTCAGCAATTCTTGAAGCTTTATCTGAGGAAGAAATGCAGAGATGGGCAGGAAAAACTCCTGAAGGTGAAATTAATGAAGGGTTGCCGTATTTCAATGGAATATTATTTTTGCCCACCTTGGATCTACAAAAGAGGGCTCTTTTCATGACAATCAATTGGCAGGTCAAAAGGCATTCTGAAAACTTTGGAGTTGGTGAAGAGAAATGTTTGGTGGCCTAAAATGGACCCGCAGATAAGGGAGTATGTAACAACCTGTGAGAAATGTTTGAAAGGAAAACCCAATAGATCAGCACCACAAGGTCTTTTATTGCCTCTTCCCACTGCACCACATCCCTGGCACACTGTTTCCATGGATCTTATTGTTGATCTTCCTATTAGTCAGGGGTACAACACCATCCTAGTTTTTGTAGATACATTTTCCAAGATGGCGCATTTCATTCCTTTAAAACAGATCCCTAGAGCTCCCCAGTTAGCTCAACTGTTTACACAACACATAGTGAAAGCTTATGGTGTTCCTAAACTTCTGATTTCAGATCGTGGCTCTCAATTTATTTCACATTTCTGGAGGGCATTCACTAAAAGATTAGGCATAGAATCTCGCTACTCATCCAGTTACCACCCTGAAACTGATGGGCAAACTGAGAGAGTCAATCAGGAGCTGGAACAATACTTAAGACTCTATCTTTTAGATCGAGAAAAGGACTGGGCGGAAATGGTCTGGGTGACTGAATTTGGATACAATAATGCAGTTCACTCTTCCACTGGTTTCACGCCCTTCTACTTAAATCATGGTAGGCATACCAGCATTCTTTTAGGAAAAGAAGATGATTCAGTGCCTCCAGTAGATGAATTAGTTAGAGGTTTACAGAACATTTTTGTTGAGGTCACAAAGAACATTAATAAGGCTAAGGAATCGTACAAGGCAAAGGCAGATAAGAAAAGAAAAGAAAGCCCAATATTTCAAAAAGGAGAAAAAGTCTGGCTATCCACCAAGCACTTACATTTGAAAGGAAATCGTACATTTCAGCCTAGGTTTATTGGTCCTTTTCTGGTAGACAGAATGATAAACCCAGTAGCCCTTAAGTTGTGTTTATCACCATCTCTGAAAGTTCACCCAGTTTTTCACGTATCTCTTGTAAAGAAGAATCCTCCAAATTTGAGAGAGAACTCTCTTCCAACACCTATTCAGGTAGACTGAGCTGAAGAATTTGAAATCAATGAAATCTTAGATTCAAAGATCACAAGAGGAAAATTGTACTATTTAATTGATTGGAAGGGTTTCAGAGCTGAAGAAAGATCGTTGGAACTACATTCCAATGTTCATGCTCCTAGGTTGGTGAAGACCTTTCATCGAAATTACCCCAACAAACCAAAAAGGGGAGACTGTTTTTTGGAGGGGGGTACTGTCATGAAAACACAGATTTGTACCTTGGTCAAGCCCATGAACCTGCTTAAACACAGAAATTGTTCGAGAACTGTTAAGTATCCTCAATGGAGAAACCGATGCCCCTTCTGGAAGTCTCAAGCAAGCATTGTGCTGAAAAGACTGCAGAACTTATGTAAATAAAGAATTCCAATATGGCCGATAAGATTCTGAGGTGCTGATCTCTGCGGTCTAGTTGTTTTGACTTCTGTTTTGCTGTGCCGTCATCGCGCGGGCTCTCTCTGAGTGCCACGCACTTCAACTGTAATTCCAGTCAGAGAAGGTAGTGTCTCAGCGTTGCGCATCGAAGAATGAAAATTCTCTTCAGCGGCTGCTCGTGATATCGTGTTTCAACTTAGCGCATGAGTAGAAGGAGTTTGTGAGTAGTGTGCTTTCTCGTCAGTCTTAGCGGCTAGTCTTCTCAGTGATTAGTGTTTCTCAGCCGCTAATTGAAGAGAGGTTAGTTTGAGTACTATCGAACTTATCTCCAAGTAAGTGACTATTATCTCTTCACCGAATAATCTTCCACTTCAGAAGATTGTGGTTTTGACTTGTAATGAGGATAAAAGAGACTTTGAACATTTGCTAGTCAATTCCAACTAAAACCTCTCAACCTCGACAAAGGAACCTTCATCAGTTATCTATCTATCTATCTATCTATCTATCTATCTATCTATCTATCTATCTATCTATCTATCTATCTAACTATCTATCTATCTATATATGCATATATATATATATAGCGCCAAATATTAAAGGAGCCTATCTCCAACTGTCAGCTCCTCTGAATGTAAGAAAGGATTTTCAGATCAAAAGAATTACTCAATCCTTTCTAAAGAGAGGCTTCCCCTCAGAAGTTTACAGGTAAAAAAAAGAGAGTTGAATATACAGATATAACAAATGCAAATGACGATTTGTAGGTTTGCAAGAATGTAGTAATATTCTTGAACTCATTCCAGGTGTCTGCAGTGAAACTAACAATTCAAGATTATTCCTGTAGAGAAGAATCACCTGACGTCTAAGGCTGTCTCTCTTTCTTATCTACTTCCCCTTTTCACCCTGCTATTGTGAGTGACTGAGAGTATTTCCAAGTCACTTGCAGTGGTGGAGTGGACTGAGGAATTCTCTTCTGCTCCTGTGAAAATCGTCATAAGGTAATCCTGACAGGGGGTCAAAAAAGGTGCATTACACATTTTATATTTCCACAGGACATTCGAACAAGCCTACAGCATGAACCGCTGGACTGAATTACAACAAATTTGGCAGGAAGCTAGATGTTGGTATGCATATTGTGCTTTTTGTGATTAGGTGTAAATCTGTTTAGTAGCTTGGGATATATTAACCTGATAACACATTTGTATATCTAGGGATGCTGATCCTCTGTGGATCCAACAGTCATCTTGCTGTATTCTGATTGGCTGCCAACACTTCAACCAGGAAGTGCTGGCAGCCATCTTGGGACACGGTTTGAGCTGAGTCCCACACAAAAAATAAAAAATAAACAAAGGGAGGCAGGGTAGGACAGCCCAGACTTCCTAGAACTGTTGGTGGGGTCCCACAGGGACCCCTCTGAGGGTTAAAGACATTTTTTTTAATCAACTTTGCCACAAATTCATGGATGGATCAGCGGATTTGCGGCAAAATTAAAAAATAAACAAGCGGTGGCTCCAATGCTTCTTTTCAAGGAAGCCCCTGGTGGGCCAAATCCTGCTGCATTAGAAAAAAACAGTTGGGGGTGCATGGGGCCCCCCTCTAAGGCTTTGTAAAAGCCCTGGGGATTGCCACCTCTCCTGTTTTTAACTATGCAGTGGGTGCCCGCGTAGCACCTCTGTGCCACACGATCACCACTTCGTCAGGATGTTAAATTATGAAATGGGTGGCCTTACAGACCTCCTGGGGCCCTGAGTACCACCATCTCCTCGGGGACAAAATCAAAATTTTAAAATGAGAGGTGGGCTGCACGGCCCCCTCCCAGGCCATTCTCGGCCCCAGTGTCCACCTTCTCCAGGGGGCAGGTCCTTATACAAGATAGTAGGTGGACCGTGCGGCCCTCCACCTATAGCCATACATGGCCCTGGAGACCGCCACCCCACAGGGCCGGTTCCTGTTTGTCCCTGGGTACCCCCCCCTGGGATATAGCTGTTTGCTATGGCTTGGCCGGAGCTTAACGGCTCCGGCCAAGCCACAGCAAATGCTCTGCTTCCAGTAAGTGAGAGCATTAAAAATGCTCTCGCTTCCTGGAAGTGGAGCAGAATTGCTTTTAGACAGAGGGAGATGCATGTTCAGCAGCTCCCTTGTCTAAAAGCAATGGCAGCTTCAGCAAGAGGTGGGAGCTTGCAGGGACTGCGGGTCATTTCAGGCTCTCCCGCGGTCTCAGTGGAGAGTGGGTACCCTGGGGGCACCCACTTTAAGAAGGCTAGGCCATGGGGGAAGGGGTCCCCGGGGCTGAATTTGACCCACTCAGCTCTAAATGGCTGGTCCCCGGGGGATGGGGTGCCCTGGGACAAAATCGGCCCAAGGAGGGGGGGCCGTGCAGCCCCGCTAGGAGTTTTAGAAATATTTTTTTAAAGGGTGGTCCCCAGGGGATGGGGTCCCCAAGGCTGAAGTCAGCCAAGCTCCCCTAGTATAAGTAGGTCAGGCCTTGGAGGATGGGGTCTGGTGCCAAAACCTTCCCATTCCAAAAAATGTTTGACCCTGGGGATGAGGTCCTCGGGGCCACAATCAGTCCAGGTAAGGGGGCCACATGGCTCCCTTCCTGAATAAAACCAAACTCAAATTTAAGTGGGTTTGGAAAGTCGCCATAGGCCTCACCCCCTTTCACCACCATTCTGCAAATGCACCTCCTGGCTCACTACTAGGTGGGGGATGAAGTTCCCTTTAATGCTGAGTGTCCTTGGGGGCCAACAGGCCTTCCTTTTATCTCCATTAAGTCCCAAACAGTGAGATTGCTGAGAGGTCATCAAAGGCCATAATCCCTTTCTCTGTGACTCTGCAAACGTACTTCCTGGTGCACTCCTGGTTTGGGGATGAAGTCCCCTTGAATGCTAAGGGTCCTTCGGGCCAAGAACCCCTCCTATTACCTCCAGTAAGTCCCACACAGCGCGATTGCTGAGAGATGGTCGGAGGCCCCGCCTCGTTTCTCCACCACTCTGCAAATGCACCTCCTGGTGCATTACTGGTTGGGGGATGAAGTCGTCTTGGTTGCTGAGGGCCCTTGGGGGAAAAGAAGCCCTCCTGTTACATCCAGTAAGTCCAACACAGCTGGATTTCTGACAGCTGGTCAGAGGCCCACCCCCTTTTTCCACCACTCTGCAAACGCAAATACTACTTAAAAACCCAAAGAAATTCACATGAAAATCCAAAGGTTACAGGCATGTTATAGTTAGGAAATAGAATTTAAAAAACCTTAGAAATTCACTGAAAAACCAAAGGGTACAGGGATGTTATAGTGAGGAAATAGAATTAAAAAAACCTTAGAAATTCACTGAAAAAAAACAAAGGTTACAGGAACATTATAGTTAAGCTAACATTTCACTCATATAAAACCATGGAAATTCATCAGTTATAGTAAGCTCACGCCCCCACAATGCACTGCTTATGATCTCACATATTACATCATTCATGACATGGCCAGTGACATCACTCATGACATTTCAAATGACATTACTGATGACATCATCCGCAGAACCACTCACACACCCACTTACAAATTAATACAACATCACATTCACTCACCCCCACATAACCACTCACATATTCCTTAACGGACCCATACAAACACTCACATACTAACTCACTGATCCATAGACCCACTTACACATCAACTCACCCATACAGCCACAAAAGCTACTTGTAACTCACATATACAGCCACTCATGCACCTACTCACTGACCAACACAGCCACTCACACATCCAGTCATACAGACATACAAACACATATCAACTTATACATCAATACATCCACTCACACATTAACTAATTCACCCATATAGCTACACACACACCTACTCACTCATCGATACAGTCACTCACACACCACGCACTCACCCATACAGTTACTCACACACTCATTCAGTTTTTTTTTTTTGTTCAAACCACTTTATTCTGCTAACAAAAGCCATAAAAGCACACCGCAGAGAACAATTTACATACAAAATAAATAAAAATTAAAAAAACATATTTATACATTTTAAACCCTTTAAAATATCACATACAGTCGATTAAAATCAAACCAGTAAAAAACAAATGGATCATATTTCATTTCCCAGACAATAAAAACAATTATATCTGTATATAAAATCATCCAACATTTTAAAATATCTAAAACCCTTTCTTCCTATGCCTCACTGCCGACACCAAAAAATTAGCAATGTAAAAAATCTCCAATGGGTTATTTAACAACTGCAGATATACTAAGGCTAGTCTGACTTGCACAAATCCCTTGTCCTTTAATATGGGTCTTAAGAACTTTCTCCTCATGGGGCTAAAATGCTCACAGAAAATAGTAAAGTGCATAGTGTCCTGCAAAGAAAAATTATCACAAGTACAAGGGCCTAAATCATTGACCCTACTCCAGCCCTGTACATCCGCTAAAAGACAATGAATAAGATTAAAACGAAACCTGGTTAGTAAAAACCGGTGGAAAGGTTTTGTGACTATTGACAAATACAGTTCTATCTGTGGGACTGTCTTTAGCAGCAAGTGGGCTCTCACCATTGGTTTCTCAATCTCCAATGCCTCCCTCTCTACAAACCGCATGTTTAAAAATTGGGCTTTAACCCATGCCACATCCTCTTTCACAATCTTTTCAGGAGTAGCAAAAAGTTCAGGTCGTCCCAGTTTGCCAAGCGTTTACTTGACATAATGTATCCATTGGATTTTATTTACATTATCCAGCGTTAAACAGTCCCTAAAGATGTCTTTATTCAGACACAGTTCTACATTGATCCATGTCTTTAACCAGGAAATCACAGGACCTAACCCAATTTGATCCTCAACAAAACCACTACCCAGCTCCTGATGAATAGCATACTTAGGGGTCGATTGAGGAACCGCCAGGAGATATCTCATAAATTTGTTTTCAACTAGCTGAAGTTCCGCTACAGGTGTAAATCCCCAAATTGCATACCCATACGATGCTATTGCTATACTTTTAGAGCCATATATTTTAAGTAGGGCTTCAAGAGGCTTCGCTCCCAGTCGGGAGGCAAAACCTTGAATAGCAGCTACGGACCTTGACATGACAAGTTTTTTTGCCCGTAACTGGGGGGTCCATGAGCTTCTTTCATCAAATAAGACTCCCAAATAGGGGAAAGAGGAAACCCTTGACAACTCGACCCCCTCACAATAGAAAGTTTTACATTTTTTTTACTTCTGCCCTATCATCATCGTATGTGATTTCGTTTTATTGACAACAAGGTCCAGGGATTGCATGAAAGATCCAAAGGAGTCCAGGAGTTTCTGGAGACCTATTGCAGTACGAGCCAAAGGACCGCATCATCCGCGTATAGGAGGGCGGGGATAACCCTGTCCCCTATACGTGGAATATCTAAAGTGGCAGTGCTAAGGGAAGTATTTAAATTATTTATATAAAGGGTAAAAAGCAGGGGCTAATATACAGCCTTGACGAACCCCTTTGTCAATTTTAAAGTGCTTGGTGCATTTACCATCTTGATTGACTCTGACCCTGGCATAAAGATCCTTATGAAGATCTGCTAAAAAGTTAAATAAACAACGATCCATCCCCATGTCCAACAGTATTGACCATAACTTAGTTCTATTTACTAGGTCAAAAGCTGATGACAGGCCCATAAATGCCAGCTGCAGAGTACCTTGTTTTGCTACGGTGTACTTCTCTACCAAAAGGTGCAAATTTAAACATTGATCTAAGGTACTTCTGCCTTTCCTAAAGCCATATTGACAGTCTGTTAAAATACCAGAGTCCACCAACCATACAGAAAGTTTATTTAAAATAACTTTGCCTAAAACCTTGACCACAGAATCAATCAGAGAAATGGGTCTGTAGCAACCTGGGTCGCCTCTCTGCCCCTTTTTAAACACAGGGATAATGGTCGAAAGGGACCAAGATGGCGGGAACCCGTGGCTACTAGCCATATTCAGGAGATTAGTAATAACTTTTGCCCAGAGATGAGGAGTTAATTTGTATAAATCGGCCGGGACACAATCAGGGCCGGGGGCCTTGTTGCTGGTCATTTGTACGATAGCCGCCTCCACCTCAATTTCTATAAAAGTTAATGGTGTGTTACCCCGGACTACGTCCGGAGTAACTGTTGGGACCAACTCAACCTGTGGTGCTCCATAAACAGTATTAAAATGGGAGTACCACTGATCCTCCGTGATATTACATTGTAAGGGAGTATTATTTTGTCCGGAGAAAAAAGGTTTGTTAACTATTGCCCAAAATATTGCACTATCCCTATTAACCTCAACCGAGAGTAGGTCAATCCATGCCTCATCTTTAATTTCCTGCTTACGGCGATTAATTATAAGTTTATAAGACTGTCTCAGTTGGGCTTCAAGAATACGATCTCTGGGAACCTGCTTCAGGGCAGAAATCAACTTTTGGTGGGCTTTAGAACACTCCTTATCAAACCATTTCTCCCCCATATTAACATAACTTTTACTAGGCAAAGTTAGGCCCGCTGCCACCTGCACACAAATCTCCTCAAAAGCCAATTAAACCTCTGGGCCATTTTCTCCAGGGCTAAGGCATATATCGAAACACTCTTCTGCGTTGTGCATTAAATCCTTTAAAAATAACTCAGGAATTATACTCGTCCATCTTAGCCTCCGTCCCTGGTCTATGGTCTTAACCTACAGACGAATAAGTGATTGACCCTCTTTTTCTTTAAGGCCGATTGACCTACATAACTCTAATATAACAGGGTTATGATCACTATATTCAGACCATATAGCACCATACTTAATAACTAGTGGTGATAATACCTGCGAAATGAAAATGTAGTCAATTATAGAATCTTGCCCCCTTGCCTTAAAAGTCGGGATCCTTTGCCCAAAATTATTTGTATTAGGTTGACATAAATTGAGTACCCCAAGAAGATCCTCCAGGCATTCTCCTTGCGGACTATGTTCAAAATGACAACTAAGGGGGTCCTCTGGGCCAAGATAATCTCCCACAAAACAATTCTTCAGATACGGGTGAACATTAAAATCTCCCAAAATAAAGATAGAATAAGAAGTGGTTTGCGTAGATCTATATCCAATTAAAAAACTTTTTAAACAGTTTAAATGCTCATTTACAAGTCCAACCTCTGGTGAATTATAGAAATTTACTATTAACAAATTCGTGGAATTTGCTTTTTTGATTTCTACGGCTAGACAATTGCTGGAACCGGTATGAACCAAATGGTGTTTTCCCAACACTTTTAGCGATATTAAAATCTGAAGACCCCCCTTTGCTCTCCCCCATGCCGAGGGCCGAGCTGCCTCAAAATAGGATTTATATCCATCCAGCCAGAAATTATCTTCTATTTCCCAGGTCTCTTGCAGACCCACTATGTCATAGGTTTTAAGAAAATTAATCCAGCTGGGTTCCCTACATTTTGTTCTGAGCCCTGCTACATTCCAGCTTAGGATCTTGCAATCCAGGGTCTCCTCCGCCCTCTCTCTAGAAAGTCCTTCTCCCCCCTCCCTGCCCTCTGTAACAAGGGGCTGCAGTCAATCATTTTCATCCAATCGGCTTAGTGGGGAGAACCTGTTAGAACACACTAAGCCATTCAACGTTCTCACCTCATTAGCAGGTTTAAACAATGGTTTTTGGGGAAATGGGCCTCGATTTTGTATCCAATTATCAGGCTTGGTCATCCTAGAACCTTGCCCCCTAAATGGATCAACCTTCCTTACCAATTGTGATGGAGTCCCCAGGGGGATCCTTCCCTGCGGCTGGTTACTTTCTGGGGGAGGGTAAAAAAAAAACAGTGGTAATGCCCTAATACCCCCAGGGCCCACATTATAACCTCCCTTTAAAAGCAGTCCCGCCATCCCTATTTGGTCAAAATTAATAACAACACACTCGCCTTCTCCTTCTTTAATCCTGTGTCCCACCCCACCAACGCGTCTAGCCATTATAATATGTGCTGAAGCCTGAGCCCCATGTTCTGAGTGTTGTTTACACCAGAATTTGGTTTTACGTAAAAGGTCCTCAGTAGTTTCTGTCACGTTCACATTAAGTGGGGGCACTCCTGTAAGCACTGCAACTAAAGGAGTTGCCTTAGGGGGGAGATCAAGCCTAAAATTATTGTATCTTTTACATTCCCTGTACTGCCATGGGACTCTCCCAGTTCATTGGGGTTGTTTTTCGTAGCCATCACACAATCAGGTTGCCTAAGCCTAAGCACATCTCCACCTCTTGTTTTCTGAGCAACCGTGCCCCTAGATGATGTACTCTCCTCCCCAATAGGATCTGTATAAACCATTACTGATGGTTCAGGTTGTACAATTATATTACTGCCACTCTGGGTATTCATAGCATTTACACATTCTAATTTTTCTAGTTTTTCAAATAACAGGGTGAATTTCCTGTCCAATAATACTTTAAACTTGTCAAAAGAGGCTCCCAAGGCGGTCTCCACAACAGAAACAAGTGCAGGATCCCCCGTACAAGTTTTGCTGGTTGATAGAGCAAGACGTCATCAGTCTGTGTACCCACCGAATTTAATAAAAAATACTACATGGTTAGATGCATGATTTACAGTTTTGACTCCCTTATGATTTCTAGTTGCTTGGGTGCCTGCTCCCCGTTTTCGTTTTGCTAATGGCTCCTTAGTCGTCGTCTCCTCCAATGGTTTGGAGACCATTGCTCTGGGGGCAATCCTTGTCCCGTTCGAAACAACTATGGGGGATGCGTCCAAAACGTCCAGGTTTGGCAAAAGGGGGGATTAGGCACATTTTGGACATCTTGCGTACTAGTCGATGAGCACATTAGAGGGAAGCCCCCCTGGTTAAGTGTACCTAATGACAAACGTCTCAGTAGTGATGGACAATCTAAGGAGAGACGCCGCTCAGTAATTTCAATTTCGTGGGTCAGCAGCGACTCTGCCCTGACAATAAACGCATCTAATGTGCCAACGACTCCTTTATTTTTAGTCATGATTATAGTCGTAATTCCGTAGTTTGTAACAAGCAGTGATTCCAAGACTAGAAGACACTTAGAGGGGTGGAACACGAGTATTGATAACAAAAAAGAAAATAGTTGCGACTGTACCTCAATGTTAGAAGATACACATTAACGCCGAAAGTCAGGTGTTAGAACGATGGCCCAGCTGCAGGAGCCCTGTAGTACTTTTTAAAGTGCCACCGGGTGCGTAGTGCGGGCGTCGGCAGCTGTAACGGCCACTAGGGAGCCTGGGGCCTGTGATCCTGTCCCGCTCCTTCTCTCCCCAACAGTGACACCAGTCGGTAAAGTTGCAGGGCTCAAAAAGTGAGTTCTTATAGGACATTTCCTGCACGAGTCCAAAAACAGCTGAAAGATCTCACTGAAAAACAAAGGGTATAGCCCAGCCCGGTCTCCTTCGGGCTCTGACGGGTGCAGACGGGCCCGCCCTTGGCCCGGGCCCGCCCACGCGCGTCCCGCGCTGCGGGTGTGCAGTGAAGCTCTTAACGTGCCTACTGGCGCGATTGCGGCGTCACTGGGTGCGCGAGGCTCAGGGGATTCTGGGGGTTGTAGTCCCCCGGTCGGCCGTTCCCCTCACAGTGATGAATTGGAGGAGTGGTGGAGGATGGCTGTTCCCCTCATGGCAAGCAGGTAGGCGAAGGTGGCCGTTCCCCTTACGGCAGCAGTGAATACTGCAGACTGGCTAACTCATTCAGTTACTCATATATATACTAACACACCTCCTCACTCACCTATACAGTGACTGATACAAGCAAATATTTTCCCTGCAATCTCTCTTACACTCACTTACTCACCCATACAGCCACTCACACCCATTCACTCACCCATACAGCCACTCACACACCCACATACTTACCCATATACCCACTTTCACACCCATTCATGCACCCATATACACACTCATTTACCCTCTCCTTCACCCATACATTTACTTATATACTGCTAAGTCACCAATACAGCTACTCATGCCACATCTCATTCACCATTTACAGCTACTGAGACACCAGCACACTCACCCATACACCCACTCATTCACCTTCTCATTCACCCTTACATCCACTTATATACCTACTCACTCACCCATCAAGATAGTCACATAGCCACTCGCTAGTTATATACCCAAAGACTCACCCACTCACTCACCAATACAAAAACCTAAACACCCACTCAGTCATGTATACAGTCTGTCACATACCCACTCATTCTTCTATACACCATACACGCCTACTTACTCATCCATGCAGACACTGCCATGGCCACTTACCTTAGTATATATGTTTGACAACCAGTTTCTTTTAGAAAATAGTTACTATCATTGGATGATGTCATCAGTGATGTCATTCGAGATATCATCAGTGACTTCATCAGTGATGTCATGCATGATGTCGCTGACCATGTCATGAGTGACGTTATAGTAAGGTTCTGGTTTGACTCGTACAAAACTAGTGAAATTCAGCAGGTATAGTTAGCTGAGCTAACTATAACTTGTGACCCCGCAATGCACTGCTTATGACCTCACATATTATATCACTCATGACATGGTCAGTGACATCACTGATGACATCACTGATGACATCTCAAATGACATCACTGATGACATCATCCCCAGAATCTCTGACACACCCACTCAGACCCCATATAATCTTTCATACACCCACTCCAACTTCCACACTACCATTCTCAAACCCATTCATACACCCATACCAGTACTTACACAGCTACTCACTGATTCATAGATAAACACACACATCCACTCACTCACCCTTGCAGCCACTCAAACACCCACCCACTAATACAGCCAATACACTAATCTACCAATATACCCATACAGCCACTCACACACAAGTCCTGTATGGGTGTGTGTTTTCTAACTATAACGCCCCTGTAACCTTTGGTTTTTTCAGTGAATATAGATACATAGAAACAACACTGGATGATGTCATCAGTTATGTCATTTGAGATGTCATCAGTGATGTCATGAGTAACATCACTGACAATGTCATGAGTGATCTAATACGTGAGGTCATAAGCAGTGCATTGTGGGGGCATAAATTATAATTAGCTCAGGTAACCATAACTGCTGAATTTCACTGGTTTTGTACGAGTGAAATCTGAGTCTAACTATAACATTCCTGTAACCTTTGTTTTTTTCAGTGGATTTCTAAGGTTTTTTTAAATTCTATTTCCTAACTATAGCATCCCTGTAACCTTTGTTTTTTTCAGTGAATTTCTATGTTTTTTTAATGTTAAGTAAGATGCCCATTGCAATGTACAGTGGGGGGTTGAACACAGGGCCTGGCCTGGCATTTTTCTGCCGCTACCCAAGCTTGCTGCTCCTGTCTCCCTCCTCCTTGCTATCCACTGTCCAACTCCATTACCCTGCTCCCTCATTACAGCCATTTTTGGCCTATGTTCTGCCACTTGCCATTCTGCCTGTCCTAAACAGTTAGATTGCTGCCCCATCCATCTCCTCCCTACCCTCTGTTGTCCGAGTTAATGCACGAGCCTCCACCTCCTTCCCTGCATGGTCTGATGTACTGTCATTTCCCCCCATTTTGCTTGATGTCCATGCCCACTCCTCCTGTCCTCCATTGCCCAACTGTATGACCCATCACTGCCCTCCTGTGTATCCTATGTGCTTAGCTTGCTTCCCCTACTCTCCTTCCACTTGCTCTCCGATGTCTGTGTGCATTCCCCTGCTCCCTCCATTCTGCCCACCATATTCCATGGGCCTGTCACACACCTATCACCTCTGAGTGTTCTGTTGAGCTGCCACTGTCCCTCCCACCTGCCTAGCAAGGTGAGATGGCTGTCGCCTGTCCCAGCCACCTCCACCCTGCCTGTTCAAGTCCCATGCCGGATACCCTCTCTCCTGTCCTCCATGGTCCATTTTGCTGACACTCCCTTCTGCCCTCCATGCTCTGTTTTGTTGCAACTGCTCTTCCTGCCTCCCCTGCATGGTCTTTTGTGAAGCCCCTTCCCCTGCCCTCTTTTGTCTGTGTCCAGCCCCTACCTCTCCCTTGTGTCTTCCATGGTCCTCTGTGCATGCCCCTGTCCCTTCCCTCTTGCCCGCCATTGTGCTGCCACTAACCCTCCTGCTTGCCATGCATGGTCTTCAGTGCTGTCACATCCCCTCCAGCCTGCCCTCTGTAGTCAGCTTGCTGCCCCTGATCCCCTCCCACCTTCCCTCCAATGTCTGTGAGTATGCCATTATAGTCTCACTGTTGCCCTCCATGGTGTGTTTTGCCTCCAGTGCCCATCCCTTCTGCCCTCTATGGTCAGCTTGCTGCTCCTGCCCCCTTGCCCCCGGCCTCCTTTTTCCATGTGCAGACCCCTATCCCCTCCCTCCTGCCTTGTCTGGACATCTGTCATGCCCCCTCCCCCTCCCTCCTGCCCTCCATGGTCCGTTATGCTGCAACTGTCCCTCCTCTCTGTCCCGTATGGTCAGCTTGCTGCCCTTGCCTCTTCCCCCTGCTCTCTGTTGTCAATGTGCATGGCCGTCTCCTCCCTATTGTTTTCCATGGCTGTACTGCCATTGCACTTGCCTTGTGTGGTGTATTGTGCTACTAAAACCCCTGAGGCCTGCTCTGTAAGGTCACCCCTGCCCATCTTCCTCCTGTCCTCTCTTATCCGAGTCCGAGTCCCTACCCCATTCCTCCTGTCCTCCGTGATCAAATGTACCATATGTGGCAACATTTTGAACTTGGTAAGAGGGAGATTTTGAAAAAGAAAACATGGGGAATAGATATTCCCCATTGACTTGCATTGAAAAAGAGGAGCTTTTAGGCAGGCGACTGATAAAATAAAGCCCCTTTGGGCTTAAAAACATTGGGGTCTCCTGCCTGTTTGTTGGCATGTATGGTTGTACTGCCTCTTTCTTCTGCCCTCAATGGTCTTTCATGTTGCCACAGCCTCTTTTGCATGTACTGCATGGTTGGTTTGCTGCCCTTGTCCCCCTTTCTTCTGCCCTCCATGGTCCGTTGTGCTGCCACTGCCTATCCAGCCTGCTCATCGTGGTCAATTTATTGCCTCTGCACCCTCCTCCATGAGAGGGTCTTATTCCCAGAGAAATTATGGTTAGTGGTATAAACAACTAAAATGAGGACATATTTTCTGAGTTCTCAAATAGCGACAAAGCACTTTCAAATAATTTGTGTCTTTATGTTTTTTTATCCAGTCGATCACTTGATTGCTTGTTACACTTAAGGGAGAGAATGTGGCGTTATGGCCAGAGCTGCAGACTTTGCAACTGGGGAACCAGGTTTGAGTTTAGGCGTCAGCTTGAAGTCCTGTGATTCTGGACAAATCACTCAATCTCCCCATGCCTAAAAACAAAATGAATGTGTCCTTGAGTAATGATGCTCATATTATGCACCCCAATAACTCTTGGTCACGTCTGCACTATATAAAACTGCAAAAAAATAAATAAGGGGGTCATTCTGATGGCAGTCGGACCGCATCCAATGGCTCATCAGTTGCGGTCCGACCGCCATTTTGTGCTGGGGTCCACCCGATGCATTACAATGCGTGAGGTCGGAGGCAGCAGGTGGAGGGAGAGTCTGATGCTTTCTGACGGGACCGTCGGAGGGTCAGTAATCCCTACAATAGGAGCTATGCCTGTTCAGGCACCGCTGTAGGGATTACAATGTCCCTTTCCTCCTTCCTTTTCATGGCGGTTCACCCACCATAAAAAGGCAGTAGGAAAGTGACTGTGGGGGCCCCTAGTGGGGCCCCTTTCCCCCCTGGCCCTCCGATATGGGGGCTGGGAGGGCACCTGATGTGCAGCCCGCAGCACAAGCCACAATAGAAAATATACCACTTTGCAACCACCATAAAGGCGGTCGCATTGTAATAAGGGCAGCTGGACTGACGACTCCTTCTCAAACGGTCCTTCTTCCGCTACGGTGACTAGCACCATAATGATGCCCCAAGTGTTTTGCACACTTCTGACATTGGGCTATACTTGGGGTACATTTGGGTTATATGTGTGCTATATTTCGGCTCTTTTTTCTCTGATGGCCATGTGTGGGAGGCTTATTTGTTATGAAGCTCCCTAATTTTCTCATTTACTGCAGTATCCTCAGTAGAAAATGTTCTATCAAGATGGCGTTCAGATGTGCCACACTTTTGGCATAAATTCAGAATGTTAACACTCTAGTTGCTCATTAGAACACTGTAGTAAAGCTGCTGATCACCAGGGAGTTAACTGCCAGTCTGCTGCTGGTGTTGAAAGTGCATGTTTCAGTATGCATGTCAGAATGTTTTAATGAAATAGAATAGGAAGATATTTGAGATATTTGAGAACTCACTTAAAATGCGTCCTCATTTTTCTTTATACAGCACTAACCATAATTCCTATGACAAACTGTACCCCCTCATTTTTTTCCTTACTAAAGGATTTTTTTATGTTCTGCCAGTTTGATTCAATCAACATGGCTTCAAATATGCCATAGTTTTGTCATAAGTAACACTGTTAGCGCTCTTGTTGTTCTTTAGAACACTCTGGGAGGCTGCAATAGAACACAAGGGAATCAACTGACAGGCTGCTCCTGTTGGAAGTACATGATTTACTGAGAATGTCAGACTACATTTTCATATGGTTGAGAAAGATAGTGTGATTTTACAGGAAATACGCTCTGCATTTTAGCTTCTGGAGCACCTTCCATAACCTCTAAGGGAAAATCACGAGAGAACAGTTTTCTCTCAAACATGATTCATGAAATCCCAGCACAAGGCTTTTTCAAAATGTAAAATCACCTTAGAACACACCACTATTCTTAAAATGAGTATGGTACCATCACCAAATAATATATTTTGTAACTACATTCTGTTATCACCGTTTATACCTTCTCCTTTTTGTGACCCTCAAAACCTGCCATTCACTACAATGCATTTCAATGGGGTGCTATCATGAATTTTGGTCCCAAGATGGCTGCCAACACTTCCTGGTTGAATTTTTGCCAGCCAATTAAATTTCAGTAGCACTTCAATAGGTTTTTGGGTTACCAGATATCTATATTTTTCAACCTTAAATATCTCCAAAACTACAGAACGGATTTACGCTAAATCACAAAAAGCATACTTTCTTGACCAACATCTAGCTTTCTGCCAAATTTGGTGCAATTCCGTTCATCGGTTCGGGCCTTAGTCGTGTTCAAAAATTCAAAAATCCCCATTAACTTGACATGGGGAAAGCGCGTTTTGGGCCTCCACTATTTTCTCAGCCCCCGCTTGATGGATCACCCCAAAACCTTCAACACAACAACTGAACCAAAAAGGAGAAGTTTCGTGAAGATTCCTCAAGCGGCGCAAAAGTTAATGGCAAAACAAAAAACGCTTTTCCTATGGAAACTTTGATCCTAACTATGACTACCTACCTACTATGGCATCCCTTAAGCACTATATTCAAGTGGGACGGGTTCCAAGGGGACTACGTATTGTGATCACACCAACCCACAAAAATCCCAAACCAGAACTCCTAAAAGAATGGGCGGAGAATAGTGCAGGAAGCTCAATCAATATGATCAGAATACTGATAAAATATGCTGAACTGGAAAGAAACGAAGTTTTGGGAAAAATTAAAGAATTACAGGATGTACTTGATAAAGAAGTGGACCAAGCAAGGGTATTAAAATTCAAAAGTGATTTAAAAAACAGATTGGAAAAATATGAAAAAAGGATCAAAGACAGAAAAGCAACCAAGTTGATGCGGGACCGGTTAGATTATGAGAACGGGCGTATATATACGTTCGCGAAACGTTTTGACATGGTTAGAAGGCAGAAGGTCCAAAGTGGTAATATAACAAGCCAGGAACACTCACAGAGTGAAATGAGTTCGGATACCTGCTCAGAAGTAGAGCAGGAAAACCTTGCAAGAAAGAATGGAACCAGTATGAAGCTCACAGTGTCGGATGAGCTGCGTTTTTTTACAGTTGGATCAAAGGACGGACCATCAAGTAATAAGAGGCCGGGGGAGACCGAGAGGAAGAGGAAGCAAAGGAGAGGAGGACAAGGATATCGGAGGAGCACAAGGAGGAGCAATAGAGAGATCAACGCGCTCCAATGCGAAACAGAAATCGCAACAGTGAATGAGAATAACACAGTCATCAATTTAAGTTGCATGGAATTAACTGAAGAAGATAAATCAATATTGGAACTAGGTCTATCCTATTGCCACAAAAATGAATTTAACTACGCAAGTAGTAGGATGGATTTGTATAAGTTTATTGGAAAATTAAAACTGTTGAAACTTCAAAAGAGTAGAAAAATACTTGAACCAGAGCAAACCTCAATAGCGACCAATACCCAACCATACCAAACTAGCCTATCTGTGTCTTATGTACCAATTCTGGAAGACATGTGGTCCCTGCAAAATGAAAACAATGATGAAAGATATGGAGTAGATGAGCTCCCAATGGAGAACACAAGAGGTGATACTATGAATCTGATGTTGGAAAGAGCAGATCATACTCCCTTTCGCCCAAGATCCCGCTTTATACCACAGATGATGAGGAATAACCTTGAGATCTGTTCCGAGAACGTGACAATGGATATGCGGAGACTATATCATAGGATGGGAGACCAAAAAAGAAGGGTTGACCCTAAAGAGGTCCAAATTCATCGAGTGATAAGTAAGATTCAAAAAGAACAATATATAATAGTGAAACCCTCTGACAAGGGAGGTAACGTTGTTTCATGGGGACGTGATCTTTACAAAAATGAAGCATTGAGCCAACTAAACAACAGAGAGTGCTATAAAAGAATAGAGACATCAGAATATGAAAGAGTAAAAGACCAATTCTTTGAAAAATTGAATGACTGGAGAGATCAAGAACGTTTGAGCTGGGATGAATATAGATTTGTGAAGCAGGAGAATCCGATTATCCCAGTATTTTACATGATACCGAAAGTTCATAAGAACATTAACAATCCACCAGGGAGACCCATAATTTCATCTTGTAACATTTTATTCGAAAATGTCTCTAAATATATTGATTTCTTTTTAAAACCAATTGTGAGAATACTTCCGACCCATATAAAAGATTCATCTGACTTTTTAAAGCATATATATGGTGTACGGTGGGACCAAAATATGATATTATTGACTCTTGACATTGCCACATTATATACCAGTATACGACATGTTGATGGATTTAGGGCAACAGAACATTTTTTAAGAACAAAACCAATGAGATTTGTTAACCATAATAAGATGCTGATTGAAATGATGGAGTGGTGCCTCATAAAAAACATTTTTATGTTTGGGAATGAAATGTTCCAGCAAGAGCAAGGGACGGCCATGGGCACCTGCTTCGTCCCCAGTTATGCTAATTTACATCTTGGCTGGTGGGAGGAGCAGGTACTCGGAGGGCCCGAGATGGAACATTGGACAACAAGTGTCTTAGTTTGGTTGAGGTTCATAGATGATGTTTTTGTGCTGTGGCAGGGCTTGGAAGCAAACATAGAATTGTTCATTAATGACCTTAACAGGAATGATCTTAACCTGAAGTTTGTGGGGAACTATAGTAAGACCTCTATAGATTTTCTGGATGTGAAAATACTGGTAAGGAGAGACAAACTAGAAACAACGATCTTCCGAAAACCCACAGCAGGAAATAAAATTCTGCATGCAAATAGTTCTCACCCAGCACCACTCATTCGAAGTATACCTTTCGGTGAGTTCTACAGGGCGAGACGAACATGCAGTACATTACAAGAGTATGAAGTAGTGGAAAAGGAAATTACCAATATATTTATCCAAAGAGGGTACTCCCCTATAGCCCTACAAAAACCTTCAGATAAGGCTAAGAAATTGAGCAGAGAGAAAATGTTGTTTGAACCTTCGAAAACTGCGAAAAAGAAGGAAAATAGGGAAGAGACAAAAACGCAAAGGTTTATAACAACCTATAATACCAGGCATGGAGAAGTGAGATCAATTTTAAGAAAGCACTGGCACCTTATCAGAGGAGACCCCACTATAGGCCCTCAAGTGAAAAAATACCCAGAAATAACATATAGAAAATCAAAATCCTTGAGAGACCATATAGTCAAAAGTGAATATCAAGAGAATTTGGGCAATCAAACTTGGTAACACCGGAGAGAGGGTTTTAGGAAATGTTTAAAATGTAAGGCATGCCAAAATGGGGAGAACCTCACCAAATTGAAAACAGTTTTTAATAAAACTATAAAGATAAGAGGTTGTCTAAACTGTAAGTCAAGCTTTGTTGTATACATTTTAAAATGCCCTTGTGAGAAAGTTTATATAGGGAGCACAACATTACCGGCCCATAAAAGAATTCTGCAACAGAGGAGGGCAATAATCAACAAAGACAGAAGTTACCCTGTAGCCAGACACTTTAAGAAAAACCATCAGAGTGACCCGAACTTGATGTGCTATAGCTGCATAGCAGAAATTCCAAGAAAAAGGAGGGGCGGCAATAGAGAGAAAGAACTGTGAAAACTGGAAACTTATGTTATTCTTGTGTTTGATAGCAAAGAGCCTAATGGATTGAACATTGTTGAAGATCTATTTACATGCCTGTATTACCAACTGCTGTAAAGTTTGCATATTCAGGAGAACCATTTTTTATGTGAATTTTAGAAGAAGGACAATGGACACTCGCACTTTATTACTAAGCACTTTAAATATTTCTCATTAAACACTAGTATTAGCACTGGCACTTTAGAAAAAACTTTTGAAAAAACAAGAAATAAAAACAAAAAGCACTAGGCACTTTATAAGAATTAGGCGGACAAGTGGAGGCACATATAGATGTTCTATATGTAAAAAGGCAACTAAGGAGCAGTAGGCACTTGCACTTTATTTTTAAAGGGGAACTTTCCCTTTTATGTGTAAATATGTCTGTCGTTTTTATATTCATCAAATAATTTGGAATTGTTGTTTTCGGTGGTATCTTATTGATGAATTTATGCACTAGCATTTGAAAATGACAAAATACTGTATAAAACGAAATCTGTTCCAAAATGACACCCGTATTTGCCTAAATGTACTGCCTTGGGTTGCAATGGTAATTGTGCTTTGTCTATGTTAATTTACGTGATCGTAGATTGTGTGTATTTAAGGCTGAGGAAAATAGCAGTCGAAACGCGTTGATACCGTCACAAAGAAAAACAAAAAAACAATAAAACCGAGTGAAATCCCTTTGGAGTGCTGGTTCGTTTCTGTAAGGAGAAAGGAGTTGTGAATATATATAAATAAATATATATATATATATATATATTTTTATTTTATTTTTTTCCAAAAGCTCGATTCCTCGAGTTGCTTCTTCTTGTCCCTTCAACCCATAGATAGGTGGCGCGATATGCCAGCGAAGCCCACTGGACAGTTAATGATTCTCCAAAACAAAGTAGTCGCGCTCTCAGGATTGTTTGCAATACCACGGTTTTAATAGCCATTAACGCGTTTCGACTGTCAAAGGCAGTCTTGTTCACTGCCTTTGACAGTCGAAACGCGTTACTGGCTATTAAAACCGTGGTATTACAAACAATCCTGAGAGCGTGACTACTTTGTTTTGGAGAATCATATATGCACACACACATATATATATATATATATTCACTGAAAAAACCACAGGTTTCAGGGACGTTATAGTTAGTTGGACATTTCACTCGTACAAAACCAGAGAAATTCGGCCGTTATAGTAGTTCAGCTAACTATAACTCGGGCCCTCGCAATGCACAGCTGATGACGTCACATATTACATCATTCATGGCATGGTCAGTGACATCACTGATGACATCTCAAATAACATCACTGATGACATCACTGATGACATCATCCAGTGACTGTGTTTCTGTAATGTTTAAATATGTTATATATATATATATATATATATATATATATATATATATATATATAGGCCAAGGTGTATGAAGAAGGAGTGGGTGTATAAGTGTCTGAATGGATGATTTAGTAGGTGCATGACTGACTGTATAAGTGAGTGATTAAATGTGTCTTACTGAATGCATGGGTTAGTGATTGATACAGACATTCACACAGTTTAGTTTGTCAGTTGGTGTCTAAGTGGTTGCATGGGTTGGTGAGTAGCTAAATGAGGGTCTATATGGGTTATTGATTGGTTGTCTGAGTATCTGTAAGGGTGCCTGACTGTCTGTGTGGGTGGGTGGGGGTGTGACTTTGTGCATAGATGTGTGAGTGATTCACTGGGTGTATGGGTTCAAGAGTGCATCTGTGAAGGGCTGTATGGGTGGGTGAGTGTGTGTATGGGTGTGTTGGTGAGTGAATGGATGCTTCCGTGGTACAAGTGTGAGTAACTGCATATGTGAAAGGCAGTATATGTGATTGTTGGAGTATATAAATGGCTATATGGTAGAGTGAGTGATTGTGAGAGTGGCTGTATGGATGAGTGTGTGCTTGTATTAGTTATTGTATAAGAGTGTAAGTATGTGTTAGTATATGTTTGAATAAGCGAGGTGTTGTGTGTATAACTGTATAGGTGAGTAAATGGGACTGTGATTGATTCTTTGCATGACTGACTAGGTGTGTGAGTAACTCTATGGATGAGTGGTGGTGTGTGAGTGTCTGTATAGATATGTGAGTGCATATGATAGTGCCGTATTGATGGTTGACTGCATGTATGAGTGACTGTATGGGTGAATGAGTGGATGTATGTGTAAACCTAGGAATTAGTGAGTGGGTATGTACTAACTGGTATTGGTGTGTCTATGGTTTCGAAAATGGAAGTCTGTATTTTAGAGTGGGTGTATCAAAGGTTATATTAGGGTATGAGGAGGTGCATCAGATTATCACATGGATGATGTCATCAGTGATGTTATTTGAGATGTCATCAGTGATGTCATTAGTGATGTCACTGACCATGCCATGAATGATTTAATATGTGACGTCATCAGCAGTGCATTGCGGGGGCGCGAGTTATAGTTAGCTGAACTAACTATAACGGCCGAATTTCTCTGGTTTTGTACGAGTGAAATGTCCAACTAACTATAACGTCCCTGAAACCTGTGGTTTTTTCAGTGAATTTCTAAGGTTTTTAAAATGCTAATTTCTAACTATAATGTCCCTGAAACCAATGGTTTTTTCAGTGAATTTCAATGATTTTTTAAATGCTAATTTCTAACTATGCCTACAAAGGTAGGACATGTGCAGAAAGAGGAAGAAAGGTGCAGAAAGAAGCAAAAGAAGTGCAGAAGGAGGCAACAGAAGTCCAGAAAGACGAAGAAAGGTGCAGAAAGAAGCAAGAGATGTGCAGAAAGAACCAACAGAGGAGCAGAAAGAGTCTGTTGCAAAGTCATCCTGTGCCCCCAACTTTTGGCTGACGGGTACTGGTGGTAACTGACTCTGACTAACCAGGCCCGGAGCTAGTGCTATGGTGAAAGACACTTAGAATACAGTGAAAACACCTACATACACTAGAGTACACTATGGGTTGGGGTACCCCTGTGATTGGCATGACCTCCCCTGTATGGCCCTAGTACATAATAGGGCAGGGGGATTAAAACTACCTCTAACTAAGAGGTGCAGAAGGAGGCAAGAGAAGTACAGAAAGAAGCAACACAGGTGCCGAAAGAGGCAAGAGAGGTGCAGAAAAAAGCAAGTGAAGTGCAGAAAGAGGCAAGTGAGGTGCAGAAAGAAGCAAGAGCAGTGCAGAAAGAACCAACAGAGGTGTAAAAAGAAAAGGGGTAGGAGAGGTGCACAAAGAGGCAAGAGAGGTACAGAAAGAGGCAGGAGGGGTGCAGAAAGAAGGAAGAGAAGTGCAGAAAGAGGCAAGAGAAAAGCTGAAAGAAGCAACAGAGGTGTAGAAAGAAGCAAGAGAAGTACAGAAAGAGGCAGGTAAGGTGCAGATAGAAGCAAGAGCAGTGCAGAAAGAACCAACAGAGGTACAGAAAGAGGGAAGAGGGGTGGAGAGAGAGGCAAGAGGGGTGCAGAAAAAGGTAGGATGGGTGCACAAAGAGACAAGAGAGGTACAGAAAAAGGCAGGAGGGGTGCAGAAAGAAGGAAGAGAAGTGCAGAAAAAGCCAAGAAAAGTAGAGAAAGAGGCAAAAGAGGTACATAAAGAGACAACAGGGGTGCAGAAAGAAGCAAGACAGGTACAGAAAGGAGCAAGTGAGGTGCAGAAAGAGCCAACAGAGGTGCAAAAAGAGGCAAGAGAGGTGCAGAAACAGGCAAGAGAAGTGCACAAAGAGGCAAGAGAATTGCTGAAAGAAGCAACAGAGGTGTACAAAGAAGCAAGAAAAGTGCAGAAAGAGGCAAGTGTGATTCAAAAACAGGCAGGAAAGGTACAGAAAGAGGGAAGACGAGTGCAGAAAGAGACAACAGGGGTGCAGAAAGAAGCAAATGAGGTGCAGACAGAGGCAACAGACATGCAGAAAGAGGGAAGAGAGGTGCAGAAAAAGCCAAGAAAAGTGCAGAAAGAGGCACACGAGGTACATAAAGAGACAACAGGGGTGCAGAAAGAAGCAAGACAGGTGCAGAAAGAAGCATGGAAAGTGCAGAATGAAGCAACAGGGGTGCACAAAGAGGCAAGAGAAGTGCAGAAACATGCAAGAGAAGTGCACAAAGGGGCAAGATAATTGCTGAAAGAAGCAACAGTGGTGTAGAAAGAAGCAAGAAAAGTACAGAAAGAGGCAAGTGAGATGCAAAAACACACCTGACTTTGCTATCGCGACATACACCTGACTTGAACGACTCTCTGATCAGTCAACAGTTTGTTTTTCTGAGTGCCAGTCACCACCAATGAAAGCAGAAGATACTGTGTGAACCAATCATGCAGCAGCAACTCTACCTGCCAATCTTCCATGCTCTTCTTGTGTGTTATATACTACAATTTTACATTAACCTCTTCCGTGCTCATGACGGCTCCCGGCCGTCATGAGTCACGGTGGGCGTGTGCTCGGGACGCGCGGGGGCCGTCCGAGACATGCCCAGTCTTTAGAACGCCCAGCACCTGGGCGGAATCGACCGCACAGCAAAGCGGTTAATGGTGAAAAATCTATTCATCACCTCATGCAGAACTTTTTGTTGGAAGCCCGAGTGTTACATACTGATGGTTAGAGGTCTCAGTGGGTTGAGCACCTGCTGTAGAAATCTGTAAGCAAAGCTGCGGGTCACAGGATCCTGGCAGCTCCCCCACTCCTGCTATTATTTCCCCCTTTGCATTTTGGTACTTGTAGTCATGCCTTTATACTGGGTGAATTGAAGCCGCATGCTATAGAGAGAACTCAGGGGTGATTACATTCTCAGTCTGGAGACCTGTGAGCTCTGTCTCCTCACCCTATGAAGGAACCACCGAAGACGAATACTGTTCAGTCGGGTGAGCTACCAAGTTTCCCACGTCCAAGCATGACTAGTTAGACCACGTCTGATTTTTTATTTTTCTCACAGAATTCTGGGACTTGTAGTCTTGGTTTTATGCTGAGATAACCACGACTGCGAGTCCCAGATTCTAAGACAAAAACCCGGACGGGCGTAAATAGACTTGGGAAACTTGGCAGCTATGACTTAAGATTGGTACCTTCAGAGCAGGTTAGTCTGTGGTCTGCAGAACAGTTAATCCTGTTAATTTAAAGTTTTATGGTGTAATCCTGCTGTCCCCTCCCCTCCCCCCAGTGGACACGTTCACCGTCGAGGCACAGAAACAAACAGAGAGAATAAATCCGAAACTGACTTCAGAGAATGAGAAAGAATAACAAACTGAGGCTGCAGAGAGGTGGCTCTGAAAGAGCAGGAACTCGACACCAGCAACGAGCTGGAAGAACAAGGAACCCTCCTGAAAGAAAACCCAGTGTAAACACCACAGAAACGGTAAGCAGCAGCGCGGCTGGGAAATGACATTTAAATACACATGGAACTCATACATTGAATGATATCACTTTCAGGGACGATGACGCGTTATGTTTGTGGGACATACCTCAAAGAGTCTGGGTCGTGCTAGGGAGGTGACGGCATGGTCTGCACCAACTTCAAAATATTTAAAGGGTGCCTTTAAGCGAGGCGATGCAGTCTTCGATGAAATGCATAGCAGCCCGCTTTAAAGACCCCCATGGGAACCACCCAGCATGACATATGCATATTGTACTGATGGCTTTGTCAGAACCGTTATCATCTTCTGTCAAAAGCAACGCGCTCTGGCACCGAGGATCTACAACTTTAAATAAATAAATAAGGAAGTGCCCCACAGTGACCTCTCCGCAGGTCGGCGTCACTGGATGAGCGCAAAGATCCCCAGCTTGTCCGCCGCGCTCAACTTTAAATACTTCCTACCCCGGATATCGCACTGCCGTGTTTACTGCTGTTTCCCATCTCTGGCTCGCAGTCCAACTCAACACCCACCCTGGCCCGCTAAATCTGTCACAGGCTCACCCACACCCTCTCTCTGGGTCCATTCTTTACTACTGTCCAAGCAATTTATTCTGTACCCTGCACCCCCCCAACCCACACACGCATGTTTAGATCGCCTGATGCCCCCTGCTGCCCTCCTAAACCAGACCTTATTTTAGCATCTATCTGTGGACACCTACTGCCCACTTCATCACCCCGCCCCTCCCCACGGACAGTCTCCGCTCTCACCGTTTCTCCTGCGTGAACCATTAATCCATCTATGCATGTCACTGAAGTTGCAGTCGTCCCCTGGGCGCACCCCTCTCTCACTGCTTACACCGCCCGAACCTCATATCCCCGCACCTCTTCCCTGTGGAGTGCGTCTTCCATCAGCACCCCTCCCCTTCGGATGTTCTCCTATTCACCCTCTCTCCTGCACCCCTGCCCCCGGGACTCCGTCCTGCCTCTTCTCTGGGTTCTCTCCCACTGCACCCTTCCTCCAGCGCACTTCTCGTTCCCCTCTCCTTCCTCGGTTCCCCTCTCTTCCTCATCCCCAGCTGCAAGCTCTCTCTTTCTTCTATCTCCTTCCAGTTCCCCATTTCCGGGCCCTCTCTGGAGCAGCCGACGACCCCCTCCCCAGCCCCAGGGTCGCGCACTCCTGCACAGGGCTGCATTTATCCTCGGGTCCCTCCCCGGCCAGTCACGTCCCCCGCATGCACTCCGGCGGCTCCACCAGCATCAAGTAGTTTACGGAGCAGCGGGTTCCTCTGACCGCAGCGCACAGAATGCAGCCTCCGAGCCCCAGACTCAGTCACTTACATGGCCGGTTATGAGTCCTTGCACCGCCGGACCCGTTCGGAGGGTCCCGGCAGGAAACTTGGGCCTCTGACTTCCGGGATACACAGCGTCGCTCCGGTGGAGAGCGGTGCGCGCCGCGCTCTGGGGCGGGGTCAGGTCCGACAGCCTCTCCCGAAGACCTCGAGTGACACAACGCACGATCCGGGCGAGAGAGCTGCCTGCGATGTGCTGTCTGTTCTCCAGGCAGCCAGCCGGGCTCCCGCCCCTTTCCCAGCCACGACCCCGCAGAGGAAACAGAATTATTATTAGTAATATCCAGCCCAAAATAGGCCCCCAGAGAGCTGCTTCTTGCACTGCACATACCAATTTTCACTCGATGCGAGGCACAAGATGGCTGCCAACACTTCCTGGTTTGAAGTGTTGGCAGCCAATTAGAGCCAAGCTCGTGCTCGGGGGGTTAGGCTCCGCCCAGATATCGAAACTTTTTGCTTTTTTAATTTCTCAGGAACTACTGAACGGATTTACACCATTTAACAAAAAGGGCTCTTTCTGAACCAAGGGCTACCTTCTTGCCAAATTTGGTGTAATTCCGTTCAGCAGTTCGGGCTGTAGCTTTGTCTAAAGTTTCCTATGGAAAATTACATGGGGAAAACGCGTTTTGGGACCCCCCTTTTATCTCGGCCCCCGCTTGACAAATCACCCCAAAACTTTCAAGCCAGGAGCTGACCAGAGCGGGACACTAGTTTTGAAAATTTCACGAAGATTCGTCAACCGGCGTCAAAGTTATTGGGAAATCAATAAACGCTTTTCCTATGGAAACTAGGTCCTAACTATAACTATCTACTGGCGACCGCCAGTAGATTATATATATATACTTTGGTACGGACTTCAGCACTGTGGATTGGCAGTGCGAGGGAGCCGCGGTGATGAAAGAAAAACACTAAAACTTACCGGCATCACCCACTGGAGGGTAATAATTGCGGACTCGTACTACACCACAAGTTCCAGCATGCTCGAGTGCACAACCTATCATGGCGCCCACCAGGGGGCAAAAATTTGAAATAAAAGCAATCGTGCTGTTGGTGTATGTAATAGCCTGTTGATGCCGTGGCCATCCTTTGAGAAAGGTCAAAGTCTGACCGAAATGCATTAGGAATTGCCAGTGTCAATAAAACTGAACAAAATCATTTCACCTTGTGGAGTGCGGCTCAATCCTTTCGGAGGAGAGAAGGTTTTTTGGGATATATATATATATATATATATATATATATATATATATATATATAGTTCCATTTCTGTTGGAGTAGGAAACCAGATGACCTGTTGCTTAAAAACAAACCACGGGAACAAGGCAGAGGATTCTGCCAAAACACATAACAGCAAATAAAAAACATGCCTGAATACGGACTGAGCCTGCTGTGTTGGTGTATGAAGAGAAACCGGAGTTGGATTTTATATATATATATATATATATATATATATATATATATATATATATATATATATATATATATATATATATATATATATATATATATATAAATTACCTACTGGTGGTCACCAGTAGGTAGTTATAGTTAGGACCTAGTTTCCATAGGAAAAGCGTTTTTTGATTTGTCAATATCTTTGGTGCCATTAGACGAAGCTTCGCAAAGGTTTCAAAACAAATGGGGCGCTCCGGTCAGCTCCTGTCTTGAAAGTTTCAGGGTGATTCGTCAAGCACGGCCGCGAAAAAAGGGGGGGTCCCAAAACGCGTTTTCTTCATGTTAATTTCCATAGGAAACTTTTGCCGCAGCTACAGCCCGAACTGCTAAACAGAATTACACCAAATTTGGTAGAAATGTAGCTCTTTGTCCAGAGTGCACTCTTTGCTTTGAATGGTGTAAATCCATTCAGTAGTTCCGGAGAAATTCATATTTTTAGAAATATTAGTATCTGGTGACCGCGGTGGATCCGCGAACCCTCCCGATCATGAGCTTGACTCTGATTGGCTGCTAACACTTGAAATCAGGAAGTGTTGGCAGCCATCTTGTGACACGGTTTAACCGAGTCACAAGAAAAACAGTAAAAAAACAAGAAAAGGGGTCAGGGTAGAAACACCCTGACCCACTAGGCCTCAGGAGGGACTTCATTTCCAAACCAAGAGTGCGCCAGGAAGTGTGTTTGCAGAGTGGTAGAGAAAGGGGGCGTGGCCTGTTTCCACCTCTCAGCAATCCCACTGTGTGGGGCTTACTGGAGGTAACAGGTAGGCCAGTTGGTCCCTAAGGACCCCAAGCAGCGAAGGGGACTTCAATACCCATCCAAGAGTGCCCAAGGGAGCGCGTTTGCAGAGTGGTGGGCAAAGGGGGCATGGCCTGCTATGAGAACTTAGCAATCCTGCTGTGTGGGACTTACTGGAGGCAGTAGGAGGGGTAGTTGGCCCCCAAGGATGTCCTTGTGGGCCAACTATCCCTCCTGTTACCTCCAGTAAGTCCCACACAGTGGGATTGCTAAGAGGTCTTCAGAGGCCATGCCCCCATTTCTCCACCACTCTGCAAACACGCCTCCTGGCACCCTACTGGTTGGGGGATGAATGAATGAATGAATGAATATTAGCTTTGTAAAGCGCAAACTTTGCCCAGGGGTGTCAAGGATGAAGTCCACTTTACGTCTGAGGGACTTTGAGGGCCAAGAAGCTGTCCTGGTGCCTCCTGTAAGTCCTATGCAGCGGAATTACTGAGCTCTGGTCGGAGGCCCAGCCCCCTTTCTCCACCACTCTGCAAACACGACTACTAGTTGTAATAGGTCTCAGACTTGCAAGAGTTAGAGCTATTGGCGTTGTGAATGTAAAAGTTTTTTACTAATATTTTTTGGAGTGGAGTGGATGTACGTTGTGTGTAGTGAAATTATGTGGTATGTTGTGCAATGAAATTATGTGGATAGAAAGTATGTGGTATTTAGTGAATAGAAATGATGTAGAGTGTGATTATGTGTTATGGAAAGTAATTATGTGCTATGGTAGTCTGTGTTGTGGAGTGGTAGCCTCAGGTCTAGTCTTCCTCATTTCCATAGAAGCTAAACTATAAACTCAATGATACAAAAAAAGAAGGAACCACTGAGGAGCACTTCTGGACCTAGTCAGAGGTATGAGCAGGGGCACTGGAGTTATGCAACTGTTTGGCTGCACCGACTTTAGCACAATTATACATTTTCCGCATTTGCCACATAATCCATCATCTGCTGCATAATCTGAAGATTTGAACAAAAAAAACCTTGTTTCTAGCTCAAATGGCTCAAACGTTACTAAAAATGCAGCGACAAGTTTTACAGCGTGGTGGAAGGCCCTTTGCAAACATAGAATGGTCACCTGTTACTTATTGCAAAATGTGGGTGTTAAATTGGTACTAATGGTGTGCAAACCACTCTTGCTTCTTTCTGCACCTCTCTTGCCTCTTTCTGCATTTCTCTTCCACTTTCTGCACCTCCCTTCTTTCTGCACCTCTCGTGCTTCTTTCTGTACCTCTCTTGCTCCTTTCTTCTGCACCTCTCTTGCCTCTTTCTGCACCTCTGTTGCTTCTATCTGTACTTCTCCTGCCTCTTTCTGTACCCTCTTCCCTCTTTCTGTACCTCTTTTGCCTCTTTATGCACCTCTCTTGCCTCTTTCTACACTTCTCTTGCCTCTTTATGCACCTCACTTGCTTCTTTCTGTACTGCTCTTGCTTCTTTCTGCACCTCTCTTACTTCTTTCTGCATCCCTCTTCCCTCTTTCTGCACCCCCTTCCCTCTTTCTGCACCCCTCTTGCCTGTTTCTGTACCTCACTTGCCTCTCTGTACCTCACTTGCCTCTTTCTCCACCTCACTTGCCTCTTTCTGCACCTCTCTTGACTCTTTCGGCACCTCACTTGCCTCTTTCTGCACTTCTCTTGCTTTTTTCTGCACCTCTCTTGCTTCTTTCTACACCTCTGTTGCTTCTTTCAGCACTTCTCTTGCCTATTTCTGCACTTCTCTTGCCTGTTTCTGTACCTCTCTTGCCTCTTTCTGCTCCTCTCTTGCCTCTTTCTATACCTCACTTGCTTCTTTCTGCACCACTCTTGCCTCTTTCTGCACCCTTCTTTCTGCACCTCTCTTGCCTCTTTCTGCACCCCTGTTCCCTATTTCTGCACCTCTCCTGCCTGTTTCTGCACCACTCTTGCCTCTTTCTTCACTTCTCTTGCCTCTTTCTGCACCTCTGTTGCTTCTTTCTGCACTTCTCTTGCCTCTTTCTGCACCCCTCTTGCCTCTTTCTGCACCTCTGTTGGTGCTTTCTGCACTGCTCTTGCTTCTTCTGCACCTCTTTTGGAAATGTTTGCACCACTCTTGCCTCTTTCTGCACTCCTCTTCCCTCTTTCTGCACCTCTCTTGCTTCTGTCTGCACCCCTGTTCCCTTTCTCTGCACCTCTTTTGCCTGTTTCTGCAACTCTCTTGCCTCTTTCTGCACTTCACTTACCTCTTTCTGCACCCCTCTAGCATCTTTCTGCACCCCTCTTGCCTCTTTCTGCACCTCGCTTGCCTCTTTCTGCACTTCTCTTGCCTCTTTCTGCACCTCTGTTGCTTCTTTCTGCACTTCTCTTGCTTCTGTCTGCACCTCTCTTCTTTGTTCCTACACCCCTGTTGCCTCTTTTTGTACTCACCTTCCCTCTTTCTGCGCCTCTCTTGCCTCTTTCTGCACCTCTTTTGCTTCTTTCTGCACTGCTCTTGCTTCTTTCTGCACCTTTCCTGCTTTTTTCTGCACCCATCTTGCCTCTTTCTGTACCCCTCTTGCCTCTTTCTGTACCTTTCGTTCCTCTGCCTGCCCCCAGTTCCCTCTTTATATAAAACTTTTGCCTGTTTCTGCAACTCTCTTGCCTCTTTCTGTACTTCTCTTGCCTCTTTCTGCACCTCAGTTGCTTCTTTCTGCACCCCTCTTGCCTCTTTCTGCACACTTTGTCCCTCTTTGTGAACCTTTCTTGCCTCTTTCTGCACCCTTCTTCCCTTTTCCTGCACCTCTCTTGCCTCCTTCTGTACCTCTGTTGCCTTTTTCTGCAGTTCTCTTGCCTCTTTCTGCACCTCTTTTGCTTCTTTCTGCACTGCTCGTGCTTCTTTCTGCACTTCTCTTGCTTCTTTCTGCACCCCTCTTGCCTCTTTCTGTGTCCCTCTTCCCTCTTTCTGCACCTCTCTTGCCTCTGCCTGTACCCCAGTTCTCTCTTTCTGTACCTCTTTTGCCTGTTTCTGCAACTCTCTTGCCTCTTTCTGTACTTTTCTTGTCTCTTTCTGTACCTCAGTTGCTTCTTTTTGCACCCCTCTTGCCTCTTTCTGCACACTTCGTCCCTCTTTGTGCACCTCTCTTGCCTCTTTCTGCTCCTCTCTGAACCCCTCTGGCCTCTTTCTGCACCTCTTTTGCTTCTTTCTGCACTTCTCTTGCCTTTTTCTGTATCCCACTTGCCTCTTTCTGCACCTCTGGTGGTTCTTTCTACACTGCTCTTGCTTTTTTCTGCCCCTCTCTTGCAAATTTCTGCAGCCCTCTTGCCCCTTCCCGTACCCCTCTTCCCTCTTTCTGCACCCCTATTCTCTCTATCTGCACCTCTCTTGCCTCTGTCTGCACCCCTGTTCCCTCTTTCTGCACCTCTTTTGCCTGTTTCTGCAACTCTCTTGCCTCTTTCTGCACTTCTCTTGCCTCCTTCTGCATCTCTGTTGCTTCTTTCTGCACTTCTCTTGCCTCTTTCTGCACCCGTCTACCATCTTTCTGCACCCCTGTTGCTTCATTCTGCACTTCTCTTGCTTTTTCTGTACCTCTCTTGCTTCTTTCTGTACCCCTCCTGCCTCTTTCTTCACCTCTCTTGCCTCTTTCTGCTCCTCTCTGAACCCCTCTGGCCTCTTTCTGCACCTCTTTTGTTTCTTTCTGCACTTCTCTTGCCTTTTTCTGTACCCCACTTGCCTCTTTCTGCACCTCTGGTGGTTCTTTCTATACTGCTCTTGCTTTTTTCTGCCCCTCTCTTGCAAATTTCTGCAGCCCTCTTGCCCCTTCCCGTACCCCTCTTTCTGCACCCCTATTCTCTCTATCTGCACCTCTCTTGCCTCTGTCTGCACCCCTGTTCCCTCTTTCTGCACCTCTTTTGCCTGTTTCTGCAACTCTCTTGCCTCTTTCTGCACTTCTCTTGCCTCCTTCTGCATCTCTGTTGCTTCTTTTTGCACTTCTCTTGCCTCTTTCTGCACCCGTCTACCATCTTTCTGCACCCCTGTTGCTTCATTCTGCACTTCTCTTGCTTCTTTCTGTACCTCTCTTGCTTCTTTCTGTACCCCTCTTGCCTCTTTTTGCACTTCTCTTGTCTCCTTCTTCACTTCTCATGCCTCTTTCTGCACCTCACTTACCTCTTTCTATACCTCTCTTGCCTCTTTCGGCTCCTCTCTTGCCTCTTTCTACACTTCTCTTGCCTCTTTCTGCACTTCTCTTGCCTTTTTCTGCACATTTCTTACTCTTTCTGCACCTCTCTTGTTTTTTTCTGCAATTCTCTTGCTTCTTTCTGTACTTCTCTTGCCTGTTTCTGTATTCAAATGGGAAGTGCAAGCTCTCAAGTTTAAAGTTCTGCATGCTCTCCTGATTGAGATATATGTCTACTTGTACATGTATTCTCACATGTCTTATGCATCTGAAGATGGTAGCTTGAAAAGCGGGTAGCTTCTCTTATAGGTGGTCAAATCTTCTTAGTTCTGCTCTGTCATTCGGTTGCACAGGCAGACATGTTTTATGTATATAGGTGTTATAGAGCCGCTCAAATATACTATTGAATACCCATGTGCCCTGTATTATGAGCAGAAAGAAATACATACACCTTTTTGTACACAAATTTACAGAATATGCTGTTTGGAACACATGTATTCAAGTATTTGTATGTTAATTTTTATGTAACATGTCACTAGGTAAAAGCAGAGACACACGCATGTATACCTTCACAAACCCGGTCAGACTTACAACAGTGATATGGTTAGGATTGCTGTTTTACTTCTGGTAGGCCTAACTTTCTGAATAATCGATGAATAGTGAACGTTCAAGAGAAAGGTGAGGTTTAAGACATCTTGGGAGAAGGATTAGTGATTAGGCTACTTTGTATGAGTCTCTGTAAAGGTAGAGTCAAAGTAGGCCTCTTTCTGCACCTCTGTTGCTTCTTTCTGCATTTCTCTTGCTTCTTTTTCCACCTTTCTGGACTTCTGTTGCCTCTGTCTGCATTTTTCTTGCTTATTTATGCACCTTGATTCCTCTTTCTGTACCTCTATTCCCTATTTCTGCACTTCTCTTGCTTCTTTCTGCACCTTTCTTCCTCTTTCTGTACATGTTCTACCTATTTAGGCATAGTTAGAAATTAGCATTTAAAAAACCTTAAACATTCACTGAAAAAACCACAGGTTTCAGGGACGTTATAGTTAGGGATTAGCATTTAAAAAAACATGGAAATTTACTGTAAAAGCCACAGGTTTCAGGGACGTTATAGTTAGGAATCAGCATTTTAAAAACATTAGATTTTCACTGAAAAAACCACAGGTTTTAGGGACGTTATAGTTATAGTTAGGCTAACATTTCACTTGCACAAAACCAGAGACATTCAGCCATGAGCTAACTATAACTCACACCCCCGCAATGCACTGCTAATGACGCCACATATTACATCACTCATGACATGGTCAGTGACATCACTGATGACATCTCAAATGACTTCACTGATTACATCATCCACTTAATATATGATGCACCTCCTAACACCCTAATATAACCTTTCATACACCCACTCTAAAATACAGACTACCATTCTGTAAACCATGGACACACCAATACCAGTTAGTCCATATCCACTCACTGATTCATAGGTTTACACACACATCCACTCACTCACCCATACAGTCACTCATACATGCAGTCACTGACCAATACAGCTACTGATATATGCACTCATACACCCATGCAGACAATCACACACTGCCACACACCCATAGAGTTACTCACACACCTAGTCAGTCACCCAAAGAATCATTCATACTGCCATTTATTCGCCTATACAGTTATACACACACCACCCCACTTATTCATACAGATACTAACACATACTTACTCTCTTCTATAATCACTGAGAAAAGCACACACTCATCCATACAGCCACTCTCACAATCACCCACTCTCACATATAGTCACTTATATACTTCAACCCTCACATATGCTGCCTTTCACATATGTAATTACTCACACATATACCACTGAGACATCCATTCACTCACCAACACAGCCAACTGCACACTCACTCACCAATACAGCCCCTCGCAGATGCACTCATGAACCCATACACCCAGTAAATCACCCACTCACACATCCATGCAGGGAGTCACACCCGCCCACCCACCCACACAGACACTCAGGCATCCATACAGGTACCCAGAAAACCGATCATTAACCCATATAGACACTCATGTAGCTACTCACCAACCCATGCAGCTACTTACACACCAACTGACAGACTGATACAGACATTTCACGCAGATTAGTCATTCACCCATCCATTCGCTAAGACATGTTTAATCACTCACTTATATAGTCAGTCATGCACCCACTAAATCATCCATTCAGACACTCATACACCCACTCATTCTTCAATATACCTTGGCGTATATATATATATATGAATGAATGAATGAGGAATTTATAGAGCGCAGGATTCACCCCTAAAGGGGTATCTCCGTGCTGGCAGGAAAGCATAACACAAGAGGGGAGTAGTGCTAGCCAGGCTAAAAAAGTTCAGTTTTCAATAATTTCCTAAATTTGGACAAATCCAGACACACCCGTAGTGCCATAGGGAGTTTGTTCCAAAGACGGGGAGCTACATAGGCAAAGGCTTTGCCACCCGTACGTAGCTTGTTGATCCGGGGTACTACAAGCAGAGCCTTTCCACTTGAGCGTAGCTGTCTGTTAGGATGGTAGGGGACAAGACAATCGGTCATATATCTGGGGCCACTTGCATTAAGGGTTTTGTGGATCAGACAGCACATTTTAAACTTAATTCGACTTCGAATAGGAAGCCAGTGTAAGCTTTTTAGTAATGGCAGAGAAGGGGTTCTGGATGGTTGATTCAGAGCCAGTCGGGCTGCCATATTCTGCACTACCTGGAGCCTATTCAGTGTCCCCTCATTTATGGCAGCCAGAGGTGCATTACAGTAGTCTAGTCTACTAACCACTAAGGCTTGGAGCAGGGTCTTGCGTGCCGATAGGGGGAGAAGATCGAACACTCTCCGTAGGAGTTTTAGTAAACCAAGACAGCTGCCTGCAACGGCTGCCACCTGCTCCTTCATTGTAAGAGAAAGGTCTAGATACACTCATACATTTTTTGCCTTGTTGGTAGGTATAGGAGCGGGTCCTAACTCTATCGGCCACCACTCTGGAGACCAGAGAAGTTGATCTTTGCCAAAAAGGAGGACTTCAGTCTTGTTGGCATTCAACTGGAGGAAGTTCTTTGACATCCATTTGGATATTGCACGCATGCCTTCTGCAAACTTTTGTTTAGTATCGTCCGAGTTGTTATCAAATGAAAACAGCAATTGCGTGTCATCAGCGTATGAAAAAGGGACAAAGTTATGGTCTCTGATGATCTTTGCCAGGGGTGCCACATATATATTAAATAACGTGGGACTAAGGCACGATCCCTGGGGCACCCCTTTATTCAGTGATTTCGCTCCTGAGTGGAAACTCCCCAGGTTAATGGTTTGTGTAAGTTGTTCCAAAAAACTAGAAAACCACTGAAAGGCAGACCCCACTATGCAGATTTCCGTTAATCTTTGCAGCAGTCTATAATGTGCCACAGTATCAAAAGCTGCAGACAAATCCAGCAGCACCAAGGCTACCACTTTGTCCTTGTCTAGATCCATCTTGATAGCATCTGTGACACCAAGCAGAGCCGTCTCGGTAGAGTGTTTGGGTCGGAATCCAAATTGCGAGGGATCCAAGCATAGTTGCGCCTCCACGAATTTCATAAGCTGCCTGTTAACATGTCCCTCCATGAGCTTGCTCATAAGAGGAAGGAGGGAGATAGGGCGATAGTTGGATAGCTCTGAGGGCGCTATATTAGGTTTTTTTATAATTGGGAAAATTTGTGCAGCTTTCCACGCCCGGGGTACTATGCCCTCACTCAGTGAATGGTTAATAAGTGAGCAGATGGAAGAGGCAAGGGGCTGCGTCAATAAGGCAAACCATTTTGCCGGCATTATATCAGTGGGGGATCCTGATTTTGCTGCTTTCAGCAATTCCTCTACTTTGGAGTCCTGTAGGAGGGGAAAGTAGGCCAATAGATCTCCTGCTCTTGGCTCCGTATAAGTTGCGGTGGGAGTATCACCGCTGTCTAGTCTATTGGGGAAAGTATCATGGATTTGTTCTACCTTATCGACAAAGAAGTTAGAGATATTGTCACATAAGGTTTGGGAAGCAGGGATATGATTTCTACACGCTTTAGGAGAAGTAAAAGATTTAAGTATTGAGTATAGCTGTTTCCCCGAATTTCCTGCTTCCCTGATAACATTCTTAAACTTTTTAGAAACACTCACGCTCACACGATGATGTCATCAGTGATGTCATTTGAGATGTCATCAGTGATGTAATATGTGACGTCATCAGCAGTGCACTGCGGGGGCGCAAGGTTTTGTATGAGTGAAATGTCAGCCTAACTATAATCTAACAGTGAATATATATATATATATATATATATACGCAAAGCTGATCCCTGCAATCCTGGCAGGAAAAAACGAGCCACTCCAGTTTCAAGGCTTGCAAAGTGTTACAGGTTTATTTTCGGCAACAGAAACGACGCGTTTCGATCTCAAACGAGATCTTGGTCACATGACCTCTTGTCAGTTCCACGTACATTTAAAGACATACTGACATGCACGACGCAGTGTGCAGTGAAACATAGAGAAAATACTTCAGTGATTTCTAGTGTTACTTAAATTCAATAAAACAAAACAAAACCTTGTTGATATCACAAATGCATTTCAGAAATGATATATAAACATCTGTATAAGTGTAAACTTTTTTACATATTGTGGTGAATAGTTTGTAATTCATACCGCAACATTGTTGTATTGTCTTATGATCCTGAACACTCTCTCATTGGTCTAGTACCCCTTGGAGTGTCTGAGAAGTGCTTGTCTTGGGTGTAGTACCCTACATACATACATATACATATACATATATATATATATATTTATTCAACAAATGCCCTAGAGCTTCGGGAGGGCACTCGGCAGCAATCCAACCATCCGGCTTTCACCTTTAACTCTCCTCTGCATTCCAGATTGTTTATTCTTAGCCTGACGCATTTCAATGCAATAGCATCTTCCTCAGAGGCTCACAAGAATTTGCACAGGAAGGGCTCTCTTTTATGTTTACTTTTTCGCATTCATGTTTATTTCCTGTTCCTTTAGTAGGTTTTGCATAGTGCAGTCAATGGCATGCTGGGATATGTATTTTCCCTCAAGCAGTCAATCTTCCCTCAGTGGGTTCCTGTAAAAAAATTCAAATTGAAAGTCATTATCACATCCTTAGTAGGATTCCGGGTGCAGAGAAAGGTTATTCATTTTTCGGATCGCTGCGCTGTACGGTGACAAAATCGTTTCCACCACAGCCTCTCTGTTTCTAAGCGAGATGGTGCACCTCCCCACGACCGGACCGCCGTGTGGTAATTTTATTCAACAAATGCCCTAGAGCTTCGGGAGGGCACTCAGCAGCAATCCAACCATCCGGCTTTCACCTTTAACTCTCCTCTGCATTCCAGATTGTTTATTCTTAGCCTGACGCGTTTCAATGCCGTAGCATCTTCCTCAGAGGCTCACAAGAATTTACACAGGAAGGGCTCTCTTTTATGTTTACTTTTTCGCATGCATGTTTATTTCCTGTTCCTTTAGTAGGTTTTGCATAGTGCAGTCAATGGCATGCTGGGATATGTATTTTCCCTCGAGCAGTCAATCTTCCCTCAGTGGGTTCCTGTAAAAAAATTCAAATTGAAAGTCATTATCACATCCTTAGTAGGATTCCGGGTGCAGAGAAAGGTTATTCATTTTTCGGATCGCTGCGCTGTACGGTGACAGTCCTGCCGTGGGGGGCAGCAACATCCTCT